>CM076575.1:770712479-771312479 GCA_034641835.2 Pinus albicaulis | reverse complement strand
AGCGTTTGTCTCTTCTTCTATGGTTATAGTTACTTGTGCAACTTAAATGTTTTTCCTGCTCTTGATGATAAAACCCATGAAAGATTCAATAAGTTTTTCCTTTCTATGTTTTATCTGAATGTTGTCTTAGTTGATTATCTGTTTTTAGTATGAAATCAAATGGATCAATTTTTCTTAAGCCTTTGATTCTCTTGCTATGCTTATAAATATTCTAACTCCCTCAGTTTACAAGTATATAAAGGATTCTATTTCTTCCCTTTATTAGCTTGTTGTTCTCAAGTTTAATGTCCATCTCATGATCCTTCACAACCTTAAAGATCCACCAACCAAGTTAAATTGCCTTGCAAATTATTTTGACACCATTGATGAACTCATTCATGACCTTGTTTGACTCCATTGCCCAATGAATTAACAATCTTCCTTGTTTTCTATCTAAATCTATCTGAGCATCATAACCAACCAAAAACAATCAAAATACCCTGCACCTAACATCTAGCCTAAAATCAACCCTAATCAGCAAATAAGCTCATATCTTTGCACCTACTTGAGAGATCCCTCTCCGAATCCAGGAAGGCTAGGTCCTATGATTACAAAGCTTGGTTTGATGTTATCATGTACCTTTGTATCTCAATCAATCTAGCAAATTACGGGGAGCTAACAGGGTGAGTGGCTGAAGTGAGACTTGGCTCAACTAATCTATGGTCGGGTGGAATGTGGAAGTCTCATCTCCGGTTAGTTTTTACATTCAGTGATGAAGAGCTCATTCCTCTGGTATTCAGTATGCAAATGTACTAGTTTATGTATGGATTTTATTGTTATTGTATCCATTGTATTTATGTTATTATTGTGTTGGTTATAAGCATGTATTCGATCAGTGATGATGTATGGCTTTATCTATGTTTTTACCGGTAAATGAATACATAATGTATGTATGGTCAAATAGATTATATTGTATCTTATGATGTATGGGAGCAATGCTTCTTAGCAATTCTAAGATAAATAAGAGACCCCCATGTTTAAATCTATTGTTTAAACTTGTAGATGCAATGTTTGTAACATGTTTGACAAAATGCCTGTGTCCAGATGAGTTCCTGATAATGTGATTGCTTCCGTACCTTATTTTGAATGTTATTCATCATCCCCTATAGTTTCATGAAGTTCTGGGTAGTGACCTGGGCTCCAAGGCTAAAGATGTGGCACAAATCCCAGAGTTGCGGGCACAAAATTGACCAAACCAGTCCCCGACTGCTACCTTACCTTGGCATGCCTGCGGCTATAGGATTTTATCTGCTACCTTGCCTTAGCATGCCCGTGGCTAAGTCTCAAATTGGTCAAAAAGTTAGTCTCCCTCCGGGTTTAGGGGCATGGAAGGTTGGGTTGCCTCCTGAGGATGTTTTTGATGCTATGTAAGGTGTGTTTTTCTTGTTTTCATTGGTTCAACTTCCTTAAGGGCATCTAGGAGGTTGAATCTCATATTAGTAGTCTATCGTTGCATGCTTACCCTGGTTGGCCGATTACTCGAGTAGATGTGGGAATGGGGTGTTATAGAAAGTGTGCCACGAAATGGTATGTTGGTCGTTTGGTGCCAAGGTAAGGAACCCCAAAATGTGTGTGAATAACCAAATCGATACAATCGTCTCCAACATGCCCAAGGATACTCTTGCACTCATGCATCCATGAGTGTGAAAGCATTACATATATTCTATCTTAATTTTTTCCAAAATAAAAAATAAAATACAATTTGAAGAACAATATTATTCTTTTTTTTTTTCATATATATAAACTAGTACAACCACATTAATAAATTTAAATTTAAATTCTTGAAATATATATATATATATATTACTATTAGTTTTTAATTTTTTAAGTAAATTTTTACAAATAATTTTAGTTTCATGAAAAATAATATTAATTTTATCTTTTATCAATTTTATTTTATTTTAATTTAATTTATAATCACTATTTATAAAAAACAAACAAAGCTGAACTTTCTTATTTAAGATAAAATTAATATTACTTTTCATAAAACTAAAATTAATTGTGAAAATTTAGGTTAAAAAACTAATTGTAAAATTAAAAAAAGAATGAAGATGACAGTTCCAAATAGCCCAAATTCAATTCAAATGTAGAATAACAATTAAAAGACAGATTAACAAAAATTGATTAAACACTGACATTAAAATAATAGGAGAAATTATAAGAAAGTCAAAGTAGCCTGTTACTAGAATTTTGGATTAGGGCAGCCTTTTTTTCTCTTATACATTTGCAATAAATGTTACACTACGTTTAGGTATTGCCTGCTAATTCACAGTTTGAGAAAACAGAACAAACCACGAAACATTTTGAAATGATATAATATGCCTAAAATGCCATTTTGTTGTAAAAAAACTATATAAATATTAATTAAAAAATATTATTTAAAATATATAAAAAATTTCACAATTTCACCGTCCATCAAACATTTCCCAAATAAACCATAAAAAAATAATATTAAAAAACAATGTGCCCGTTCTCCCAGAATAAGTAGGATTTCTTGAACAATCTTGTTTTCTTTTCTTTCAATAAAATGAGGGGTTAATATTTCGCCCTTATTTTTATTTGGAAGAATATATTTTTTAAAGATATAATTTATTTTTATATTTTATATTTAAAAATGATGTAAGTTTAATTTGAATGGTTAGCGAAAATTGTTTATAATATTCCCGAGTAAAATTAAAAACAGAAAAACTTTGTTCAAATCCTAACTACTTAGGATTACTAATTCATTTAAATTAAAATAAAATTAATAATTTTTTTTATAAAACTCAAAACCACTAGCTTAGTACCGACATACAACTTCATATGTAAACACGAATTATTATCTAAAATAATTATGAAACTCCCATTCTTACATTCAAATCTTGGATAATGAATTTTTTTATATTAAAATAAATTATATATATATATATAAAATTAATGATGCAATAAATATGTATTTATTTATTATAATAATATT
This sequence comes from Pinus albicaulis, assembly GCA_034641835.2. NCBI lineage: Eukaryota > Viridiplantae > Streptophyta > Pinopsida > Pinales > Pinaceae > Pinus > Pinus albicaulis. The sequence continues at coordinate 771,309,484 of CM076575.1, read as the reverse complement.
ATTTTAAATTATTGAGATTCCATTTAGGAGAGACGTTTAACACTGCTCAAAATGCCGACAATCTATTAAAAGGGTGGACGATAAATATGGTCTCCTTGGTTGCAACATGTGATGTTACTTGACACGTTTTAATATTTATAAAAACAATTAATGTATAATTTAATCACGTAATTAAGTATATTTAGGCCGATAGGCCTTCTCTTTTGAAAGAGATCAATTTTTTTTTCGTCAACATATTCATTCTTCAGAGGACACCTATTGTTGTCAATATATTCATTCTGCAGAGGACACCTGTTGCCTGAGCTATTCCTTTGAATATGAAAGTCGTTAATATCTTCATAAATCTCTGACCCTCACGATGCATAAATCTCTGACCCTCGCGGAAATGACGTTTAATTCATAAATGGGGCTGAACTGATAAACTGAATTCTCGACCAATGTAGCCTCTATTTCGCTGAAGGTTCACCGACGCGCAGGCCACTGTGGTCTCAGTAAATGGGAAAGTGGCTGAACCTACGGGCGTGATTCATGCAAAGGCTTTCGCTGAAGGTTCACCGGCGCGTAGGCCACTGTGGTCTCAGTAAATAGGAAAGTCGCTGAACCTACGGGCGTGATTCTTGCAAAGGCGCCCTTCATGGAGTAAATTGGCTTCCCCATACAGTGTTTGCAACCCTGAATAGGCTGAACAGAGGCAGCGAGCATTATTCCCACGAATTTGCCGGTCCTTGTTGTCGTAATTAACTGCAAAATTCCACCTGCCATGCTCTCAGAAATCCAGATCGTTGGTAATGGAAAGAGTGGGTAATCCTCTCATTACTATTCCCCTAAACAACTTCACAAATAATGGCTACAGTTTCTGTCTTCTTCAAGTTTCTTCTTCATTTCCGGATTCCAATTTTCCTGCCACCTGCAGCTGGACATCACATGCTTCTGCTCAACCACATCCGGGCTTCCTCTGTCGCTCGCAGGTGTGGTAACCTAACCATGTTAACACTTAAATTCATTTTAATTTCAAGTTTCCTCGTTAGTGACTCTGCAGTGAAACTGGAAGCAGGATTTTATCGATCCATGGTTTACATTTAGTCGCAGTTAACAGGCATGGGTCGATAAACCTCTGCATCCGGCATGTTCCCTGTTTCCTAGAAGCCACTGGGGCCTAAACCCACATGCTAATATCATATCACAGTGAATCTCATATCTTCTTATTATGGGTTCTTAAAGTTTGTTACAAAGTTTCAGGAAAATTCGTTGATGGGTCTCTTAGTTTTATTTTAAGCAGTAAATTTCATTGATATTCAAAATGGGTTCTTGATTGATACTCAGAGTGTGTTCCTACTGATTGTTCTGTCAACCTAAATATCAGTAGATATCCTGGACGGGTAGGAGATATGCTTTCATAGAGTTTGTCTGCTGCTACACAAAGAATCGTTCATCATATGAATTTTATTTTTTGTTGACATAGCAATCATATTGTTCATACCTTTGCAATGTCTTGCATAATAGTCATGCCACTTTCTATAGATAAAAAAATGTTTAACCATTCTCTTCAATATCTTGACATATGCTCATGAAGCGAGAAGCGTTCTTGCGCTGTTCTTGGGCTGCAGGATTCCTCCTGATCGGAAAAATTGTTTTGGGCATTTTTGTACTTATAGCAGTTATCTAAGAAAATGTAAATACAAAAGTTGATTGCACTAAGAGATGCTAGAAGCCAATAATAGTAGTCTAAATGAGCTTTGTTTAGGTTGTCTACGAACCAGCAACTCCCCTTGTTTCTGCAACTAAGCTTCTCAGTAACTGAAATAAGGATGCTGCTCAGGAAATTACCAATTCCTAAAACACTCAAATACACAGCTACTCTTGCATTCCTACCATTGTAAATACATCAGCTATGCCAAATAAGATATATTGTGGAAGCAGCAGAAAAATGCTCAATGGAATTGTTGCATTGGGCATACCTATGAGTCCATTTTCCTTTGCAACCTTGATTCTTCTGATCTCTGTCAACGCAGCAACAATCATTGACAGAATGGAGATAACCATGCCAGTTCCTATCCTCTGCAGAAATGTTATACCACGTTCATTCCCTCTCAAGTTTCTGTCAATCGGAACAAAGATGCTCATAAACATTACTGAAATTATCGAAGCTAGGTTATCTATTGTTTAGTGTAACATAACAACTTGTGTAATCCCATCATGCACATTAGTCAAATCTACTGAAACTTGGTTTAAAAAAGGACACATATATATGTGGAACAACCCATTTCTCTCAATCTATATAATAGAGTTCTAATATGTATGCTTTGAATTTTCTCTTTCTATCTATATATACATAACAAAGGGTTTTAATATATGTGTTCTTAGAGAGAGTGTTCTAATATTTTTAACATTCATGAAACATTCTGTCTTCAGACAGCCCAAAGGTTCAATTTTCACAAGTCATATGATGAGCTTATAATGAGTGTATTCTTCTAATAGCTTTTAATCTATCGCTTACAATATTGTTATGTTATGGAAGAATCTGTTTATATTTTCCCTATTACTTCTCAAACCCAACAAAAACATGTATATTCTTACTGTAGAATATAAAGATATTTCTGAGTACAACAATAGCAGTACAATGATATAACTCTGGAGTAAAGATATTTCTGAAGATAACAATAGCAGTACAATGATATAAGTCTGGATCAACTTAGCTTACTTTTCTTCATTGGATCCATATTTCATCATTGATTTTCAAAACATCCAAATGTTCAGTTGAAATATTTATCTGTAAAAAATTTGAAAGAAGAGAGGTAACCAAGATTTTCTTTCGACTTATAAGCTAAATCTATTAGCATTATGCCAATGCTCACCTGCACATTAAATGGAGTTTGCATACTCTCTCGTTGCTCGGCTGAAGGGTAAACCATAAGCATGGAGTAAGGGATGTAAGTAATCATGGAGATATACTATGAAGCCTACAGGTTGGCCAATTGCTTATAGTTGCAGTCCCTATTAAGTTGATACTTCTGTTCATGAAGTTCAAGATTGGTCATAAAAATTCGGAGGAAAGTCTTTTTAAACTTATTTATATTGTCTTTTCATTTAAAACCAACCTTACTATATATTTTTAAAACCTTACTTACCATATATATCGCAGAACGGAAACCACAATTATCTCGATTTTCCTCTTTGCGCTTGGGAGATGAAGTTATTATGGAAGGTAAACAGTTTACAGTTTGTGAATGGCTGCACATCTTTTACCTGTTACAGATTTCCTGTATCTTACTGGTATGGAGCAAAGTCAACACTTTGCTAATTTGCTCTATTGGATGTCCAAATTTACATTCTACATAAGCTAGGGTTAAATGGTCTATCTACCTACAAGTTAAATTCAATTTATTTTCACTTGGCAGAGGAATCAAACTACCCAAGAAGAAAGAAGATATGATAGCCCTCTCTTAGAAGTTGGTGGTATTACTTACTACAGTACTGAACCTTTCAAGAAGTAAGCTAGTCATATCTCTCAGCATGGTACTGTGGTGTCACCCTCTCTGCAGTTTTATTCACACTTCAACTATTACTTCAATCTCTGTCAATATTTTTTTTTAGAGTAGCTATGTGCTTTGCAGCTAAATATAAATTGCCCATGAGAAAATATCTGGTAGCTATTTCTTAGAAGTTAGTGGTATCACTTAGTACAGAGTACTGAATCTTTCAAGAAGGAAGGAGGTCATATCTCTCAGCATGGTAATCTAATGTCACCCTCTCTATATTTTTATTCACCCTTTCTATGGTACTCTAGCGTGGAGTAGCTCTGTGCTTTGAAGATAAATATAGAATTTCTCAGATATATATTTGAATATATATATATAAAGTTATTGAACCAGTGTAAATCTATAATAAACCCAGTCCATGACATACTTTTATTTAAAATAAAAATAAAAATCACATGAAAAATTAATTTACTCAGTTTTAAGGTAGATATTTGTCACCCACAATCTTTGCACAACCTACAATGAGTTTTAAATGTCACACAGTCATTGATGCCACTTTACCCTTTTATCATGAAAATCCACTCAAGTTTATTTCTTTGTACATAGATGATGGATTAAACATGGAAACAATAGACAAGTCTATTCAAGATCACATATTTTCTGAGAATACTTACACTTTGAAGGGTAAGCCAGGTGGTGACGGAAAACACTTTTATAGTTAATCCTTATAACGATTGTGTATTACATAAAAAGTCTTCGGTGATGGTTTTTCTAGGGATACCAGACTAATGATCACTCTCAGACATGGAGTCGCAGAGGAAACTGTGCCTAAAAAATGTAGCCGACCATATTTGTCATCTTCATCATCAATTTTCTCCACCTCTTCAACTCAAAGAAGTCTAAACTACTTTATTGATGCCAGGAAGCCTTCAACGGGCGGTGGGGATGTTTTCACACCACGGTCTCAACCTACACCTGTGTAAGCATCTTGGAAGCCTTCAATTTCTCTTCTTAGAGCAGTGTTGTTGGAATAGTTTATGCTTCCTTTTGTCTTATCTCTCTTATTACTATTGATTTCTAGATTGTAGAGGTATTTGTCGAAGGATTTTATATACATTTGACAATATGTTTGCTTATTGGTTTATTTGGTTGATTGGTTGGCTCTTTTGGGTTTGTTGAGACCACTTGGTCTATATGACCTCATTCACTCTTAGAATCAAACTTGAAAAACAAATTTAGGCAAAGACTTGATCAATCAAGGATGTTTAAGTTCCCCTGCATGTAGAATGCACAGTTTCAATCATTAAGGATTTGGTGCATAAGCACTCTGATTTTTTATTCACATAATTCCTCTCTGAAGTTTTAGGGTCCAACATAAATTTCATTATATGTGGAATCTTTAATACTGCTAAAGAATTTGTTTTAACTAGTGCCTTGACAGTTACATATGCTTTGATTCGTCATTATGCTAGCCTGCTTAATTTATAGAAAAATGCAGGCTTCAGTCAATCGAGTTTTTCATTTATCTAAAGAATTTTATTTTTTTTGGAGCAGGTAAATAATTGTTGAATATATCTGATGTCTTTGTAGTGCAGTGGTTTCTAATGGTCAAACTGTTTCTAATGGTCAAATTGAAGATAGATGGAAGAAACCTGCAAACAAAATGAAAATGACAAAAATACAGTGGACAAAGAGATCTGTCAGTGTACCAAAGAGCCACCTGGGGGAACAAATAAAGTGCAAATTCCAGCGTCTGTTCAATGCAACTCTCTCCAAACACCAATGGTTTGTGAAAGGTTATTTGAGATTTCTTTGGAAAAGGGAGTGGACGACAAGGATAAATCCATTTTTGATAAGGCACGAGAAATTACTACAATACCTTTTGAAAAGGTTCCCACAGAAATGGTGCATGCCACAAGACTGATAAGGTGTGCATGCCACAAGACTGATAAGGTCTCAATCAGTGAAGTTGACAGATTCCTCCAGCTGTTTTCCAAATTTAGCTGAAAAGACCTCTTTGGAGCAGCCTAGCTCATTTGCGCTTTCTGCATCCATGAAAGGCTCTGTTTCATTTACTGGGGATTCTCTTACTGACAGGTTTTCCTTTAGGTGTAAAAGTGTCCGAACAGCTGCAGAGAGTTTATTTAAAACATTGAATGGAAATTCTAAATCTCATCTAACCAAGAAAGATAATCTTCACATCAAGAATTATTTTGATTGGGAAGATAATGCTGAAGATGAAGACAAAATCAGAGGTGTCACAGAAGTTTCTTTAACAGCTTCTCAATTTGCTTTCAAAAAATAACACTTCAATTGCAATTGCCCCAAAAGGTGCTAAGAAAGGAAAATTAGTTACTATTATTTGGCTTCTTTATGAACAAGAGTTAGCTGAACAAGTCCAGCTTCATGCTCTCTGTAGACTTCCTCTCTCATGCTCTGCTTATGGGACATCACAACTGTCATAGTAACATCACAATTGTCATAGTAACATGTGGTTTCATCGAATTTGCATAAGTTTTGGGCTTAGGCAAATTCTGTGGCCCTTCATTGTGACCAGTCAAATATATGACATTTGAAAAGGATATGGGGTATATTGCAGTGACAATTTTAGGCCTCTTTTTTATGGCATTTGGGATGCAGGGCTTCCTCATGTGAGTTCCTCTTTGTTGCTAAGGTATAATTCTTTTTAACAAAAACAATGTATGTAATATAAAAGCATTTTTCGCTGAATTTAATTTGTGTACGAATCATAAGTTGGGACTCTTGAAAGGTGTCTTTGTGGGGACAATAGGAAAAATTTCTTTTTTAAATTATGACCAATTCTCTCCACTTGCATGTAATCATCTATAGCAACAAAAAATGAATGTAAATACCTTAACTCCATTTTAACTAAAATATGGGTTGTTTGGTAAACCAAGGTTGGAGAGGCTTGTCTCTAGATTTCAGTTCTTGCTGTTTTTGGTTTGGTTCTGAGATTTAATTTTGTAAACTGAACAGTGGAAACACACCCTCAGTAACAACATTATGAATTAAAAATTTGATTTTTTTTAGCAAATAATAGATCCTTGGTGGTTGTCATGACTGATTCTGTTTAAATTTATGTAAAAAAAATTATCATGAAGGTTGCCTGAAGTTATGCTCTTCTATGTATTGCTGGGATATTTGGAGTCCACTGAACTGAATGTTTAGGATGCATTTGATGGTTTCAGTTGTCATTGAAGAATTTTGTTTGAGTTTTGCACGAAATGTCTGCATGCTTGCAAATTGACTAGATTGATGAATTACATTAAGTACCATAATAATCATCTTAGAAATATTTAAGCATAATCATATTTCTGATTAAATGGTATAATTCGTGTCTAATGGTATGAGAGTTTTGAAGTTTGTAATGGTTTTTGGTATGCCCAGAAGATAATCAAATCACGTCTTCTATGTTTGCTGCCAAGGTTTCATTCCATCATTTGATTACATTCTCACAATAATTCTGTGACGAGTGCTACAAAATCAAATTACTTGTGTTTTTTGGGTTTATGGCTCTCTGATGCTGAAACTTTTCATGAACAATGATCTTAGAATGTGTATAATTGTCACAAATTATTTCTTTCCACTTTGCTTTTAGGTGATGATGTTTTTGTTACTTGACTGTTATATATCTGCCATACTGATCAACCGAAACTTCAAGATGAACCTTATATAATTTGTCCCTGTTTTGTCCCAATTTCAACCAACATTCTGGGGTGAAAATCATGTCATTTATGATGTCAATCTTTATGAAATATACTGGATCAGAGGAAGACGAATTCATCTCTTGAGCTGGAAGGAATAGGCAGTCGACAGAGTATTGGACCTTAAGCACTCTGCATCTAATCACAGTAACCCTAATCTAGATTAATAGAAAAATGGCGGGCCCAAAAAAATTGAGAAATAAATTATGGTTTTCATACATAAATAAATAAATAAACAAACAATAAACAATATCAGTTTGATGGAATTAGACTACACATATTTTCCCTTCCCATTTAAGCAATCAGATAAACAATTTCAACAGATGTCAACAGTTCTAAGGCTTTGCACAATGGGCTTGCATGAGAGGTTAGTCAGTAGCACTTGCCATAGTCATCGCAATTTCAAATTTGATTGAGAAAGTTCACTGGCTCAGAAAGAGGTCGCAAAGAAGGACAATAGGGGATGAATCTCAACCTCGAATTCTTTGAATTATGAACTCAAGCTCACCTGAGTATATTTCAAGAGATGGGTAAGGATAGAAATAGTCCCCAGCACCCTCAAAATTGCAGGGATTTATGTCTGTGTATGCCATCCACCTGCGGGGTGTCATTCTCATGTATAGATCAGGCTATAGTGCCTGCATGACATGCTGATGCCAGCAATACTGTCATACTAACATTATAGTGCCCATACAAACCAGTGTACCACTCCGTCAAAGTTGAACATAGACCCAATGCATAAATCCCCTACAGATTCAGCTTATGGAAGATTACATTTATACTGCTCCTAACATTACTACAACATCGACATAATATTGTCGTCCAAGAAAAGAGTAATGTAGAAGAAAGTACCTTTCTTCTTGGGTGAGTTTGCTAATGAAAGCAGCAAAGAGCTCATCTCTTCTTTCAGCTCGAGCTTCTTCTCGTGCTCGTCTTTGATCTTTCCTCTCGCGCCAAGCTTGCTCTTTCATCACCCGTTCCTTTTCCAATTTTGCAATTGCTATCCTCCATTCTCGTTCCCTTAATCTCCTCTCTTCCTCCTTTCCCTCTACTGCCTCCCTCCATTGCTCCTCAAACCTCTGTTGTTGCTGAAAAAAATCTTCAAGCACCTCCTGCATACTATTTGCACGGTATTTATCAGCCGTAACTCTCTCTCTCTCTGGGTAATCTTTATCATCTGGTTCATCAATGTTCTCTTCATTCAAAACAAGAATATGTTTTTGTTGATCATTTTCAGTCTCATCGAGGGCTTCATCATGAATTCCATCATCCATTTGCCCCCCTAATTGAAATTCTGAAGCTTTGTCATATAACCAGTCCTATATGGTGTCTGCCTTACTGGAGGAGATTCCAATATAGCAAATAAACCTTTTATAAACCAGAAACGATTCATCTTCATCACACTTATTTTGTCTAATTTAGGCCTGCAAGCAATGGCAGATTACGTCATATAAATTATCTGCCTCTTTATGTTTCAGCTCATAATTATATATAGGAGGATCACTCAAGATTCACAGTATAAGATATGCATCTGTTGACCGGTAAAATGATGTTTTTCACAGTATAGTGCTCTACACTGCAAATTTCTTCATCTTTCGGGCCATCAAATTGGTCCTCCAAAGCAGAAAATATGTTAACATGTGATAATGAAATTTTCTTTTTTTCCTTCATGTCAAAAACTACAATTACTTCAAATTAATAATTCACAAACAATACTCCTATCGGCCTCTCTTTGCACCTTCTGGGGCAACTGCTAGTTATAATTGTTTAAAGGGTTAATAATTTAGTGGGTTTCAACGAACTAAACTACTTATTAATATAGAAAATCATGCTTAATTGAAATTGCAACTTGTTATATTAATTCACAGATTTTAATATTTAAAAAAGTTAATATAATTATTTAATAGTTTATAGAACAATTATTTATCCGGATATTATTAATTTAAGATGAAATGTCGAGTAAGACAATTTTTATCCTAGACTAGTGCCCTCAATTCCTCCCATAATATTCCCTCTCCATAATAAATAAAAGATTTTAACCTAAAACGTTAAAACCTGAAGCATTTCTGTGTGAAAAAATTTCCCAAAACCAGTTTTGCAGCGAAATCAGTCGTGCAAACCACCTTGTATTGAAATACAACCATTTAATTTATTGATTCGTTTTTTTAATGATTTAATGGATGCCACCACTCTCTTCTCTCGCTATAAGGTTGGTTTTGGAAAATGCTGCAAAACACAGAAATTTGCCTCTCCTCTGCTCAGGACATGTTCTCTCTACCGAGGAAAACAGAATTCTGAAGGCTGCTGGACAAATTCTTTCCAGCTGTGTCTGCTCGCGCGCATTTTGTTACGTGTTATTTTCATAATTCGTCTGCTATCGTCTTATGGGTTGTCATTTTCATCAACTCCAACCTTAATACGGAGGCAACCAACCTTAATATGGAGGCAAGGCGTTAATTTTAATATTTGAAATAGATTTGCAAGTAGCCCCACCGGTGGTCAGTCTAAATCAAGAATCCTTCTTTGTTCCGCTCCCTTCAGCCAGGCCTGCACCGGAAAGAATATTTCAAGGGCGAAGAAAACAATAAGATGTCTGGGTTCAATGCCCAAAGTTGCTACTGGGTTTCTCTCTTAAATTTCGAACGCGGACTGCGGGTTTGTATCCACCGGTAACTATCTCCACCTCGTTATTCTTTGGCCTAATGTCATTCCTGCACTCCCTGCATGCTTTTGTGTGGACAAAGCTGGCTTTGTTTTGTTTTATTTAGGGCACCATACCCGAGAATGAGAAGTCAATGTCCATAACTTTACACAACCTGCAGCCATTGGCTCTCATTCCTTTACACAAAAGCAGGCCACCCACCACACACACATTTGATAACTTACGGTCTGGGCCACCCACCACACTCATATTTGACAACCGGTGGGCTACGGGAGGTTCTATCTGAGAGAGTCCTCGAAGCCACACATTGCAGGGTTTTCAATCATGCAATGTTTAGTGAAAAAACAATATTTGGATTAAGATGGACAAACACTAGTTGTGGGATTTTTTATTTATTTTTATTTATTTATTTTTATTTTTTCGGAGTGTGTGGCTGAAATGAATCCACATTCCTATAATGATTCTACATTCTTATAATGATTTTGCTACTCAAGATTTTCGTGCTTTCCATTTTGTGTCCAAAAAGTGTTGGTATAGACTATGGGAGCTCAGCCATTCGAAAGGTGTTTACTAACAATTCTTAGAAATTTTTAAAGATACCCAAAAAATGCTTTTCTTTCAATAAAATAGAGTGTTGCTATCGCAACTACTTTATATTAAAATTTCAAAACATGAAATACATTAACATATGAAGGTTTTGGCTCTTTCACAAGTAAAACAAGACTTTTTACTTGGATTTACATTCACCAGGGTTGCGGAGTAACACACAGTAAAAATTGTTTTCACGCACCCACTGAAATTCGCTCAACGATTTTCTCCACTTGTTTTTCCAGACTTACATCCACCACATTAAGCAACACTCTCTATCTCTTGCTCACTCACTCTCTTTCAAAAATTACATGTAAAATCTAAACATATATATATATATATATATATATATATATATATATATATATATATATATATATATATATCTAAGACTTTTAATTCGTGACAGACACAATTTAATACATAGTATGGGTAGAGATCATTTATTTAACATTACAAATTTGCCTGAACTAAACAAAACTTGGGGATTAAATATTTGCCCATGCACATTTACTAACCATGCATTAAATTCCTATTTGACTTTAATTATTTAATCTGTTGCAGAATGAGTTATGTACTCTGCTTAGTACTTGTCTTTCTTTGCACACGCAATCCGCAAGCTGCAAAACATTTACTAAGGTATGGCTGCTGTCAATTCATTTAATGCATTTAACGTGGTGATTGAGATTAATTCTCCAACACTCCTCCTTAATCGCAACTGCCGCCATTGACCATTCCCAAAAAATCTCTGAGATAAAAAAAAATTTACGTGCCAATGGCTTTGTGAATATATCTCCAAATTGTTTTTCTGACCTGCAATGCTGCAACACAATCTCACTGTTGTTAACCAATTCTCTTATGAAATGATATTTGACATCAATATGCTTTGTCCTTTTGTGAAAGACAGAATTCTTTGATAGTGCAATTGCTGAACTATTATCACAGAAAATAGTGGTTGCTCCATTTTGTTCATGACATAAATCCCGCAACATCATTCTCATCCAAACTGTTAGACAAGATGTTGTTGTTGCGGAAACATACTCAGGTTCTGTTGTTGACAATGATACTATCGGTTGCTTCTTGGAAGCCCATGAAATGGCTCCCGAACCCAAATGAAAAACATATCCTGACGTGCTCTTTCTGTCATCAACACTTCCCGCCCAATCACTGTCAATGTAACCAACCAACTTAAAATCATCAATTGCAAAGTACAAAACGACATACTCATTTGTCCCATTGACACAGTTTAAAATTCTTTTCGCTGCTTGCCAATGTGTCTCCTTGGGTGTCTCCATGAACCTCGACACCAAACTCACTGCATACATTATATCAGGCCTAGTCGCGGTCAAATACATTAGGCTGCCCACCATGCTCTTGTATAATGTCGGATTGACATTGTTGCTACAATCTTCCTTGCTCAAGTTCAACCCCATGACGGTTGGAGTTGGTGATGGCTTGTTGTTCTGCATATTAAACCTCCAAAATTTCTGCTACATACCTTGCTTGAGAAATAAAAATTCCATTTTCTGTTTGTTTCACTTCTATGCCCAAAAAATTTCTTAACAACCCCAAGTCAGTTATTTCAAACTCACTTTTCATGACTGCTTTGAAATCAGCGATGAGAAAATCATTGTTGCCTGTAAAAATCAAATCATTTACATACAAAACGAAAATAAAAATTTTACCGTCATTTTCTTTGATGTAGATAGTAGGTTCACCGTCACATTTGTCGAATCCATTGTCCATAAAGTAAGCATATATCTTGCTATACCATGCAAGCAGTGCTTGTTTCAGCTCATAGAGAGCTTTCTGCCACCTACACACCTTGTGTTCTTGGCCTTCTATTTCATAGCCAGGAGGTTGCGCAACATACACCTCCTCTTTTAGCTCTCCATTCAAGAACGTTGATTTTACGTCCATCTAATAGAATCTCCATTTTTGTTCCGATGTAATTGACAACACTGTATGCACTATCTCCATCCTCGCGACTGGTGCAAATGTTTCCGCATAGTCTCTTCCATGCTGCTGCTTGTAAATTTTGGCAACGAGCCTTGCTTTATGCCTTTCAATCTTGCCTTCAATGTTGCGTTTGGTTGTATAGACCCACTTCACTCCAATGACTTCTTTACCTTGCGGAAGGTCCACTAACTCCCATGTGTCATTCTTTTCTATTGCACCAAACTCTTCATTCATTACTTCAATCCATTTTTCTTCTTTTACTGCCTCTTTGAAATGGATTGGGTCATCAACATGAAAAAAATAAAGCAAATAAATATTTCAGACCAGCATTATCATTTACTTCTCCTTGCTCATAGATTTCACTCAAATTTCTAAATCTTGGTCTTCTTGGTGTGCTTGGAGTTCCACTTGAACTCGAGGGAGTTTCTGATCCCTATGGTGTGCTTGGAGAAGCACTTCCTTGATTTCTCTAGGTTGTTCTGTTTCCAGCTTGTGGTGTGCTCTGTTGTGCTTGTGTAGGTGGAGGAGGAACCATCATAGAGGAATTATTTACTGCTATGCATTCCTCTTTCTCTTCGTGAGACACACATGTCTTCACGTTCACTGTTTTCTCTATGCTTCCATCCTAAGCTTCTTTTTCAATGAAATTCACATCTCTGTTGATTATAAATTTCTTATAGAGTTCGTATGCCTTGGACTCATCACTGTATCCAACAAAGATACACTTCTCCCTCTTACTGTCCAACTTCTTCCTTAGTTGATCTTGGACATGTGCATAAGCCACACATCCAAATACTTTCATGTGAGTGACAAACTTCTTTGTTCCACTCCATGCTTCTTCCGAAACTCTGTTCATAACAGCTTTGGTTGGGTATATATTCAAAATATACGCTGCACAATTAACAACTTCAGCCTAATACTCATTTGGCAAATGTTTTTCCTTCAACATACTTTTGACCATGTCCATGATGGTCCTATTCTTCCTCTTTACAACACCGTTTTTTTGTGGTGTGTATCTTGTGGTAAATTGCTTGTGTATGCCATTTTCCCTACAGAAATGTGAGAAGTCTTTGGAGATATATTCTCCCCCTCTGTCAGTTATCAACACTTTGATGTAGTGCCCACTCTGCTTCTCAACAAGAGCTTTGAAGTGGTAGAACTGTTCAAACACTTCACTCTTCTGTTTCAAGAAATACACCCATGTCTTTTTGGTGTAACCATCTATGAATGTCAAAATATATTGGCTGCGAGCTAAAGATGGCGTTTGCATTGGTCCACACAAATATGAGTGGACAATATCTAAGGGCATATTTTCCCTTATACTCTTCCTTGTTGGGAATGCTTCTCTATCTTGTTTTCCTAAGATGTAGCCTTCACATAGGCTGTCAGGTTTCTCAATGAGTGGTAATCCTTTTACTATCCCTTTTCTATGCAAGAGGTTCAAACCTCCAAAATCGAGATGTCCAAATCTCAAATGCCATAACCAGTTTTTGTCTTTCACTTCTTGAAAGACCTCTTGTGTGACTATTGCTACGACACCTCCTTCCTTCAAGTCTGTTTTGAGCTTGAGAGGAAACATCCTATTTTTTGTCATGTGCACTTCTGCAATGACCCTTTTACTTGGAGGTATGTCCATGATAGTACACACATCATTCTTAAAAAAATACATTGTAGCCCTTATTCACGAGTTTTCCAATGCTTAGAAGGTTACATTTCAGGCTAGGTACATAATAGACATCTGACACAAATTTCTTTTCTCACTTCCTTGTCAATATTGACACTCTTCCTTTTCCCATGATAAAGACTTTGCTATCAATCCCTGTTGTTACTTCAAACTTCACATTCTCATCAAGATTGACAAACATTGCTATGTTTCCAGTGATGTGGTTACTACAACTTGAGTCTAAGAGCCATACATCATTTTTTTTTTCTTGTGCTACATTACATGTTAAAAGCACATTATTCTGATTCTTAATTTATTTTGCAAAAATTGCATTTTTGCTATTATTCATGTCATTTTGTTTCTTTCTACATTCATTGGCATAATGCCCATACTTTTTACAATAATGACATTGGACTTGGGATTTTCATACCTTTATCCATGTGCTTGACTCTGGCTTGAGCCTTTCCTTTAATTTCGGTTGATGCCCCTTCCACTTATGCTTTTAGGGTTGTTTCTTCCACTTGTTTGTGGGATTCTTCCTTTTCCTCGGTAGTTTGATCTTCTTTGACCTTTACCTCGACCAAAAGACATTTGTGTCTTGAATGCATGCTCCAATGAGGAGTTCACTGTTCTGTTCAGTCTATGTTTATGAGCAATCAGGGATGCACAAAGCTCATCCACTGAAAATTGTGAGAGATCCTTTGTCTCTTCTATTGCCACTACTATGGCATCAAATCTTGAGGGTAGAATTCTCAAGATTTTCTCCACTATTCTTCTTTCTTTAAGTGTCCCTCCATGAGACCTTATCTAGGTAACCAACCCAATCACATGTGTGAATAATGTGTCTATGTTATCAAATTCTTTTATACAGAGAGTTTCAAAATCTCTTCTCAGCATTTGAAGTTTTCTTGTCTTTACCTTTTCCATGCCTTGATAGACTGTCTGGAGGATATCCCATGCCTCCTTGGACTTCGTTGTTGCTGCAACCCTTGGGAAAATACTCTCATGTACTGCTTGGAGAATATAGAAGAGGGCTTTGATGTCCTTCTTCTTGTTATCTCTCAACACATTTCTTTCTGCTTGTGTCAAAGCATTGTATGCTACTGCATCTGCTGGTTCTGGGAATCCATTCTCCACAAATTCCCAAATGTCTTATGAAGAAAACAGAGTCTTCATTGTAATTGCCCAATAGTCGTAATTTTTTCCATTAAACTATGGTATTTGTGGATTAGTCAAGCTTGCCTTTGTTGCTGCCATTTTCACTGTGTAAACAACTTACACAACTTTCTCACTGTGTAAAACTTTTCTCACTTCTGGAGAATACGTTCCACAAAAATTTTCAGAACTCCTTTTAACTACTCAGTAAAAAACTATCTTTTACTGAGATTTTAAACCCGCTCCAATACCATGTTAGAAATTTTTAAAGACACGGGGAAAAATGCTTTTCCCTCAACACACGGAGTTCACACAAAGTTTTGGAAATTACTTTAATCAACACAACACATTTACGGAAGTTTACACAGAGTTGTGGAACTCACTTAATACATACCATACTGTTGTGGAAATAAATTCAAATGAATCTTTATTTCAATACAGAGTGGCGGCCATCAAAATCACAACTATGGAGAGGAGAAAACATAATCAACTAATTTTACTCATGGTGAAGGTGGAGAAAATATAATCAACTAATTTTACTCATGCTGAAGGTGTTGCTATAGCAACTAACCAGACTTTATATTAAAACTTCAAAACATGAAATACATTAACATATGGATGTTGAGGCTCCTTCATAAGTAAAACAAGACTTCTTACTAGGATTTACAACTAACCAGACTTTATATTAAAACTTCAAAACATGAAATACATTAACATATGGATGTGGAGGCTTCTTCACAAGTAAAACAAGACTTCTTACTTGAATTTACATTCACTAGGGTTGCAGAGTAACACACAGTTAAAATTGTTTTCACACACCCACCAAAATTGGCTCCACTATTTTCTCTACTTGTCTTTCTTACATCCTCCACATTACAAAACACTCTCTATCTCTTACTCACTCACTCTCTCTCAAAAATTACATGTAAATTATAAACATATATATCTATGACTCTATCTCTTGGTCACTCACTCTCTCTCAAAAATTACATGTAAAATATAAACATATATATCTATGACTTTTAATTCGTGATAGACACAATTCTGCTACTCAAGATTTTCCTAGTGCTTCCCATTTTGTGAAGAAGTGTTTTTTTAGATTATGGGAACTTGGCCATTCGAAAGGTGTTTAGCAACAATTTGAAAAACAAGGAGATTCTCAATCACTTAGGAAATGATGAAATGATGCAGAATGATGAGTCATATACAGTTCCACGGAAGCTTTGTCACAAACATTTCAATGTTGAATCTCGATCTGAGAGGTAAGCTTCCTATAAAGCTCAACCGGTTCAAATATTTAACAACCATGTCCGTGCAACAAGACGGATTCATTGGAATGCTCCCTAGTCTCAATGGGCTTCCGAATTTTCAAGTGGTCTCTCTAAACGACAATGGATTCAATGGCATCTAGGATTATTTTTTTCAGAAACTTGACAAGTTTAAGTGGGATATATTTAAACAACAATCTGTTGAACAAATCCACCGGTTGGAGATTGGGTAATGATATATTGGGCTCCCAAAAACTCACCAACTGGTCACTCAATAACACGAGCCTTAAGAGCGAAGTTCCCTAATTTGTGGGCGTTTGGGAAGCTTGTAGGTTCTCAGTCTGCCCTACAATTATCTATTATCTAGGGGGACTATTCCTAGTAATCTCAGTGACACAAATTTGCAGGTATTCATTGCTAATAGTCAGCAGCCCACCTCGCAGACGAGCGTCGGTCTGGATGTGCTTGTAGGGATTGTAACCCTAACTTAGGTCTTGTGGCATTCCAATAATTTTCTTGGCGAAATCCATGAGGGTTGTGCTAATGCAGATAGATTTCAGGACGTTATGTTGGGTAACAACCAACTTACTAGGTCTGTGCACTCACCCTCTTCAATCAATTCCAAACTGTACAACGTCTAGAAACTTGTCATATCCCTTGCAGAGCATAACTCAATTCAATTCAACTGGGAATGAACTTAATAAATTATATCTCGACCAGGATGATTAATGGTCGACATGGTTGATTGTTGATTGGTTTACACTATTGGCGGATTATTATTATTATTATTATTTTGTAAGTTTTTCAGGACCACATTATCATTATGTCCAATATATCACCTTTATTGAGACAAGGAATTAGTTCAGGAAATTGAACAGCTACTTAATAAAACACCCAATCATTGTCTATCCAAAACCAATTAGACCATTGTTAACTTATTTTCATTTATGCCACGTTAACAAAATAAAGCAGGAACATTCTGAAACTCCAATAGGAACATTCTGAAACTCCAATACTACAACACAACAAAGGGGTGGAAGTTGGAATCTAGTTGGTTGGCTCTCTCATTTCTCTTTTCAAGGTTCAACCTCATTTTCTTTTGAAATATCCCAAAATTCCTGTACTGAGACAATTCCTTCATTCCTCGGCTCACAGTAGTTAGTGACAGTTTGGTTTCAGTTCAATCAAACTGGGTTTCAGATTGATGCTTGCATATAATTTTATTTTTTTCTGTTCAAATCCATACAATATCATTACAAAAAACCAAGAAGAAAATTTATCAATATGCATTTGTCTAAGAATTTTTCTCATAATGCACCCTGCACTTGAGACTGCCTATTACATTGAGCTCCTGGTATTGTGATTTTTTTTAATTTTCTTGGGGGTTTGTCGGTTCTTGGACATATTAGGCATTCTTGATCTTCAACATATTGGAACCTTAATATTTGAAATAAAAGTGCAGCCGACCATGGCGCAGCCGCGAGGTGCTAGGAGAAAGGAAAACACACACGAGAGGAGCTGGCGGTTCTGGTCTCGGTTATCTGCACGAGGGTGGTGATAGACTGATAGTGCAGTGGTTCCAAAGGGCGTTCAATGTTGTTCCGGCTGAGGTATTGGGAGGTATTGGTAGTAACAACAACTTGTCCGACGGTGACTTTTCACATGTCAAATTTTAACGGGATGGAGGACGATGAAAATGAAGTCCCATTTTCGTTCACAGTGGTTCCTTATTAAAAAAAAATAAAAGACTTGAAAAATTTGTTGATGTCAACAACGAATCAAGATTGGGGTACAAAACCTTTGAATAGCCTCTTTCTGAAGTATTTGTGCTCCCATTGGACTAGTGTTTAAGTAAAAGGGTGATATTTTAATAATCTTTACCAATAGTGTAATTTTGAAATAAATAAAATATTAATTATAGTGATTAAAGTTTATTGAGATGAAATTTAGTTTATATAAAGTTGAAAATAAGAGATTTTTTCTTATTTTATAATTTTATTTTATTTTTAACAATCTTTTTATAAAATTATAATTTATTATATTTCTAATACATAAAT
Organism: Pinus albicaulis; assembly: GCA_034641835.2. Classification (NCBI taxonomy): domain Eukaryota; kingdom Viridiplantae; phylum Streptophyta; class Pinopsida; order Pinales; family Pinaceae; genus Pinus; species Pinus albicaulis. Next base: position 771,290,928 of record CM076575.1, on the reverse strand, counting down.
GTTAAAAAGGTTAGTATTAAAAAAATATTGAAATTAATTTTTTTAATCATAATTGAAAAGATTATATTAAGAAAATACGTGTTTAAATCAATAGCATTTTATTAGTGATACATAAGTCTACATTGCACGCTGTCAATATTAAGTTTTTCAAAATACCTAATTTCATAACTTTGTTTGAACAACCAAAATATTTATATTAAAAGTCTTAGTAATATAAACTTGAGAATAAAGTCCAAGTATCACACAAAATTGGATTTCTATGTAGATCTAGACTTAGACCTAGCTAAAACAATGTTATTCATCGTGAGAGGCCATAAGCTTTATAATTGGAGCTACTAGATTCAAATTAGGGATGCGAAAAACCAGAGCCATGTGATGGCAATGTGAAAAAAGTAAGAAGGTGACTCTTGTTATAATTAAGTTGTTAAAATAACAATGAGGAAAGTGACTGCGACTGCAAACTTACATATCACTCTTATTCAAGGAAAACCATGCTACCTAGAATTACCCACTAGTAGTTCTTAAGAGGCACAATTTCACTCTTACCAAATACTTGTGAGATTGTTAACTTATTTCTTTTAAATTACAAACTCTAAAACTCATTAGAAACTAGCCATGGAGATGGCTCTCAAACTGAAAGAAAAGATAGAGTAGGAAAGTGTGAAGAGGCCTGTGCTCACAGAAGATTAACTACAAAGCCTCCTAACAATTACATATTTTGCAAAACCATAACTATAGCTGAGAACAGAACAGTGAAACAATAAAGCCACATAAGAAGTTATCTTGATGAACCTGCAATGCCCAACAAGCTCTCTGGAGTGTCCTCTTGGACCACAAGGCATGGCTTGTAGTAATCTAAGTCATCTCGTAGAGGGAGCCCTGGGGAAGCTGGCAGAGGGAGCCCTGTGAAAGCTGGTTAGCTGGAGGAAGCTAGTAACTCGGAATGTCGTTGGAGAGGAGTTCCACCTTGATCGCTGCACCGTTCATCCTTGCTACTAGAGGGGCCCAAATCGACCGAGGCAAAGCTTATACCCACCATGAGACTGGTGGCCTCTGGGCGAAGGACTATCCAGCCTATCGTGGGGAGCATTAGTGTGCACTGGAGAAAGCGAGGGTGAGTCGTCTACGGCTTTAGTAGAGGGAGACTCAAAGCCCTGGAGTTGCATGCCCAGGAGGCTGGCAATGCGATTGTAGGTAGAGTTTGTATGGTGAAGATGAAATTTCATATCTGGGATGTTACCTTCCAAAAAAACAAAAAGCGGGAGGGCGACAGTATTGTGAAAATGTTGAACCGTTGCGAGTAGCCAGTATTTCTGATCATTCAAATACATAAATTATTAAATGTTTTTAATGGAAACGTGGAAAATGTGAAATGAAAACGTTGGATATTAAAGTTGCGTAATTTTATTGAAACTATCAAGGTTGAATTTTTAATTTAAAAAGACAGCGATTTGAAATGGACAAGGAGACTTCAGCTGAACTTTTAGTTTTTTATTACATATAAAAATTATTAAATGTTTTTAATGGAAAACAGGAGAGTGTCTATATTTTTTTAATGGGAAATTAACACATTTTATATTGAAGTCAGGTAATTTTAGTGAAGCTATTTAAGTTGAAGTCTTAATTTGAAATATTAGTCATTTGAAATGGGATATTTGAGTTGAATTTTTAATTTTTATTATTGAGAGTTTATGTTAATTTTGAATAATAAAAATTTATTAATTGTTTGATGTTTTATTTTTAAAATAAGTTGGGGTAATTTTAATGTTGGATGGAAAAACATTTTGCTTATTAGTAGGATACTATCACTTGGATTGTGTGAAACTCACTTTAGCTTGGATGTTCCTTGGGATAGTTTAAGACAATTTTAAGTGTAAAATAATTTTGTATTATAAAATTTGGGCAAAACATTTTTTGAAAAAATTGAAATTTAAGATTTTTTTGGAAAAAGCATGGAAAATCAGCCCAAATTTTCTCTGAACCCCTCCCTATAAAATTTGAACATATAAATTGGAGTAAAGTAAATCCCACACAAACCAATTAATCTACACTTCATTAGAAAAATAAATAAAATATTAAATAAAAATTAAATTATAATAAAAAAAATTATTGAAAATCTAAAAATTCAAGTCCAACTATAACATCCATCAAGATTGACATGATTCCATTTATAACATCATAATAAAACTTTACAATAAAGATAATATACATTCTTTCTTATTTTATTTTACATCAAAATAAATTCTTTTTTTCTTTTAATTAATGATTATTAAAAATATTAATAAACATGATTATTTCTTCTTCTTAACATCAATTCCTTGTCAAAGTGAAATGAAGAACTTTTCATAGTCACTTACATTTTCATTCATTTTCTCATTAGGAAATATTAATTTTAAAACTATAAATAAAAAAACTTAAATTTTATTAAGTATATAACATTCACACCATGGTTTTTTTTGGTTAATCTTTGACCATCGATTTCTATTTATATATTGACCACCAAAATGTGAACAAATTGATGTGGTGGATTAGCAACCATACAAAAAATACCATAAATGATAATAGATGATCGTTTTATCCTCTAACAACCAGTACCATACAAGGATAAGGATGACAAAAAAAACATAAGAACAACCACCAACTATGAAACCATGAGATAGAAAACAAAATGAGAGATGGATTCATTTGTCCACAATGATCACTGGGTGATTTGGGGAGTAGTCTAGATTGAACATATTGATCGATTCAGAATTTATAACCTCTTCGCCATTTGGTGGTGCATTTGAGTCAGTGTCAGAGTTTGATATGATATAGTGTTCCATTTTGTTCAATCTAACCACAATTTCATCTATATCATAACACAAATCCCCTCGTATCTACTTCAAATACTCCTAACCCAAAAAGAACTTATAGTTATCTACCTGTTTTTCTTGGAGCACCATGTGAAGAAGAGTCTCCATATTCCTATGCATTGATATAAAATGCATAAAATATAACCTTCTCTTCTTGTCAGGAAGAGAAGGTTAGTGAGTTTACCAGGTTCTGGCACCCATTTGATATTGCCACTGCAAACTTCAGAATCTAAGTAATACATTCGATCTCCAAACTCAGCTTCCAAATTGTGAATTTCCTTCCGCACCTCCATGGTAACAACATAAAAAAAATTTACAACTGAATCCCACCCAAAAAGTGGTTGGTGTCTAGAAAAAGACGTCCCTGATGTGCCTCCCATGCGGTTGAGCAATCATTGATGGGGGCTTAAAAGACCAAAACCTCCAAGAAAATGGAGCATTAAAAGACCAAAACCTCCAAGAAAATGGAGCATGAACAATTTAGAGAAACCAAGTGAACTAGCTTTGGCTAAAGACTAGATGAGATAACCTGACTAAGACCCATAGGAATGAGTGAAAAATAACGTAGAGATTAAACTTCTCAAGTGGGAACTCAATATATATATCGTCGAAGAAACTATGAGAGAATGAGTCGTGGCCTGACTAGACATTAAACCCTTTATGGACAAAAACTAACTATAAATTGAATTGTTGTGAATTTAGAGGAACCTTTTGTAGAACTTGAGAGTGAAAAATCTCAGAACCAAATAGAAAAATACCCATTGTACCTAACTCCAATGACCAGAACAGGGAGATTGAACGAGATTCCAGAGGGCTCAAGGGATTAAAGGTCGGTAGTGGGGAGAACGACAACGATTTCAAATGAAGTCAGACAAGGTGTTATGCAGAAATAACACGAAAAACACTGGCTCCCCAGATGTAATGTCGTAACTCTTGCAACTATATTCCTTGTTGAGAGACTGCAGTAGAACAATGACCCATAATAAAACTTGAAATGGACTGAACCATCAAATCTTTGGAAATAAAACACAAATTACATTGAACAACACTGAAACTGGGACTAACCTAAACCTAAGATGGTATACGGCGATGACCAGCAAAAATACTTAATTTGACCTGAAAATGTGAGGTTAGGGCGACAAATCATCAGTAATGGGATTTCTCTCTTGAAACAGTGGTTATCAGGCGAGTGAATAATGCAGCAGAGAAGGTGGAAGTCTAGAGCGAACCCTATATGAAAGACTAGTGAGGTTTTCCACCTTAAACGCCACCCTGAAAAATTAAGTGAACTGGTATATAATGCAACAAACAAGAAGCATCGTTTATCAGATGAGATCCAAGGTCGAATTGATACACCCACCAAATCCCAACTACAACGCCTCTCCCAGGATTCCACCGTCCCAAGAGTTTGCATAATGGTGAGGTCATAATTGAGCCTCAATCTCCTATCAGAGGAATGGACAACCATATCCAACACAACATAGGCTATCGCCCCCATACCTGCGTCGATTAAACAATTGAGAAGTTGAAAATCATTTGTAATCTCACATACCCCATCTCACGCCCTCATGAAATTAATGTGAAAACACATCCACCATACAGAGGTTATACATAAACCAACATTTATCCACACATGTTCTCAGTCCCGCCAAGTGTAGGCCATGGCATGTTCACCAAGGCACGCCTCCAACTTGGTCATACAATCCATTTTCATGTCACTCATAATTGGAGGGATAACATGTTTGCCGAAAAATGTAAGCTTCAGAATTACCGATGGTCCGAAACCAATAAAGCACCCTCATGAGGGATCCTCGCCTCTACTCGTTTCCTTCCCTATTCTCCCCACTAGTTTAGTTCCGAGATAAATTTGTGTTGCATCCAATCCTTCCATTCCTCATCCATTGGGACGTTTCTCCCACCACTTCTCCATTTGGCTAAAATATTTGTTTCCTTATTACCTTCCTTCTTAGCGTGAATAGGGATAACCTAATAAAAAATTAACAATGATCCCCTCATATTATTTGCAGCTTTCTAAAGGTGCCAACTGCAGATAAGTTTCTCTAGTGGATGACCTAATAAGAATTTTTTGCACCATATTAATTTCTATTTGGGAGTCCCCATGGACCTATAACAAGTGTATCCCTTTCCTTTATGTTATTTGAAGACCTTTTCCTATCGTCCATAATTCTACCAGATTCTTAGTAGTTTCCCCACAAGAAAAAGCATAAATGTGAAGAGGATTGGATTTGTATCTTGTAATATCCCTCCAAACCCTGTCTCTCCTGGGTTTCCTCTTGAGGCACTATCAAAACTCAATGCTACAAAGGATTGTGGAGGGGATTGGAAGACTCCTGGATCCAACAGAAATGCTCCCAGGGTTTCTTTGATATTATTACAAATTAACTCTATCACCATATAGAATGGTCTACATTTTCCATCAAATACCCTTAGGTTCTTTTCCTTCCACAAATTCTTGAAAGGGAATCCCAATATTAATTGTCATGCTTTTAATACCGGCAAGTGCTTAAACTTAGCTCGAAACTATTCCACCAACCATACTTTAAGATCCAATGAATTTTACAAGTCTTAATTAAATAAAACATTAAAAAACTACCACATTTGCTGTGAATAAGTGCAAGAGATGAATAAATGGTTTTTTGTCTCCTCTTCCTATAGACAAAACGAACATCTTGAAGGACCTTTGAAACCTTTCCTTTGCAAGCGATCCCAAGTTAGTGCATGACCGAAGGTAAGTTCTCTGCTCTTATTTCAATGTAATTCGCCGAAGACCTTCAATATCTGTTCCAACACCTTCTTGCCAAACAAACAAAACCAACCCACGTAAAATTAATAATAATGTCAAAATCGTCACAAATACATCACACATACAAGTAAAACAAGAGGTTTGCAATTGAAAAAACACCTCATTCCTTCCATGTCCGGATCCTTTCTAATAATCATGTCTTTGTTTTCTTCGCCCATTTTGAAAAGATAAGGGATGACGTTCTTTATCGGCCCAAATGGAAGAAATTTTCTCACATCAAATATTTCCTGACTCATACCCAGTGAAAGGTTGTCAGTCATGCCCTTCAATTTACCAAACTGCAACCTATATTCCCTCTTCGCGATACCCAATTCTTCAGCTTTTGCAACGACCATTTTTGTTGATTGCAAACCATTTAGTCAATCAATACCAAAATTATCATTAAAATTATAATAATAAAGTGTTGAGATTAAACTAATTACCAGATTTGAAATTCTGAGTGAGTAGGAGTGACACTTCGCCCTTAGCAACCTTCTCCAGTAGCAATGAAACATAGGCATTTTTTTTTTTTCAGAAGAAAAAAACGCTGTGATATATTAAATATAAAACAGTACATAGTCCAATACATCTCAAGCATGTATAAACATACAGCGAGATTCCAACCAAAGGCAGCCAAAAAGTGACTGCAGCAACATAGAACGAACCCATCCATAATCAAAATGCTGAGCTATAAAAGCGAGCAGAAGGAGAAAGATGGGACAGAATGTACAAATTTCCACCAGAGAATAAACCTATGAAATAGAAGATATGAGAATAAAAATGCACATATATGGACCACAAGATTAGATAAAACAAAGGACATTAAGGTCGCATAAATGATGACTTGAAATGTCAATGACTGTCCCGAGACAAGGATGAAAGAGTGAGTCATCATTGCAAGATGAAAACGGCAAAATGTGCCAGACCATATAATCTCCCGCTCGCTTGTAGGGAAGCACGCTCGCCTGAAATGATTCAACGCTCGCTTGAAGGAGTGCGTACCCATCTGGAGACAACCATCGAAAAGCCTCCAAATCTTGCATAACATGAGAAACAAGGCATATACCGAGTCATCACGCCACAGAGATACCATCGCTCGCCTGAAGATGATATACCGTGAGCATCGATAACACGACAAGAGAGATAACAAAAACATAATGCACGCTCGCCTGAAGAGATATATGAGATGAATCAAAACCCTGCAAAAAGATAAAGCAGCCGGATATAGAGAAGAGAAGACCAAAAAGAAATAGATTGTGCCGAATTATGGAATATCTATATCAGTCTCCCAGTAAATGAGACCATCACGGAATAGCTGAACCTGCATAGTGCCAAAATCTGTGTTTAGTCCCATCTTAGAGAGGCTATCTGCCCTCGTATTATTCTCTCTGTAAATATGAATTATGGCAGGTCTATTGAGCTGTATCCACATACGTCGAACCCGGGATACCCATCCAAGAAGTTCAGAAGGAACAGAAGCCTGTAAGTCGGATATCCATCCAATAGCAATCCTAGAATCACCATATACATGAATATTCGATAACTGTAAGTATATGGCAAAACGGAGACCACCCCAAAGAGCGATGACTTCCGCTTTGTTGTTGGATCCCTTGCCAGCATTAAAGTGAATATGCACTCTCTCTCTTTGGGAGATCTTTATCCATGTACCGCATCCCATGTTACCATTCATACATGCTCCATCAAAATAAACAGCAGGGAAATTAACAGCATGTGGTCGAAGTCTAACAGATAAGTCCTGAATAGGCTGAACTGAAATGGGACATTCATCCAACCATTTAGCGATCGCTGAGTATATATTTGTAATCTGAAAGGGAATATTTTCAAAAATCAGCCTATTTCTTCCAAGCCAGACTTCCCAGATGAGAAAGAAAGGAAGAGATCTGAACCTCCCTTTTAAATTATCCCAAGCCGATACAGCATTCATGAAGTCAATCGGACACCAAGTGTTTCCAAAGAAATGAACAGAATAAAGACGCCATATCTCTAAGATGACAGGACATTTGTAAAAGAGATGTTCTGTCGATTCATCATCCTTAAGACATATATGGCATCTAAAAGGGCCCGAGAAACCCCGCTTCATTAAATTATAACCTGTCAGTACCTTATCTTTCCAGACTAGCCATCCAAATAGTAATATCTTAGTAGGGATTTTCCGAAACCAGAACTTGTAAAACAGCCTGCTTGGAGGTTCCGTGTATGATACCTTATTGATATGTCTATAGATATCCCTAACCATCGGAATCCCATCCTTCGTAGGGCCATCCCATTCAATCCTATCACCCCCTTCATCCCAGCATAATCCCAAAGCCCGAATGTTATCCCTTATGAAATCCCATTCCTCACATTCTGGTTCCCTTAAATTTAATTGAGCCGCTGATTTTAGAATAGGGGCTCCAACAGACCATTGATGGATGGTCTGAGAAAGAAAAAAAACTCCACGATGAGCAAGTCTGTGGATAAGTTGGTTAGAAGGGCCGATTTCAGTGCACCACCCAATCAACTTCATACGCGCCAGAGGAATGCGTCTACCATCTGCAAATGACCAGGCCACCCTTGCAGCCATATGCCCGAAAATCTTTTTGAAGCTTCCCCAAATAGCAGATATACAACGAGGAAATGCTATTTGGTTATTAAGAATCTGATGTAGCATATCCCCCACAACATACTTGCATTTGATCACCTGGTTCCAAGTTCCGTCACTGTCCCAAGCTCTCCAGAAAGATTTGATGAGCAGAGCAATATTAAAGCTTCTAGTATCCAAGATTCCCCATCCATCATGGTCTTTTGGTCTGCAAAGTTTTTGAAGTTTACAAAGGTGGATTTTAGAAAGCAGCTGCGCCCCACCCCATAAGAATTTGGCAATGATAGAGTTTATAAGTCTAATGAAACATAGGCATTATAAGACCTGTGCATTTCCTTTATTGAAGAATGTAACGGAGAAGCCACACACAATGACTTGGCCGCCTTATTTTCTTTTTTAATATACGCACCGCGTACAAGATTGACACCTAATGTAATGCCCCACTTCTTAGCCTCTTCTGATACTGCAATTATTCAGAGCAACAAATCTTTCAAATAAGCTTGTACAGTCCAAGATACAACTGGCTTCCAAGGTGTTCGGTTGAATTGAGAAAATTCTATGAAAACCAAGTAATCAATAACGGGCTGAACAGTTGTGCTTTTTGTATCCACAAGTAAGGGAAGCGAGGCGGCTTCGCAGGCTCTTGCATAGCCGAAAGAGTTTCTGCTATGCTAAATTTAAGTCTTTTTCCTTATCAGTGTCTAGTTTTGGAAGATTTTCTTCCTTCCACGACGGATGAATTCAAGACAGTCGTGTTGCAATCTTAGCAAATGATTGAATCTTTCTTGGCACATAAATGTGTAGTAGCAACAAACATTTATCAAAGCGATTAGTAATTCACTCTTCACCCTCATCGTCGTCACCCTCGGAAGACTCCGCTCCAACCTATTCGTAGTCCTTCTCCATAACAACCCAAGTCCTCATGGCCTCTGCTCTGAACATTTCGCCTCCTCACCTGATGATCCCACCTCTCTTCAACATCGCTGTGCAGTCCTCATCTTCTTCTCTCTCACATTTCACCCACGCTTACGCTGAACCAACACACATAAAATAACACACAAATTACAACAAAACATAAAATATCACACAAATTACAATGGTTCCCTTGAGATTTCGAGAGTAGAATGACATATGTATATCCGAAAAACAAATGGAATTAATGTCTGAAATTTTGGGGAAACGTATGCGATACGCCTGCACGGAAGTGAAGTAGGAAGAAATAGAAACCAACGATACAGAAATGCATGGTTTAAAATGTCAGCGATACGAAAATCTAACCAGATAATAAGAACTCGCAAAAGAGTTGGATTACTTTGAAGTACGTTTAAACAACCAATTTGATTCTGGTATATAGAAACTGGGTTGAGATGAATGTTGGTCCTATCATCTTGTAATGAGAGTGTAGTTTGGGAAGAGAGATTGGTAGAGGTTAGAGAGTTAATTAGTTAGTTAGGTTAAATGAAGAAGCATGTAGATGAATGGCCTAAAACATTTCAGTCGTTTAACATTTGATTTGATCCTATCATCTTTTAATGAGAGTGTAGGCTGGGAAGAGAGATTGGCAGAGGTTAGAGAGTTAGTTAGGTAGTTAGGTTAAATGAATAAGCATGTAGATGAATGGCCTAAAACTTTTCAATCGTCTAACATTTGATTTGATGGTGCGGACATGTACACCATGGAAACTTGGGGATTTGTTTTGAAAGTTGAACGTCTTACGACATAATTAAAATTATTAGTAATATAAACTTGAGAATAAAGTCCAAGTGTCAGGTAAAATTGGACTTCTGTGTAGATCTAGACCTAGCTAGGATGAATTATTCATCCCGAGTGTCCACAAGCTCCATAATTGGAGCTACTACATTCAAATTAGGGATGAGAAAAATAAGAGCCATGTGGTGGTAATGTGCAAAAAAACAAGAATGTGGCTCTTGTTATAACTAAGTTGTCAAAACAACATTGAGGAAAGTGATTGATATATGCAAACTTACTCATCACCCTTATTCAAGGAAAACCATGCTACCTGGAATTACCCACTGGTGGTCCTTAAGGGACACAATTTCACTCCCACCAAATACTTATGAGTCTTAGGTCTTTTACCTGTTTCCTTAAGTCCCAAGAAGATGAGTTGCTAGCCAAGGTTGTTTTAAGACATAGCTTACACCAAAAAATTGTTACATATATTATTTAGAATTTAGTTTTTTTTTTTTGTAAGTAAAATAAATTTGTATTACAAAAGAGTTACAAAAATTACAAGCTTTGGAGCTCTAGAGCTCAATCGAAACTAGCCACGGAGATGGCCCTAAAACTGAGAGAAAATATAGAGTAGGAAAGTGTGAGGAGGCCTCTTCTCACAGAGGATAAACCACAAAGCCTCCTAACAATTACATATTAGCAAAATAGGAAAAACCATAACTAGAGCTTAGAAAATTGAAACAATAAAGCCGCGTAAAAAGTTATCTTGATGAACATGCAATGCCCAACAAGTGCTCTGGAGTGTCCTCTTGGACCACAAGGCATGGCTTGTAGTAATCCAAGTCATCTGGCAGAGGGAGCCCTATGGAAGCTGGCTAGCTAGAGGAGGCTGGTAACTCAGAATGTCGTTGGAGAGGAGCTCCACCTTGATCGCTCACCAGTGCATCCTTACTACTAGAGGGGCCCAAAACAACTGAGACAGGCTTATACTCACGATGAGACTGGTGGCGTCTGGGCAAAGGACTATGCAACCTATCATGGGGAGAATTAGTGTGCATTGGAGAGAGTGAGGGTGAGTCGTTTACGATTTTAGTAGAGGGAGACTCAAAGCCTTGGATTTGCATGTCTAGGAAGCTGGCAATGCAATTGTAGATAGAGTTTGCATGGTGAAAATGAAATTTCATATCTTAGACGTTACCTTCCAGCAAAACATTTACGCCGAAAGGCGTTCCCGTTGTTGGGTTTCACTGAATGAGATTGTTCTTGCAGCCAATGGGAAGGCTTTCTCATCGTTCTTTCAGCGAGTGAAACTCTGCCATTTGGCACCTCTTTCTCGCACCAGCGCACAGTCCTGCGCTCACCTCCTTCCCGCGCGCGTCCGCTCTTCACGTCCGTGCTGCTGTCGTGTCGTCCTCCCTCTACTTGACAACTACCTACACCACTGCAACACGCCTCCTCTCCGTGCCCGCGTCCCAACTCCCGCCCTCAACCCGGCGCCGTTCCACAGACCCAGAGCAGCAGCAGAGGATTCTGCAGTTTTCTGTACAAACATCTGCCCTTGGCTTGCAAGGTGTTTTAATCGATCGTGAGGCCGCGTGCTCGGAAATCAGACTTCCCGTTGGATGCTTTTTGCTTTTCCCAGGGCACAAACGAGAGGCCTGGTCTTATGCCCCTGGCAATGAGCAGCATTATTACAATGGCAGAGAACACAGAGAGCATAGTAGATATTTCTTATTATGAGGTTTACATGGACCGTTGTTATGATCTTCTGGAGCCTAAGAATAAAGAAATTCCAGTTTTGGAAGACTCAGAGGGTCGTGTGCAACTCTCTGGCGGAGTTTATCCATATAAGTCTGCTCGTGGGCACTCCTGTGAAAACGAGTTATCTCTGCATATCTGGGCGTGTTCACTTCAGCAAAGCGACATATACACTCCCTTACCAGGCCTATTCTCTGCTATGTTTATCAGCCCTCTTATACGGTGTATTCGGCGTGTCTCTTATGTATACCTCCTGGTCAGCGTATTAGTGAAGTTGTGGTTGCTGAAATATAGTAACGTGGGGCCTGTATAGGTATTATTCATGGACTGCTAAATGAAACCAGGTTCGTCTTATCCTTGTACTGTGTAATCTTTCAATGGTTCGGTCAATGAATGGTAATGCCTCTAGTGTTATTTTTGTGTCAGATGACTGATTTAATACTCCGGTCAATTTGTTGTTGAAAGTGTGTTTAGAGAGCCCTTTTTTATTTGTCGGTGATGTCGGTGATGGAGATTATTATTTGGGTATTTGGTCTGTTCATATACATTTAAACCCAAACATCAAACGAAGAGCCTACGAGCGGTATACGACTAAACACGAGAGAGCATAGTAGAGATTTCTTATTATGAGGTTTATGGACCTTTGTTATGATCCTGGAGCCTAAGAATAAAGAAATTCTAGTTTTGGAAGACTCAGAGGGTCGTGTGCAACTCTCTGGCGGAGTTTATCCATACAAGTCTGCTCGTGGGCACTCCTGTGAAAACGAGTTATCTCTGCATATCTGGGCGTGTTCACTTCAGCAAAGCGACATATACACTCCCTTACCAGGCCTATTCTCTGCTGTGTTTATCAGCCCTCTTATACGGTGTATTCGGCGTGTCTCTTATGTATACCTCCTGGTCAGCGTATTAGTGAAGTTGTGGTTGCTGAAATATAGTAACGTGGGGCCTGTATAGGTATTATTCATGGACTGCTAAATGAAACCAGGTTCGTCTTATCCTTGTACTGTGTAATCTTTCAATGGTTCGGTCAATGAATGGTAATGCCTCTAATGTTATTTCTATGTCAGATGACTGATTTAATACTCCGGTCAATTTGTTGTTGAAAGTGTGTTTAGAGAGCCCTTTTTTATTTGTCAGCTGTTGGGGTATTATTTGGGTATTTGTTCTGTTCATATAAATTTAAACCCAAACATCAAACGACACCTACAGCAGTATACGATTAATGTGTTTGACGAAAATCTTCACTGATTTACTCAGAAAACACAGTGAAATTTGGGGTGATTTCCAAGCGGTAATCCTACAGAGATCCACTAAAGCCAAACAAGCCCCAAAAGTCTACCAGAACTTGCTCCGAAAGGAAAAGCTGGCAATGTTGAGGACATGACTTTGAAGAAATTTGGAAATTGTAAAATGCAAAGAGGAATTATTTTAATTATTTTAATATCATAAAAGCCTTTTTGAAATTGTACTTGAGACCATTGATTATTAAACGACCTCTTCTTGCTTGGACTCTTTCTGATCTGAGTAACATGTTATATATCACAAATATTCATTACGAGGTACATGCTAACAATTTCAAAGTAATCAATAACATGTCTATTAAAACGTTTTCCTTTTCAATGTAAGATTTTGCACTTCACAAATATTCATTACGAGGTACATGCTAACAATTTCAAAGTAATCAATAACATGTCTATTTAAAACGTTTTCCTTTTCAATGTAAGATTTTGCACTTCATAAGTTCACATTTATTATGTACTCTTACATGTAGCACAACATAATTCACAGTGTCTCCTTTGAGCGATCTCTTTCATCCATGTCATCGTTGTTGCCCTCCTTTGGTCACCCCAGTTCACCCAAAGTCATAGATCCGAGACTTTCCTCAACCCTGACACTGCTATGGGCCTGACACTGCTATGTTTCTGATCTCCACTATTTTTGTAGATATTGCCCTTCAAATTAGCAGATGACAGATCCTTACTCTTCTCTTCCCAGTAGAGAGGCACCCTGCTGTCATCCTTGTTGCTGTTGCTGATGAAAATATCTACACAGTTGTAATTAGCTGTAGGACTATTGCAGTCTCCTGCATTGTTCTTGAACCAGGCAGGGGGAGATCCATCCATATTAGGCTTTGACCCAAAAAATTTACTGTTGAAAAGGCCCCATACAAATCAAGACCAGACCCACTACTCTACTTCTTAGATTTGGCTTGAAAATGGCCCATGTCGCCCTTCATTATAACAGATTAAAGGTTGTTGAACAGTGCAATAAAGACACAAGAATTTCAGATGGGGAAACAGAGAAACATAACCGAAAAAAATTGATGTAACTCAACAATATAGCAGTCAGATTGTGGGTGTTGGGTATAAGCCTAAATCAGAACATTAAACCTATTTTGCCCAATCAAAATCACAAAAATGAGAGCAGTTTTCACGTGAAAGCTCTTCTAGGGATTTGCCCTTTGTTTCAGTAATCAGGAACCTGAAAAAGAAACCGATACCAATTGTTACTACTAATGTTGGTCCATCGTCACCTCCCTGCACGATGGCTCCAGCTTGTTATAACGCCCCTGCGTCACGTCCAGGTTCTTGATCTGGATAAATTGATCCAGAGACAACTGCACTGACCATTCTCACAAATGCCATAACTCCTTAAGAAGAAAGACAGATTATTATGCTTACATTGGGCTCACGTTTAAACTGTGTTGATAACTTAAAAAAACCTTAAATATTGAAAAGATTTAGAGCTACTCCTTTTTATTGGGTCTGTTTAGTTTAAAGACCTATGTTTTAACTTTTAAAATTACTTGGTTCTTGGAGGGGATTTTGCTTTTGCTCCTTTCTCACTGGTTGCCTTCTATTCGGTTAATACTTTTAAGTTTTGTGCTTGATTCGCAGCTTTTCTTTTGTGTGCAGTCACCAATGGCATATCTCTCTGCTGGTTTATTTCCTCCTTTCAATATATATAAAAAGAGCATTTAACAGTACCATAACCCTGTCTTTGGCGGTGCAACAATTGAGAGCTGATGATATTTACTATCTGCTTACAAGGGTCAGAATTCCATTAATTTGTCATCAACCTAATGTGAAAGTTATACAAAGTTTAAACTACATCAATCCATTTGAATTTATATCTTGTAGATTCATTACCTAAGAGATCTGTTATTACCTTTCCTAATTCATTAGTCCTCTAATATTTGGAACAGTGTCATAGAGTTTGACTTCGATTGGGCAGCAAAGGAGCTTTATTATTTCGGCCTCAGTTAAACTTGGAGTTGACCCAGTTTGAGGGAGTTTGATCACCTATTCATGACGGATCAAACTCTACTTGATATTTTCCAGATTTTTCCAAGTTTTTCCTCATCAGATTCAAATTCTTGAATCGTTTACTTCACCCAGTTTTTCCCAATTCCGAGTTTGGTGAACTTTGATTTCGAATTTATGTTTCTATGCCCTGTTGGATGTGCATTCCATGAGTACCTGTTTATCTGCAACCGGATGTCTTGCTTTACGTTTATATATAGTATTTACTGAATGCATTGTATTTTACATATGCATCTCCCAATTTTGCATGTTGATTATAGGATCTGGCCTTTATTGATATTCATATTTTCCTCCGTTCTAAGTAGAAGTAAATGTGCCATAACAGCAAACTGGAAATCCTCTAAGAAATGCTGATTTATCTTTGTGCATTTTCACTTGCTTCCAGACCTGGGAAATTTTCAAGGTTCTCAGGCTTGTCTACACATTGCTTCTTGGGACTGTTTACTCAAATTTTGGACCAAGTCTTTATTTAATATTGGTGTATCATATGTCATATGACACATCGAATATTGACTAACTACACATTTCACCCAGATTTAATGTATTAATTCATACACTACCCCATTTACCTTTATGAATAAAATTATCACTTTAGAAGTACAGGGCGTTTTAACACTAAGGTTGAACTGAGTACACCAAGAGCTATAAAGAAAAAAAAATATTGATGTTTTAACTTAGAACTCCAAGAATGTGCAGGAAATTTGAAACAGTTACATTTCACTTCATGAAAAGTTATTTCTGCTGTTTCATTTTTTATTAATATTTAATGCATTTAGATCAGCTTATTTCTGCTAAAGATAAAACCGTGAAATAGAATTTGTTTATCTTAGAGTTGCAGAAGTGAGGTGCATTCTATGTTACCGACAGGTAATCAACTCCTAATGACAGGTAATCAAGGACTTAATATCCTTTAGTGCAGAGGATAAATGACTATGGACTGAAAAACTTGAAGAAAACACTGCACTGCAAATGGCAATATGAAATAAAATACTAAATGTCCTTTGGTGCAGAAGAAAAATGTTTCATGGTGTCTTTGTCCGAGGGTAGAGTGATGAATGCTGATGCTTGAATCGGATGCCATCAGCAATTGATATTCAGGACTGCTGATTCATAACATCTCTACGAAAGTTGTTCAGCAAAATATGCTGAATAGTCTCAGTTTCTGTGCTCCGAAGTTTCAGAGTAGCCTATGAAAACTGTGCTATTATGATTAAACTATGTACTGAAAATCTTGGAGAATCTGAAAAATGTTTCATGGTGTCTTTGTCTGAGGGTAGAGCGATGAATGCTGATGCTTGAATTGGATGCCATCAGCAATCAATATTCAGGATTGCTGATTCATAACATCTCTCCGAAAGTTGTTCAGCAAAATATGCTGAATAGTCTCAGTTTCTGCGCTCCGAAGTTTCAGAGTAGCCAATGAAAACTGTGCTACTATGATTAAACTATCTACTGAAAATCTGGGAAAGCACTGGAATCCTAATGATAATTATGATATCAAGGACTTGATATCCTAGGGGGCAGAGGAAAATGACCACGGGTAATAAAAAATTGGGAGAAACTACTGGAATGTAAATGATATATAAAATCAAGTAGACATCCTTTGGTGCGAAAGAAAAGTGCTCCACGGTGTCTTTGTCTAAGCGGTTAGTTATGAATTCTGATGCTTGAATTCAGGATTGGATGCCATTAGCAATCAAGATTCAGGATTACTAATCCACAAAATCACTGCAAATGTTGTTAAGCAGTATATGCTGAATAGTCTCAAATTGTTTGTATTTTGAGTTATTAAAGTCTCAGCTCAAAGATAATCCCATCCCCATTCTCACCATATCTTTGAATGGTCTGCACCTATTATTTACAAATTCCAGCCGTTGTGATATTATTAGATGTAAAGGGTAGGAATTGCCAAAACAATTTAACATGCAAGTAAACTCTTCTTTTTCTAACTTGTCATATTGGTAAAGGTTGTAACTACGTCTTTATTATTATTGCATTTTGCTTATTGAGGTCCAAAGGCTTTCGCCTTCCTCGGTGTCTGCCAATTTTGTATTTGCTCAATCTTTTGGCCACGAGTTTGAACAGATATTGTGGTTCGCTAGTCCGTTGTTTGACATATTATTTTTTTAACTGGCCTTGTTGGTGAATCAGATTGACACATATGGTTAATAATATGCATTACTTGCACCAAAAGCTTTGCAATTCAGGTTGCTGGTTTTGAGGTGTAGAGAATAGCATACTCCACTTTGGTGATAACATTATGGGCTATTGTTGGCCTTGTAGTGGTTATCCATTTGTGTTTTCTTTTATACATGTAGGGAGGTGCCCCACCCTCCAGCCTGTAAACGAGGGTTAGATATTCAACCTGTAAGCGAGAGGGTTAGATATTCCTCATAGCTCATGAAGAGCCTCAACAATCAGTCCATGAAATACTAATATGTGACGAACCTGGTTTAAATCCGTGTGGGAAGAATAACATTTCATTCAACTGTGTGCTAGACCCAGTGAACAAATCTATGTGAAAAGCTTCCATAACCATAAGCTTTTCTCATGCAATTCTTTCAATTTGGTCCATTGCATTCTTCTACATTATCCGTTTAGATCGAACTTTTTCCTTTCTATTCTGAAATCCATTTCTTGCCTCGTGAGGAGCCATCAAACTCTTGCAAATCGCGTTTTAATAGCCAGAGTTACTGACAACTTTTTCAGACTATGTAACGATTTGGAAGAAATGTTATACATACAAATAAAAGTGGGAATTTGTGGCCTGTTTGTTCATTATAATGTGAATTGTTCTCCATGATATTGAGGTGGACGAGCCTTTCGAAGGTGTGATGCAGAAGGCAGCGAAATAAATACAAGTCTCGGTAGAGGGGTTGCATAATCTTGTATTCTGCAAAAACTAATGGCAGTTCGACAAAATTTGGTGATAAACTTTCCCGAGTTGGAGAGAAAATTTATCATTCTATAAAATTTGATGTTATAAATAGAGATTACAACTCTATAAACTTTGACCATCAGTATGATTGTAATGGGAATGTATCAAATTAAACTATTCCATGACTTCCACTTCCATGATATGAGATTTCATAAAACTAATTTTGTGATAGAAGGGAGTTCGTTTTTTATAAAACTATTTGATTGTTGATGATACGGGAAAAACAATATATTCTTTAATGGTTTTCAAAAAAACAATATACACTCTATAAATATAACAAAGTTGCCATCATTTTCATGTAATTAATTATGCTTAGTTGTTTTGTTGGTTTTTTTTACCTCCAGTTAAATGAGGTTGGAATAATTATTTTTATAAATTGTTGAAAGTATTATTATGCATTAATGATTGTAAGGCATTTTGCAAATTGAGACCAAGTTATTTTTCAGTACTTAATTTATCTTAAAAATGTTTTTTTTACCACATGTATTATGGAAATTGTTCTCCTTTCACCCTCCCATATATAATTGAGGTGAAATATTATTATTATTATTCAATTTTAAGGTCACGGCCAAGCCAGACACCAAATTGATGTATGAGACCCCCTTGTTTGTGGGACAAGGGACCCACTGCCACACAATGACACACAATGATTTGATTGTAAAGTTGACGAAGGCATACATATTTTACCCCCTTTTGGTTTTGACCCTGTGACCTCTTAGGAGGAAACACATGCTCTTAACCATTAGGCCCACTCAAGTTGTATGTGGATGTGCAATTGTAATGTGAGGTAATCTATATGTGGGGATGTTTTTGTATTATAAAATTGGATAATTTACTTGAAAAATAGAAGCTCAGTTTTCATGGATGTTTCTCCATTTTGGAGTTTTACCATGTTATTGTAAGGCTCTTAGGTTGGGCGCGCATTTAATTGAAGACATGCAAGTGTGATGAGATGGACATCACAAAAAATGAAACTATGTTTGTGATGTTTTGAACAAATTTGGGGTTCCCATGTGATCTAGGCAACATGGGCACACATGACAATCAATTGACACAATTGGGCACAGTGGTGGGTGCACATGCCCAACCAAGATGACTCAAATTTGTGAACTGAGCGTGACAAGGCATGCACATTGAGACGAAAATACTTATGGCACTATGTGGGTGCAACAAGATGCGATGATGTAGCATTCGATGGGTGCATCTCCCCACCCCCTCGTGTAATGGATAATACAACCAAGACAACATCGAGAAGAACCAAATCGAAGTATGGGTGAAGTTGGAACAATTGCAGGTCAGCTGAACTGAAGAGTGGGCGAGTTGGAACAAATTGTGTCCCAGTTGAATCAATGTGGGTAGATGGAATGTTTGTGCGAGGGTTGGCTTGACTTGTAGAGACATATGACGTATGGTGGTAAGAAAAGGGACATGTCACTTTGCCTCCCCACAACACAATTATACAATGGAGTAAACGATTTGGAAGGAAGGAGATCACAACACTACAACTACTTAATCAAACACTGTGAATTGGCAAGGAAACTACACGTCAAGATGGACAAGAGGAGGGCCATAGCCGGAATGGAGGTTGGAGAGAGCTGTTTCTTTTCCAACTGCTCGGTTAGAAAGCAAACCAATGGATTGTAATGATAGTCGAACAATGCTAGAGACCTTGTGATAGGGTGGAATGGGTGGCAACAACTTGTATCTGGCAGGTTTTGTGCATATTGTTGTTGTATTTGACTAGTCACTCAGGTAGAGTCACAACCCCCATGTCAAAATTTAATTCTTTTCAGAACGTTCATTGAACCAGCTTTATCTTCAGATTTTTTTAGTATAAAAACGTTTTGATGTCATCAATGTTTTTGTTCATTGGATCGCAATTTTCCATATTTGGATTATCATTGGTCTCGCTCTTGTGAACACATTTTATTTTGTAGCTTTTACCATTTTCTTCGAATTGAGTTCCTTTGTATATTGGTGATGACTATATTCCAAGCATTTTAGATCTCGTCCAAGACATTTGACGAATGTGTCTCAATCAGCCATCACTTTAAGGGTGGAATAACTTTCAAAGAAAATAATCACAATCATGGTCCTTGCAGTGATACTTTTCTTTATTTATTTCTTTGGGATGTCATAAAATGTTCAAGTTTTTAGACTTAAGGTTTAAACTCAGGATATTCAAATGTTCATTTAAAGTTCTTCCTTTATTTTCATTTTCTTCAAATTAAAGTTCAATTTATTCTACAGTGGAATCTTGATAAAGGCAGAATTATATGTACCCAACAATTTCAAATAAATTATATGTGTCAACAATTTTGAACACAATATTTTGAATTTAGAAATTGGATTTTTATGTATATTTTTATATCAGTCAGGTATATTTAAAGAGATTGTAATTTTAAAATTGCAGGATTATTATTATTATTTTGAATTTTATTTTTAAAAAACATAATAACAACATTAAACATTTCAATTCTTTTATAACTATTAAATTCACAGATCTCAACTTTTTCATAAATCTTAGTCCAACTTTTCTATATTTCATTCAACCTTTAAAAATAATATATGGTATTAACATTACAATGGATGACTTGCATGCCAATATCCATATGATGAGTATGACACCAATCCTAAGAAGTGATTCTTTAAAAAGGCCCCTGAGGCTAAAGTACCACATAATGTGCACAATGTTGACATCTTCAAGCCACGTTATGGCTGAGGGGTGCCTGCTCCACCAAATTAGTGCGTGACTCAGACACAACCTCAACTGTGATAACAATGTGCTCAGACATAATAAAGGCCCTAAACACACTAAGAATGAAATCGTTAGGCAAAATAAAAATATCCTTAGTTTTGTTGCATCTCTTCGATTGTATACTAAATATACATTCATGTTTTTCTTTTTCGATTACCAGAAAAAGAAAATAGGTACACCAAGAATGCGGAGCCAAAATGAAGATACATAATGCATTTCATAAATTTTCATATTGGGATCTACATTTGGCAGAGTTATCAAATTACTCATAAAGTTCCAAAAAGAAAAGAATTTACAAGAGGGCTCGGATGCTCCAATCGTAAATGATATGTTTGCAGATTACAGCACTTTCCGGCATGTCGTAGTGTTAAGATTCGTAGTAGTAAGAGGGGGTCACTATTATATCGGGCCTAAAAATAATAGTTATTGGTGAAAGGTCCCGATTAAATGAGGTCTTGTTACATTGTCTTTATATTGCGGGTGTATGAAAAGACTATTGGAAGCACAACAGAACTAATTATAACAATTAAACTTAATATTAATCATGTTGATATTCTTACCTAAGACCACATACCGTAACATGTTTACATGAAACTATGATGAAGGTGATGACAAATTTAAGCAAAGAAACAAACTTAAAGACTCGATTTTTACTACCATTTAGAGCATCATCCAAATTAGAAGTTTTAATTGCAATTTATATTTTTCCTAAATAAATTCTAAAGAACTCAATCAGAGATAGAACTATATGGCAGGCTAATTTACAAGAAGAGTATTACATAATAGCTCTGCTTAAATACATCATTCAACACATACTACAAAAGGCTACAACATTTTGATGATTGATCACACAAAAAATATATTATGTGTGTTCTATAAATTTCGTAGACGATGTTTTTGTCAATTGGGTCTAACTCTAAATAGTTAGGATGAGTTATCCTCTACTAAGGTTTAATTTCACAAGTGACATGTTGAGGTCTTAATCGAAAAACCCATGTTATTTGTAATTAAAAAACAATTAAATTTACATATACTAGAAATCACCAATTTATGCACGCAATTTTACATATCCTCTGCATAAGTGTAGGTTGCTAAGCGACAATCTTTCCCAAGAAATTATTATAGGAACAACTAATTTTTGTATCGCTAAGCTTTGTTTTCTTCTTAACTCATATCCATCAAAATAATCATGGTTTTATGTGTGTAAGAACAATCTCACAATTACAAGGCATACCAAATTTCTGCAAATAAAATCGATATATAAACAACTTTCTTTCTCCTCTTATAGTTTTGTCATTATATTAGGCTGGGACTCAGCTCGCTAGGAGTTTAGGTTCCACTATTTTGTAATCATTGATAATTGTTTACAATTGGTAGAGGAACACAAAGAGAACAAAGGAATGGCTTGAAAACATTTTTCAGCTTTTAGTCGCATTTTTACCCTGATATGTACACATTTTCTCTGCTTCCTTCTTGCAAATCAAGAATACCCAAAAATAATTTATTTTATTTTTAAAAAAGTAAACTAAACACCTAAAGTTTATAATTTGAATTTAAATATTTATATTTATTTTAATAAAAATATTAATTTTTAATTTAATATTATTTAAATTGTAATTTATGTAATTTTATTTTAATTTTATTTTATTTATTTATTTGTTTATTTATTTATTTATCAACCTTTATTTTTATTTCTATTTATTTATTTATTTTATTCTTATTAAATAATTATTATTATTATTTTTTAAATTTTAATTTATCCTTTTATTTTATTTATTTCTATTTATTTATTTATTTATTTATTTATTTCATTAATTTCTTTCCTTTTTTTTAATCTTTTCTTGCCATAACATGTAATTATTAAAAATAAAATAAATATATAAATTCAAACTTATTATTTAATTACTTTTAACATTTAATTTATTCAATAATAATAAAACAAATGAATATCTCGAATAATTAATCGAGTCTATCTCCTCTTATGCAGCGCTTGAATACACAGAAATCCTCCTATTGTAAACCGTATTAAAAGGCAATACCCTCTCATTATTTTGATATACGAACTTTAGACCGTAACCCTGCTAATAACAAGTATACGCTCTCTCCCGAAAGGCTCACGACGGTCTTTAGCTGAATACATACTACCAAAACTCTAGAGTTAAAACCTAAGTCTCAATAAGGCTTAAGGCAGATCATTAATATGATCACCACACCTAGTATTTTACTACCGCGACATCAATCGACGATACCATGTATACGTATATTCATTAAAAACACCACATGCATGAATGTCTCATATATAACCCGGACCTAACTATAAGGTACGTGCTAATATAGCTGTCAGCCCCACCTATTAACAATCCTCCGGCATCCGCCGGCCGGAGGAGTTTCGTGTTGATTGAGCGATCCAATGAGCTGTGGTGGACTTCTCCGTATTTTTTGAGATCCCTAACTTTACCACTTTGAATTACGCATGAGGGGCGATATTGCTCCCCAATGATGGCACAATATAATAGGATCAGGTTTTCTCCTGTATTTCACCTCCGGCAAGGGCGATAATTTGGGAAGAAGTGGTTTTTCCAAAACCACTCGACTATAACTCCGGTTCCACGTTCACCTCTTGGTCTGCCTTTCCTCTACGCTCCAAAAGTTCCATCAAGCCCACGTTCACTTACTCTTCAAGACGCTCCCTAGCGTTGGGCTCTTTTCACCTTGCTTTTCCAGACAAAATGGGTAACCCAACGAATCGAAAGGTCTCGTTGCGCCCCTCCCCTATGTCGGCCTCTTAACATGAATTGCATTCCATTCTACTTTTAAACCCTCCAACATACATTCAATGTTACAACCCAACGTTTAGTTCTATTTCATCTCATCTCACTTTGGCTTCTGTGAATTTACACACCCTATATTCGACCAAGATATTTGCACTATAACAAAATTACAAATAAACTGCCTCTCCTTTTAAGTGGGGGATTTAGCAAACCTTGGAATTACCAACTCCTCCTATCCACCGAAAACTTCTTATTCATTAGAGAAGCTTATCGGGAAAGGCATTCATCGCACTCTGTTCTTCCCAAAATTATTTCAATCCTGAGAGATACCTTGACAAAGATCTTCGTACAATTTGTTGAAAAGCCCATTTATAAGGAGGATGTGTATACATTTAGGGATGAATTTGTTGCTGCATGATTCGCTTTCACATGAATGAGGAGGGAAGAGGCTTTGGGTAATGGCGGCCTCGCTCTCAAGGGCACTGTGATTATGTCAATGCGACGTTCATATTTTGGAAGGCCCACCTCTCGTTACACCAATACCGTTTTGAGTTTGAAGTTCTTAGAATGGTGTTTTGTTCTGTTAGAAGCTTTTTTAGAACCAAATGCTCACGCCTGCATGTAGCGTTAGCGGGTGGTTTATGATGGAAAGTTTACAAATTTTAGATCGGGGATCAGTCTACATGAGCTGATTAGACTATCTACTTTTCTTTTGATGATGAATTATGTAGGGTGATTTTAGATGGATAAACCTAATAATTTAGTTTTCTGTAATAAAATTATATTGATGTCAAACTCAATAATTTTGAATGTCGTTTTATTGAAACTTTCTCTTGAAACAATATGAATCACATAGGCTTCAATTCAAAGGTCATATTTTCCACACTCAAGGGTTTGCATTGTACTTTTACATGGGAGGTTTGAAATTGAAATTGGCAGGTATACCGTCATTTGTGTGAATCGATCACCAAATAGCGCCTATAGTGACTCTATCGTGCTTCTACAATATGGGTTTTCGAACGTTTGCAGAATATATGGGGTTGCCTGGTGCTTGCTGGCTATATTAGCAAAGAATTTTATTCGACTCTACAAACCATTCGTAATCTGACCTAGCTACTTGCTTCAAGTCTGATACGCCGTGCTATTTTTTTCTTATTAATGCTTCAAATGGTACTTGGAAATATGCCTTCTCGAAATTTGTGGAGTCAATGGTTTCACTTGTTAAGGGTTTCGTTGTTTAAAATTCTATTGCTTGTATCTTACATTCATGTAATGCACGAGTAATGATCTTGATAAGGCTTCTTCAACCAACTTGGGGTGTCAAATTTGTATTTGTGTATTCTAAACTAAATCCATTGCCATTTTTACGGTTGATTCTACATGCATGCAATGGTCCCTACCATCATTACCATTGAAATTGAATTTTTTTACCGTACATTCCATTGCTATGTTACCAAGACTAAAAGGATAGTGAATCTAGTTGATTTGACCACTGAGGCCATTTATTCTTCCTCCTTTGTTCTCCATGTTTATAAGAATTAACTCAAAATCTGCATGTTTTGCCCCCTTTACATCATTGGGAGGCCCTTTCTATTGCTCCTTTGCACCTCTCATAAAAATTGCTAGTTCTAGTACTTGTTATCGTTCGCATTTTGTTTCTTTGCTACTGTATCCTTGTAGTATATCTTTTCCTTTGGTGGGACTGTGTTTCTTTTTTTTTTCACATTTCAGTCATGGCATACGACTGGTTTTGATTGACTTTAAATAGATATAGACACGAATATAGAATTTAACAGGCCCTCTATCTTCTGGTTTTGCTAAACTTGAATTTCACAAAAATCTATACCACTTACTCTCTTCTCTGGTAAGTAAGCATAACAACACAAAAACTTCATGAATCTTACTGTTACGACATTGCAGACTTGAATCTGTTGTTCAACTACGAGAGAAAGGAACGGCAACATTCTCAGAATCAAACGTCAAGGACTTGGGGAAGCTTCATTTCAAATATGGAGTAGTTGATGAACATTTTGATGTAAGTGCAGAGCAAAATCTCATGAAGGGTTTTTTCGTTCATTTCATTTAAGCCCATTTCGTAAAGAATGGTATTTTTGTTAAGTTAGAGTAAAGACAGAGAAACTTAAATTATAGCAACAAATGTGTTTCGTAAAGTACCTCCCTAGAATGATAAGAACACGCTGAAATCTGCAAGATCTTGTGAATTTTAATGACTTCAGTCATCAACTCTACCTGAAATGGACAAATTTTGGAAGTGCAGCTGGACTCCCTTTAAATGGCCTCTAAATGCTGATGATTTGTTTTGATCTCAATCTTTTGCAGGTCGTTAAATCCTACTTGCTCGAGACGTTCCAGACATGTGGTCTTTAGAAATGAAAACAGCCTGGGATGAAGCCTATACCCAATTGGCTGAAGCTATCAAAAGCGAAATGAAGACTGTGTAACCATGAGTGCCCTGATTTTGTTGCTGAGTATTGACAAAGTTTGGGCAACTAATACCTCGGAGGTGTTTAAGATATTGGCTTATGACTTTTCAAGAGATGATAAAGTTTATTTCTTGATAACGTGAAGACCTTGTGGATAGATATTATTATTTTTTCATAACCAGTGATAGACCTTAATGTCTCAAGATGGTTGTCATTGAGATTTATGAGAAGTAATTAAAAACCATAGCTTCGGAGTTGTCTACTCAGCTTACAGAATAATCTGGTAAAAAAAAAATTCAAAAAATCAGGTAGTTGGAGTGTTTGAATTGTATTTTTGATAGTGAAAATGGATTCAGCACTATCAAAAATCCTTAAGGCCCCTAAAATACTGAATTTTAACAACTGTAAACAAGATTGTGATAAATCTTTGCCGGAATTTGTCAAAATTTGTGCCAAATTCTGAATTATTCTGAGAGTTTTTTAGACTCAGACATTAGCTCCTATCAACTATACATAACGCCCCAGGTCATTGTTCTAAGATCCCTGAGCAGTTTTTACACCTCTTATAGAGTCCTGAAAATAAGGAGATTCATTTACACCCAGATTTCCATAAATCCCATCAGTTTTTTTTTTTTTTGATAAAACCCCTGTAGATTGTAAAGGGTTTTACTGATATAGATTGGGTTAATAATCATATTGTACATAATTACAATTCTTTGAACAATCATTTCATGGAATATTGGGCTAATAATGCTATTGTTTTGAACGATTTTCCTTCTTATGAATTTATTTGCAATTCCATCCCATGAAGCTATATGCAATTTAGTAAAAGTTGATATCTTAGTGCACTTAAAACCTAGTTATCAACCATTTTAGTAAGTAATTTAATATCTATTTTAACCGCAAGTAATATACTTGAGAATTAATAATTTATCATTTAACTAAATCAACTCATATATATCATGGCCAATATTCAAATCTACTATTATTATTGACAATTAATAATCAATAATAATAAATATTCATGTTTTATTTTTTATTTTTTATTTTTTATTTTTATTTTTTAAATTTTAATATAAAGTTAAATTTTAATACTTTTAATTACATTATATATATTTTGTTTCTAAATATTAAAACTATATCTATGCCATTAAAATATTCATACTTAAAAAGCTTATAAAAAATATAATTTTTTAATTTTAAAAAAATAAGGAAATTACAATTATTTTTTTCCAACAAAAGAGGGAGAAAGCATTAACCATGAAAATGTCCCATACATGCTTTTATTACAATGCTTTGAGAAACTAGAATGTCTTCTACATGCTGAGAAGAAATGACCAATAACCAACAAAAATGAATTACATGCTAAGAAGAAATGACCAATTATCAACAAAAACCAATTAGGGACCGAAGGCTATATTGAACGAGCTGTGATTACATAAATTTTAGTATCAAACGCTAAATTTTATGATAAAGGAATGTCTATTATATGCAAAGAAGAAATGTCCAATAAGCAATAAAAGTAAATTAGAGACCTGATATTATGTTGGAAGAGCCGAAACATGTTTCTAAATAAACACAAACCCGATTTATCTTTTATTTGGAATGCAAACCGATTTATCTTTTATTTGGAAGATAAATAAACGCAATTGGATTTGTTAGCTATAAATTGTATAAATGGTCTCCTAGGCTTTTATATTTATACTATTGCTGAATTTCTTATTGCTATGTTGCACGAGTTCTTTTGTACTCGCATACTTTGGGTATGGAGTTTTTCTCCACAATCAAGCCTACTTAACTTGCTACCCCATTTGTAAAACCTTAGCAAGTATTGTGCCTCGTGAACCGTTCAAGTAGAGCTCCCTTTACTCTTTGTATTTAAGTATGAGGGGTTTCCGCAGTGCATTATATTAGATATCATTTTTTCGGATTCAACTGCGTTAAGTAAGTCATTCATCTATGATCATGATTTTTGAATAGTCCACTTAGGGGGTGAATAAGTGGGATTGAAACTTTGAATAGTCCACTTAGGGGGTGAAGAAGTAGGATTGAAACTAGTGAAATGAATCACATAGTGTCAATCATCACTTCCGGGGCTTGCACCCGGTAACCAGGACTTCTCGGGAGGTCACCCGTCCCAAAACTCCTCTGGCTCAAGGCTATTTTAATTTTATTTTCAACTGATCTCTTTACAGGCTCACTAAAATTTCAAGTGTGAGCACTCTTTGGTCATTCACATCCGAAGAACACCCACAATTCAAATTTGAGTGAATTTGTAAAGCGATAAGTCAAAAATACATTTAAAAAAATGTTTTATTTCTTTTTTTTTTAAACTTCATAACTCTTATTTTATTATTTTTACTATCATTTTATTATCTTCCTTAGGAGGCCCATTTTAGACTTAAAAATTCCCTTAATTTTTAGCAAAAATCGTTGGGTGGAGGTAGGTCTCTTCTCCCACAAACAAAGGGGTCTCATGCGCCAAATTGGCTTGACTACGACCTTAAAACGATATATAAGTTAAATATTGTGATTTTTTTTTTTTCATCAGGTTTAAATCACAATTAGAACAATGGGGTTTGTTTTTAATATGTTAAATATTAGGAAAGTGTTAAAGTTACAAAAGTTAGGTGAGAAAGTTTGGATCATTTGGGAATGGTAATATTGAAGCTTATATTTATGAGGGTTTGTAAAAATGCAGTGGAAGAGAGGCTTAAATAAAAGGAAGTAATCATAGTACATTGTGGTGTTCGAGAGTTCATATTTCTCATCTGAAAATATTTTGTAATGATAGGCATTCTGGATATTTGGTTTTAAATTTTGAATCAACATTGTATATTTCCTTGGCAATTTTAAAAAGGGTTAAACAGCTATAATTTGTAAAAAACTGAACACCTATAATTTGGTAAGGGGTGAGATATTATTTTGTATTATTTGGAAACATCTTCATTAGAACTAATGATATGATATTTTTTGTTTATTTGTTTTATTTAGGCATTGATGGCATTTTATTTATTTATTTATTTATTGTTTTATTTAAGCACATTAACTTATGAGGGAATATGTTATTATTAGACATCAAATTATGACAAAGAAAATATTAATATCACACATTCATCAACCTTACAAGTTCTTTGAAAGAATTTTAATTAACAATAACCCATTGGTATATAAGGAGAATATGTCACTTAAGAAGAATTGAACTATAATGAGGAAATAAATGGTATATAAGGGAAACAAGTCATTTAAGAGAATTGAACCATGATAAGGGAATCACATTACCTTGTTTAAATTATTGACTGGACACATAGCTTTTGATGAACACATATATATCACAAAAATGTAAGTATCTCTAAATACCATATTTATAAAAATGTTACCAATATCTATACACTAAACAATGTAAATACTTTTAAATATTTACACTTGTATTAGAATTAACATCAAGTTTCTAATAACAAGTGTAATATGCATGGTCACTCTTAGTACTTGCTTTTACAAGAAGTAATTGCTTTTGCAAGAAGTATTTGATTCCTAAAGTAAAAATAGTAAAGAGCTAAAATTACATAAATCCCATCTTACAACAATAAGACAATTGCATTTAGACCAAAGAATGTAATAGCTTTTGATGCATTTGGAAATAATTTTGCAACAAACATTTTGGTCTTGTGGTATAGACAAATGCTTTTAACAATGGATAAGGTGGGAGGTTTACCAACAATGAAAGTAAATATGATTCCAGAGAGAAACACACATTTTGAATAGTGAGAAGAAACACTTGGAAATGATAAATGCCCTTTTTTCAAGGAATTTTTCTCCAATTTTGTTCAATAGATGATGAAGCTTGGCAATGTTAGAGGGAATATTTGTTCCAAAAAGTGAAACACTTTGGACAATGCACCACATTCAATCATTCTCCTTTACATTGGCTTGATCCTCTTAACATTTATTTTCATTTATTCAATATCTGCTTATAAGATGGAAATATTTTTCTTTATTAAATCATTATTCAAATATGGCTATTCCAATAATTGAAACTATATGAAAGAACTAAGGTTGGATTTGAATCATTATATGTTTTAAGCTCTCATTTTTTGATGGGATAATAAATTGATTAATTTATATATATATATATATTTAAAATTTCAACTTTTGTTATATGAATTATTGATTTAATTTTATTGTACATATATTGAGGTAGAGTGAAACAATTTTATTTATGATTTCAAAAATATTAATTGAAATATTAATTTTTGTTAATATATTTAATTTTAAAGGATTGTGTTTTATTTATCAAATATGCTGACCAAAAGAAAAAAATTAATTGCTTACTAAGGGGCAAAGACTTTAATAAATTTTGATGGATAGTAACTACTAAAAATGTCAGCACATTTATATTTGTTTCTCCTACTTAATAAAGTGCTGAAGAAAACATAAATAATGGTGGGAAGAAAACATAAATAATGGTGGGTAGTAACAATTGTGGTAAGTGTTATGCAAATATTTGCTTAAAATATGATGGGTAGTAATTGATAGTAAATATGTTATTTATATGAATATGAACTCTTTCAAAGGATTTTATTTTTTGATAGTTTCCTATGAAGCTTAACAATGAAAATTCCAAAAGTATCTAAAAATCGTGGCATAAATATTATAACTACATCAAAAAATTATGGCAAAAAATATGAGACAGTTATCCACATGGCATTGTGTTTTGCAAAGGCTTTTGACACTATTAGATTTTTTTTTTTAATATAATTTTTATATAACCAATTAGAAAAAACAAATTTACATTTAAAAAAACGAGTTGTCTTTAAGTTTCCAACGGATTTCAAATTAATCGTCTCCACCATCTAATGTTTCATTCTCCCCAAACACATTTGACCAAAGGATGGAGATACAAATGTTGCAGTGAAATTTGAAATCACAAAACAGTTTGAGGCATTTACAGAAAGCACACCAATTCTGCTACTGAATGAAAATGTGCCTATGTATTACAGTACTATCAAGCAAATTTATTGTTTTCCAACATAACATTTAAAAGTAAACCACAAATATCCATTAACTGCATCATCGAATTCCTGATGTTCTCTTTTCATTTATATATAAAAAATGAAGTACATGTACACACTTGCAGCTTATCAGAAGCTAGAATAATTTTAAGCTCTTCTAACCCTAGCTAGGGAAACCAATATAACCATAACAACAAAGTGCTCCACACTAGGAATCACATGTAACCAAAGCTAGCCACTCCACCATGAATCGATATGTCGGACAATAAACAAAAGAATGCAATTTCTATCACAACTTTTATCTAAAGCCAATTTCTGTGTTGTCTCCAAGTTCTGTGATGTCAGTGACCCAATCATCTTCGGATAGAGGGGGACCCATTGAAGAATTTGTTGTGTCTGTAACATGACAATGCATTTTTCATCAGAGAAGATAATAAGATGTCAAGTAATAAATGCATCAGAATACATAGAAGATCAATTAAAAGTCTCGTCCTAAGCACCTTGACTCATCTAATAAAAATAGTTATAGTGTGTCTTTGAACATCCTTCATCTGAAATCACATTAATTGGACGTTCCAGCCCTGCAAATATTCCAGCACTACATTAACAACATGAACAACAACCAGTGCTAAGTGTAAGGAGAGAAGACAATGCAAACAAACATGGAAATTCACCAATTTCCGTGATATCAGTGGCCCAATCCTGTTCTGGTCGAGGGGGGGCCCAATGACGAACCAGATGTGTTTGTAAGATGACAACACAGTTTCCATCAGAGAAAAAAATAACATGTCAAATAATAGATGCATCAGAATACATAGCAGATCAATCAGCAATCTCATCAAATGTACCTTGACTCGTGTGATCAAAAGGTTGATTGTGGGTCTGTGTACATCCTTCATATATAATCACATTAATCGGATGTCGCGGCCCTGCAAACCTTACAACACTACATTAAGCTAAAAGAAATAGCAAATATCAAAGACATTGCAACAAACTTGAAAAATCGACAAAGCAATCTAAACATAGCAACAAACTTGGAAGATCACGAATTTGATCTAAACAAACTGATATCGTCTCCCTATAGAACTTACTTGCAATAGTAGAGGAAGCGTTGTTGGAGGGAGGACGACCACGCTTGTTGAGTTGTGGAAACTGAAATGGTTCATCTTCGGATGCAGAGACATTCAAATCAATATTCAAGGTGACATTCCTTTTCCTTCTATTTATTTTTTTTGGACTAAGGAAACTCTTCTTCCTCTTCAAGGATGACTCATAAGCACCCAAACCACAGACGAAGTCATAATCCATAATATTAAGATTATTAGCATCATCCACAAATTTTTTAGCTAGATCAATCAACTGTTTTGTCTTGTTCACAATAGAAGAAGGACTATTCTGTATCGGGTCTAGATAACCAAACAACTCCTCTCTCAACACACCAAGTTCTTCAACATTGTCATCTTCAATATTTGCTGGGATAGTATCTGCAGGAAGGTTTAGCGCCTCTGTACTTATCTCAAAAGGGGCATTCAATTGATTGGGTGTGGTATGAAGATCCAATAAAGGGTCTAAATCCATCAAGGAGGAATGAAACCAATCTACCTTTATAGAATGCTTGCAAATGTTGCCCCGAATAAACCATGGACAGTCGCAAGTGATAAAAATTTTGCGATGAAAAATGATAAGATATTCTTTATCGGCTTTGCTTTGACTCTTTACCCAATAAGCATGAGATATGCTCTCATGAGGCCTGCAATCACTGTTTGGAATTCTTCTAGCCTTTTCCATTGATGATTCAAGCTGCATCTCTTTCTTGTGGTTGTTATAATATCCTTCTTTTTTCAAAATTTCCTTGAATCGATAACTTGGCTCAACATTTTTAGGAGAGTGTAAAATAGCCAAACCATTCTACGAGAACATTTATTTCGCTTATCACATATAAATGTTGACTTCAGGTAACTGTGGTATGATTCCATAGCATTATTTGTCTTCTGGTTTGCGTGAGGAAAATCTTTGCAGCCTTTAACCCACATGCCTACATGGAAAGACTCAATTAGTAAATATAAGTTGTCCAACATAAATGACAAACATACAACACAGAAGGAATATTATGAAAACTTACGAATCTTGTCACCGGCAATCCAAGTCTTTTAGAAATAGTCAAAAAACTTCTGCTCAGTTGCATATTTGATGAAAAAAGCATTGATTGCATCATCCACTTCATCAGTGCAAAAATATTTCATGATATGGCCAAGTTCATTGAACATATCGTTTGCTTTCTCTAAGCTGCTAACCAACCGATTAACATTCTTGAGCCATGCCCTCCTTACGTGCAAAATACACAAAATCACTTCACATTTCGTGATTCTCCTGCGACATTTAATTCATTTTGAGAAATTCTTAAAATGAATGCAATTTGAAATGTCAAATAAGAATATTGATGTTACCTCAAAGCAATGATTTCAGCCATAGCATCATCAACCATGAAGGTGTTGACCCTCCAATCGGGACGAGTCCGAAAACACCTAAGCATGAGGATCTCCAGTGATAATTGTATATCTTGTGATGTATTACGTGACATCACCACCCAGGCAACTAGTACCCCACTTTGTTTCTCATCAAAGACCGCAAGCGTGTACAACTGATACTGTCATTTTAAATGAAATGAAGTTAATTTTAACATAAATTATTTTATTGAAGCAATCATTGGAAAAAAACTCACCCCATATTTGTTTCTACTGAATGTTGAGTCCATGGCTATCAAAATATTGTGGGATAACTTGACCATAGTTTCCAACATCCATTTTGTTTGTATTCCAGCTATAAAAGGGATGTCTGTGCCATTGGGCTTCTGGTAGAAGAAGAAATCATCCTGGTTTCTTTGATACCAAAGATTCACACTCATTACATCTTTGCTATGCAATTGATAGCTTTCTTTCACCAAACGATTATAAATGTTTACAACGTATTTTATGCGTAAGAATAAATCCCTATCTCTATATTAGCATCTATGTCAAGATATTTATTTATATGTATTTTACAAACAAAGTCAATTAGCAGTTGAAGAAAATAACAGCTTTCTAAATAAGAAATCATGTCCTTCGAAATTCTTGCCTTTCTCTGAGTAACATCATCACTTAAAGTGTTGTCTTTACCATGACAAGGCCATCCTTGCCCATCTTCATGATCATACTGATTGTATGTTATTACTGCTATGTTGGGATCTTGAACCCTAATCTTTACAATAAAATGGCATTGACATCCCCTCTTTTTGGCATATGACTTCGTTCCTTTGCTTTTCCAATCTTCTCTCTTGTCAGCTGGATCATATGAGCAATGATAACTACAAAATAAATTACAGGAATGTAACCAAATCTGGTAAATATAAAGCATATTTAATATCAACATATAAACAATGTAGTTCTAAAATACTTACAGCTCATACTGTAAGGCTTTTGTGCTCGGGCGTTTGCTTTGTAGACGCAGGAAGGAACATAGAGCATCTAGATTCGATTCCTCTCCTTTTTTAAAATCATCAACTCTTTCTTTGGGAATTTTTGCAACACGGTCAATATTCATGTTTTCTTTTTAGATTTCAGCCCAAACTAAATCTTTACTAGAAAAAATGAGTTTTTCTTTTGGGTCTTGCACCTCAAGAGCCATGACTGACTTCCAATTGTTTTCCATGTTGGATGACTGTCTGCAAAAAAAATGTGAAAACATATTAGGGAGCTGGAAATGATGAGAAGGTGATTTGTACATATACAACAAGAAATATAGTAATTGCATATCCATGAAATGATGTAGTGGAAAATGATTTCTAGTTTGACCTTAGACCTTATAAAGTTTGAAAGGAAGTGGTTGACTGATTATCTTAACCATCATAGGATGTGATGTGGGTCTGACTGGTTCTTGTCCACCTTCATCACATTTTCTCCACGTGGTTGGGACCGGTCCTTATGGAGGTCCACGTCAAGTGCGGATGTCTTACACCGCTCCTATGTGCTCCAAAGTGCCGATGTTTAACACCGCCTCAGCAACTGCATTATTTGTGAATGTTGTATGTTATTTTTCATTTGATAGGAAGAGTTGCATACTCTGTTTCTGAGGACGGTGTTTGACTGTGTAAGATATGAACTATATAGAAAGAAATATATCTATATTTTCTTCATCACTGGAACTATATACAAAGAAATATTCAACATCTGGATCGGAATCAAAAGTAAGTTCCCATTCTGTTGGTTCATATGACGATTTAAATAGATTTAGCTTAACACCGCCTCAGCAACTGCATTATTTGTGAATGTTATATGATAATTTTTCATTTGATAGGAAGAGCTACATACTGTGTTTCTAAGGACGGTGTTTGTCGTTGTGACCGTGAGAGTTCGAGCCAAAAATTTTGGGTTTGGAGATAAATGATGATATCTCCATACCAAGGATCGAGGGTACTGATAAGAAACAAAGATTCATCCGCGATCAGATATTCTGCCACGGTTTCTGTGTCAGTACTTGGGAAGTCACACATAAGTTCAACAAAGACCAATGACTTCGAATCTCCTTTGGGTGAATCGGGTAAAGTTATAATAGGAGAAGTCGTCTTGGAAGATTTCATCTTACTCTTGCTAGTGCTAACAGAACCAATTACATCATCAGCGACATGAGAGCCTAAAGGAGTTGTAGTTAACATGAAGGTCTTGGTAAATCGGGGATTTTTTCATACATAGTACCTGACTGTGTATATACAAGCTCAAGGTACTGAGCTTGAGCAATGACTCGCTCTTCTGTAACAATGCCTCCTTTGGCCACATCCTCAGTAATTTTGGGCAATAATGATTTGATAAACCATTCAGCCAAAATTTGATCTAGAATGAAGACTTTCACCAAACGTCTCCTACGTCTCCATTCATGAATGTGATCGGATATGTACGTAGACGTAGACTGTTTTAATGAGGTCAAAAATTCTGTGCCATTGTCCTATCTGACAGACAACTGAAAATGGGTTAAGAAAGCAGTAGCTAGTGCATTAAAATTATTAGATGATCCTCGTGGTAACTCAATGTACCATTTGACAGCTAGATCAATGAGAGTTCTTTGAAAAAGACATAATCGAATTGAATCATCGATTAGTGAATTGGATGCACACCAGAGGTGATAAGTCATAACATGATTAGATGGATCTTCTCTTAACTTACCTTTAAACTTTGGAATATCATTGGGCAACTTATTAGGAATCAGCAGCCAATACGAAAGATAAAAAATGGGATCATTCGTAAGGCGTGATAGATCAGGTAAATCTAAAGTTGCTATGAATGGTAACCGACGACTAAGGTCTTGATAACCTTGTGTGATCAAACCAGTTCCAGGAGGAGGATATCTAGGATATCCTCGAATTGGATTTGCATTGGGAATTGTGTAACCTCTTGGATAACTAGGATTAACCGGACCAAACTGGGATTGTTGAGGTACTTGATAAGTATACCCAGGATACGGCTGATACTGATATGCTGGATTTTGTGTAGCATGTCCAAATTGATACTGCTAGACTGTGGCACAGATACTTGAGGAATTTGCATTGATACAGGGGTAGTAGAAACAGGAGTTGCAGATACTCCAGAAATAGGTGTGGTAGGTTGAACAAAAGTTGCAGCAGCAGCAGGAGCAGATTGAGGCAGAGTCTGAGGTGTACTAGGCCCAGGCTGCTGAACATAACCGGATGCAGAGACTTGAATGGTAGGTTGTATGGGTTGCTGGGTTGGACCAAAACCTATGGGCTGTCCAGGTTGATTATGTAACTGCACATTGGGTTGCACATAGTCTGTTGAATTTGAGATGGATCCCACACCATATTAATTCTGGGATATTGACCCATAGAAGGTTGTGCATATGAAGGACCATAACCAGGTTGAACATAGGGTTGATAATTAACTGGAAAAATTCCAGCTCCTTTTAATAATGGTTGACCTGAAGGAGGTTGAAAACCTTGAACTGGGTACTGACCTTGAGGTTGATATTGACTTTGAGGAATGTACTGAATCTGGGGTTGATATTGTCCCTGAGGTATGAATTGACTCTAGGGTTGATATTGACCTTGACGTATGTACTATCCTTGGGGTTGATATTGACCTTGAGGTATGTGCTGTCCTTGAAGTTGGTCCTCAGGCAAGAAATATTGTCCTATAGTTTGACCTCTAGGTGGTAAAAAACTACCCTGAGGTTGCCCCTCGGGCGGTTATTGACTACCTTGAGGTTGCCCCCCAGGCAGTAACTGACTTCCTTGAGGTTTCCCCCCAGGCGGTAACTGACTTCCTTGAGGTTGAGGATTTGGAATATTTCCAGACATCATATAAATATGTTTTGTGTTCAACGTTGCAGTGTTTGTTCCATTCGTACCAGATGATAACATTTGTTCAATTGGTTGAGGAGCTGCTCCTGAGAAGATACCAGAGAGTGACTGGTATCCCCAAGGAACAGACGAACTACCGAATAAAAATGATTCTGGGGATTCAGAAAACATAGATGAATCACCCGACATAGCTAATGAACGTTGATAACCTCTTGGTGTAGGGTAAAAAGGATTACAGGGTGGTGAATAAGTAAGACCTGCATTTTGTAAAAAATCTATTAATGATAAATACTAAGCGTCAATTCTAAAAGTACTGTAGAATATTGATTCACGCTCCCTAAGATTCAAAGTTTCATGGGTTTCAGGAAGATTTATGTCTTCGTCTGGACCTACAAGTTCTTCAATACATATGAGATCAGAAGGAAGGTTTTCGGTAATGCGATGCCTTACCCTAGGTGAATCAGGATCACTAGAAGTCGAAGTAACAAATCCTGAAGATGATTCCAACATAGCAGGTTCAATTTCTGGCTCAAAAATTTCAGGTTCTTCAACTAATTCACTGGTTGCAGAAGCAGTGTTAGTGATTTCGGAAATTGAAATTGGCTCTTGAATATATTCTATTGTTTGAGGTTGATTTACTTCATGATAATCAGGATGAGTAATTATGGATGATTCTCCTGGTTTTGTTGATCTAATTCTACTGACAGTATGCGGTACCAGAGCTTTCAGTCCTTCAAGTTGGCTTGGTGTATACTCAGGGGGTTTCCCTTGAAGTATACGTGATTGTCTTGGTAATTCAGCCACAATTAAAAATTATTAATCACACGCAATCAAAGAAAATTTCAATTAAAACTCCTATAGTCACTAAGGAAACAATCAAGTGATCAAACACTTATAAAATCTTGGAGATCAAACCACACACAAAAATTAGATTCCCAAACTAAAAACACTAGTTGGTGATGAAATCCAACATCGTAGTAATTTAATGTAGAAATGACGGTTGGAACAGTTACCCCAACAACCTGCTTAATGAAACAGATTGGTGCAAGTTTCTCCACTTAAACCATCTCGAGTGAAGATAACCCTCTAGAGAGTCCAAGTGAGTCTAGTCGATGTCTGCTCCAGGTACAATGGGATCTTTCATCCACCGTCACCTTAAGAAAAAATCTTAAAGTTTATGGCCACTATGGTCACCAACAACAACAAATATACCTGGGGGAATAGTCTATGATCCGATATACGCGCAAGGGCAGAGTAACAAAGCTCAATCCCCTTGAAGGCTCCTTGACATAATCCAAGGTATACCGGAAAGTGACCCCAGGCTCCTCGACAATGGTGAATCCAAGGTTTACCGTTGTTAATACGCGCACATCTTCTATCATTCCCAATGAGTTGGAATTGATCACCTCACTGGTTCGGATAAGATCTCGTGCTTGACTCCTTTAAGAGAAGCTTCCCAGAGCATACAAGCTACTATTGGATTTTTCCTACCACAAGATTAACTACTTGTTTGTTTTAATTGTCTTGGAGAGTTAATTACTCCCTACTCCAAGACACTAGCCTAAGCTATGTTGGTGAAAAGAGTCCTAGAAATATAAAAATTACTAGATTGATTTTAATTTAAGCGTTGTTTTTAATAGGTTGTTTCTTAAGACAATAGGTGCGAAAGTGAAACTTTGATGATATGTAGTGACCCAACTCAAAACACTAAAATTGCATCTATTATGAGAAACAATTCATTTCCTTTCAATGAATTCTATCTAAAAGAAAGAGTTGAGAGATGCAATCTTTTAAAACAATTCTTTCCTTCAAAACAAGAATATATGAAAAGAAATCTTATTTCACGAGAACGCAAAATGACCAATTGCTCAAAAATAATTCCCTTTATTATTCAAGATCGAAACTACAATCAAACATTCTCCAAAAGAAAACTACAATTCTAGAAATCTAGAAATAACACTTAAAACTAAAAACTCTAATTTCAAGATCTAAAAATTCTAAGAAGTAAATATGAAATCAAAACTTTAAATATTTTGAGGGCGTTTCGCTTAGTTTGTAATCTAACTAAGAAATAGGTGGACTACCCATTTGAGCACATTCTTCCACAGGACTAGCAAATTGCTCATAATCTCATATTTAAGTTTTAGGAACTTCCCAGCATCCTTGAAAAAGCAGCAAACTAACTCAAATGAGGGTTATGAAACTATAAAGTAAACAACACACGAAACCAAGTGAATCGATTAGTGCCATGATACATGTAACAAGTATTCACACAACTGAGATTTCTATTACCAGAGAATGCATTGAGTTTGACAAATTTAAGATCCAAATAGATCTGCTCTGTATTGAATTCAGGAAACTCTTAAAAGAATAGGATGTGTAATTATCCCCATGTAGGATATAGGATTTTCCTTTGATGGGTGCAATAAGTTTTCCCTAATTGAAACAGTTGGTACTATGATTGTATTACTGATTTGAGTTAGGGTTAAATTTTTGTAATCGAAGTTAGGGTCATTGTCATTTAAGAGATCAAAATTTATTGTTTAGTTGGAAATAAGGATATCATATATCGCATAATCTGTGACACTACTATTAGAGCCATGAATACAAGTCACCTAGTTGGAGTATGACCACTTCTTTATACTATTCCAAATTATTATGTTCTAAGAAGTATAAAGCTAAAGACTAGCTCAACATTAAACAAATTATCACTTAGGTCTTCAGACTTTCTTTTGTATGTACTATCTAGAACAAAGTGTTCATCTAGCCATAAATGATTAGGTTGGAATCATTATTTCAAAAAAAAATTGATTAGTTGCGCTAGAATTAAAGTCTGATACCAAAAAGATATAATAAATTGTTATATAAATCCTCTTAGCATTTACGTGTTATATTTCTATCCAAAACGTACTGATTGAGAGAGGGTCTATCTTATGGAGTCCAATATGAGGATATTTATTATATTATTATTATTATTATTTATCAGGTCATGTCTCCAATAAGAGGCTATGACTTCTTGTGACCACAAGATGAATCCTTTACTCAAGGAACCTTAAACTCAACATGTTCTCATGTTTAAACTAGAAAAATAATGTCAATTTCACTAAAGATCCAACTTAACATATAACCTTTACACCACATGGAAAGCCATGAGAATACCAAAAAAAGAGAATTAGAAGTGTCCAATTTTTTTTTAATAATAATCCTTATGGTGTATTTCCCTAATAATAACTTTTCTTTATATAATTATTGCCAATTTATTTTTCTTTCCTACTTTCTTTACCTTTTGAACTTTTCTTAACTTAACTTGGTATGTTGCAATGGCAGTCTTTATTTATAAATATTTTCGACTCTATTCAAGGTTATCACTAACACTTCAAATCTAGTGGCAAGGTCTAATTATTACATGGTATTTCCTTTTTTTGTTTGTTAAAATTTGGTGATATACATTTTGTCAAACAATTTCAATTATTTAGAATGTGCTTTTGAATGCATAAATAGATTCAATTCTAGAGCATTAAAGTTATGTGGATTAAGCAACTAAAACTTATGATTCCAAAAACTCCCTCTCAAGACAAAATTGATTAGAAAAAAAATCTAATAATTAAATTATACTTAATCCAAATTAAAAGTTAAGTTACAACATGTAAGTTTGGAGTTTTTCTTCAAAATTTGGCCATTTTTTGGCCCAAACCTTTATTT
The DNA here is from genome assembly GCA_034641835.2 of Pinus albicaulis. NCBI lineage: Eukaryota > Viridiplantae > Streptophyta > Pinopsida > Pinales > Pinaceae > Pinus > Pinus albicaulis. Next base: position 771,249,924 of record CM076575.1, on the reverse strand, counting down.
TTGTTATTTAAAATAGGTTTTTGATTACATATAGGATTCAACACCCTTAAAATCCCATGAAACTCAAATTGTGAACATTTTACAACTCAAACTTGTGATTCCAAAAATTCTCTAACAAATTTTTAAACAAATTAAACCAAAAATCATCAAAAACATAAAACAAATAAATTATACAGTTTAAACCACAAACTAAAAACCAAAAAATTACCTCACAACACTTTTAAACACTTTCCACATAACGCTCCCAGCGAACTAACCGCACTGTCATTCTACCAACGTTAATAGTACCTTAATAACGTCCAAGTGCAACTATAAAAACTATGACACGATGATCGTGTGATCCACAACAAAGATGGAAAGGTGCAGCATCGTCACGGCATTTCTATTTGTGAAAATATAAATGGGAGGTTTTAATATTAGCTTACTTGAATTTCTTGACGATGTAGACTGTGATGAGGGGGTATTGCAAACGGCCTGGTCGTTATAGCTGCATTGATGTGGATATTAACATCAGTAATACATTTAAATTCTTGAACATACTCTCCATGAAAAGTCTCCTTAGGCAATTTAGCTAAATCTGATTGATATCTTGAGAACATTTGCAAAAAATCTTAGTTCGTCACGTTGATTAGAGTATAAAATCAATGGAGTTTCGGCTGAACTGGTTACATTGGACGCCCGTGGTGGAACGTTTGATATTGGTGTTGGAAAGTCTGGATTTGGTTATTATACAAGAGACACTGGATTTAGTTCCTAAGGATAGTAAGCTAAAAATTGTTCTAAGGCAGGCTATAATATTAGGAGTTTAATATGTTTAGTGATAAAAAATATTATTTTAGATATGGCTATTTGGAAATGGTTATTACTGTGTTACTGCTTTCATTCATGGATTGTTAATCACAAAGAAAAGTTCCAACCGAATGAAAGCAAGCAATCACCTTATATGGAGATGGGTGGAGTTTACATATATTAGAATAGTAGATAGTAGAATTGCTACTGCTGGGAACACTAGGTTCAATGTGTCAGCTACAGTAACCTGAGCATAGAAATCTGTCCAATGCATCAGTTACATAGCCTGAGGATAGAAATATTTTCGTCAAATTTCCAAAATATTATCAAGTCTGCCAGATATAAAAATGGTAGTATATCATCCAACTTTATTGCAAAAGACGTCAATTTACATGAAAGAATTTGTTTTCCAATATTATTTATGAGGAATTTTCAACATTCGTCATGGGATTTACCGGATAACCAAAAAACACCAGAATGGAGCCCTCCGCGTGCAAAAGAGAACAGAAACAATAAAGGGCAGAGATTTAATGAAGCTGAAATATATGCAAATGCGTTTGCAAATAAATACCAATGCGTGTTGATGCTCCTCTGCTTGTTGATGCTCCTATGAATGAAGATACGCCAAAATCCCTTCAGGAGACACAGCAACTAAAGAGGGAAATCAAGATTGGTTGAGCATTATTGCGACTCAAACGTGCGAAATTGAAAATGAAAATTCGAAACTAAAATTGAAAATTCTCTCCAGCGGAATTCTTCTTTCGAATTTGTGGAGCATTGATGGAGGTAGGTGGCCGGAGTTGTGGGGGTGGCAGTTGCGGTAAGGAGCGGCGCCAGGGGAGGGGTGGTGGAGGAGCATCAGAGCCACCGTCGTTCGCCATTCACCGTTTGCTGCCATCGGAAGCTGGAGAGGTGGGGTCCACCGTCGGACCGGAGAAGAGAAGGGTTACTGGAGGGGCAGATCGGGCGCTGTCACATCAAATCCCAATTCGTATTGCTGTCTCTTGTCCTTTCTCTAAGGGTAAAATCCAGGATTTAAATTTATTTTATATTTTATATTTTATATTTATAATGAAATATAATATATTTTTGAACACATGAGAATTAATTTCAAATATTAATTTGAACCGAAAACCACGTCAAATTTAATTTGAAATATTAATTTCAATGGAAAATTTAATTTAATTTAAATATAAAAAATTTAATTGACAGATTAAATTTCTTACCCTCTAGATAAAGCAAATTCAAATTCGCTGTATGTTTAGCAATTTCATGAATAACCCTTCGATGAATTTGATAAAAATTCTCCAAAGATATTATGAAATAGAAGCTAGTGGGGAATTATCTAAAATACAAACATACAAATAATTATTTATAAATATAAATTAGGTATAAATATGAATATATATATATATCTGGACTTCGACAAAATTTGTATCGGTCGAGCGTGTCAATTTATTGTTGAATTTATATCACGCATCCAATTCAATTTAATTTATACAGTCGGTAATATTTATAATTTTCTAAAATATGAAGGTAAATATCATTAACTAATATGAAGATTTATACACCTTGAATTTTACTAAATTTGCAATGGTTGAATATGAGAATTTAATGTTGAATTTATATTATGAATTAAATTAAATTTATAGTTTATAATATTCAAATTGAATGATAGTTTTATATGTTAAATTTGACTTTTGTATAAGCATTAAATTTTCTTGGCATGAACATAATGCTAAATTTAAGTTAGTTTCATGTCTAGTTCTGTGACGAATTTGATTTTCCTTCCAGAATATTTTTCAAAAGATATCTTCCAATGATATATAAACTCATGTGTTGATATATAAACTCATATGTTGGTGATTTTTCTCCTAATAAAAACAACATGATATTAGTGTTTTCTATGCATTTAAAATGATAAATTGTGCATTATGTATATAATATATTTTTTTGCCTTATTATAAGGCTTGAGATATTTTACTTCATAAGATATTTTAGATAATGATTTAGATATTTTACTTCATTCAACTTTAGGTATGAATGGTTTTTTCTTAAACCATAGTATTATTATTTTTTTAAGAAAACTTTTTATTAAGAAAAAATTAGTCATTTAAAAATATATTCTATTCTACTCTCCCAATAGAATTGAGTTAAGGAAGAGAGTTCAAAAAAAAAAGTGAAAGAAGAAAAATGAAGTGTAACTAGAAATCAAAAAAATATTTTCAATGAAGGAGATCAAAGTAATAATAATATGACCTTTGGATAGTCCATGTTCAATTTTTGAAGTGATAAGGTGATATAGGTGGATATGGTGATATTGGTGGATATTGGTGTCCACCCTGTAATATTCCCAATTTTTCACGAGATAATTAGAATATTAGAGTTCTTAATTTTCTTAATTAATTAAGTAAATAAAAGGGTGGAGGGACCCATAATCCTCAAAGATGAATAAAATCTACTTTGGGTGTGTATGTGGATATTTTAGATCTACATCTACATAATGCAGTAGTGGAGCATCTACTTAATGTGAAAGGAGTGGAGATCATGTCTCACTAATGAGAAAGATCATGGAGGTTGAAGCAGTGAACTAAGATCATGGAAGGAATCAAATGTAAGATCATAGAGCATTCATGAAAAGATGATGGAGGAAGTGGTGTATTAAGGCACACATGATGGAGAGGGTGATCATTGCATTCACACATGATGGAGATCATGGAGAGACAACGCAGTCAACATGGAGGCCTGTGTCCACATGTACAACGCCGTTATGACGTGGGCAAGGCATGGGAAGGTTCACACACTATATAATGAAGATGAAGGAAAGATTAGAGGCAGGCTTTAGATTATTATTGATGTGTGATCTATTTAGATCTAGAATTTTAAATTGACATTCCAAGCATGTTTGAGTTGTTTAGCTAAGTCTACAGTGTTGTTTAGCACAGGGCGTTTCGGAGTGGAAATGCCACCCTTACCCATTGGGGACTTGTGTGCCTGCTCTGGGAAGGTTTTCTATTGAGCTAAATTCATCATCAGGCATTGGTGTCATATTTCTCCTAGTTTCTGTAGAACATCAATATTGATAAATTGCACATTTATGAAGATCAGTTTGAGAGGAGGATGTTGTCCTTCAGTATTTTAGTTGAGGAACTGGTGAAGGATTTATCCTATCACCTTGGGCTTCAATAACAGCATTCCGGTTATTCATATCTATATCAGGCATCATTCCATCTATTATTCATCTCCCATCAGTAGCAGTTCCATCAGGAATTGCGCATTCCATTCTTGTAGATGCAAGGGAGAAGGGAAGTTGCTAGAATTTGAACCAGTAATCCAGTGGAGAACCATTCTTTCACATTGTATGCATTATTTCCATTAGTCTTGAGTTTCATAGCCATATTTTTCAGTAGGCTAGAGAGTTTCCTTCATTTACAACACAATTTTTGTGAGCAATTGTGTAACAACAGCTGAAATCTTCAGAGGAGGATTGAGGAGCTAGATCTTGAGCTTCTAGCTTGAGGATCTACTAAGGGGATTAAAAATTAAAGCTTAGATATGATCTTGTGACATATTTCAGCCATCTATTTGTCAAATCTAGCATCAAATCTAGCTTCATATCTGCATAACCCAGTAGGCCAGGGATCAAACCCCAAGAGGGTAAATTTGCAATATCATAGATCTAGCATTTTATTTCTGGGTTATCTTGGGTTGCCATCATAGAGCTTAGATTGTGAATCTTGGAATCATTAGAGCTTCTGAGCTCCAGAGATTTTCATTTCCCTTCTCAACAGCTATATCTACATCATCAACAAAGGGGATAGCGTAGTATTGCTTCCTCTAGCTCACCAGTTACGTAATGCTTGTTATAGCATGCTTTGAGGGTCATTATATGCCATCGCTTTGGATAGATTGCCTTATATTTTTTACACTGTTGTAACTAAATAATCTTCTATGAATAAAATGGCTCAACTATTTTGTCTATATCTGTGTTGATCATAAACTTTGATGTACATTTTCTCTGTTAGAAATATTGTGTTTGTGTATCAATGTATTATTCCATTTTGGGATATTACAATGGTATCAGAGCTTGATATTTGGCTCATCTTGTGGACATTATTGACAACGTATGAAAAGCAAATAGTAAATATATACTACAATGGATGGATTAAGTTTTGTTGCATATTTATTGAGAACTATCAAGGATCTCTCCAAGGAGATCAATGAAATGAAGAAAGAAAGGCAAAGAGAAACCTCAAGAAGGTTTCAGGATGAATAAGGTCCCAATAATTCATATCAACAACAACGAAGACGTGAGAATCATAGATCTCCTCATAGATCTACTATGCCCATTTTCTTTGAAAAAGGTGAATGGTATAGAAATGAAGAAAGAAAAGAACCTGAGACTCATGAGACTCTCAGTCTATATCTAGAAGAGTACAAGGCACAGTCTAGAGCATTCAAGGAGAATCTAACTCTCCGATAATTCTTCAAAATCAAAGAAGAAAGAAGATCATATAGCAGCAAGAGAACCAAGAGGCACAATAGATTCTATTTTCCTACATTTGGTGGATCTTCCTCAAGCACTGTTAAGGCTTGGAGGAAAGAGTTAGATGCATTTTTCATGCTATATCCTGTGGATGAAAAAGAGGTTGTCCAGATTGCAGTACTTCATCTTTCAGGTGAAGCCAATTATTGGTGGTTTGGTCACATGGAGCATGCAAAAGTGACTAAGTATTCATATTTCTTTCACAAGTTGAGGAAGAAGTTTGATGTGAGAAAACTATATATGCTTCACAAAGAGACATTTCCTAAGGAAGCAAAGGAGGATGTCATTCTTGTCACTCTAGACAAAGAGTCACTACATTCACCACCAGCTGCAAAGATTCTTGTATCCGGAGAAGAGACACTTGCATCTTTTCATGATAGTATTGAACTCTTGACATATATAGTCCCATGCATGATTCATGAGATGCATGAGGAAGAGGAGGTAGATTCCACCGCAGGTACACTTGTAGAAGTGAAGCCATCACTCTTACAAGAAATTGGAGGGACTATTATTCTAGTTGGAGGAACTATTGTGGTCTTGCAAGAGGATCCCACGCATTAGTTGATCGAAGGTATGCAACCAATTTCATTTGATATTGTTTCAGTACATGTTATTAAGACTTATGGGGACATGCCACCAGGGCTATTACATGACCAAGGGTTAGAACAAAATGCTGATTTGGAGCAGAATCATATCAGTACGCAGAGGACCCTTGATTTAATCAAGGAAGAGATGGAGTTCACCATCCTTTTTTGTCATTGATGAGATACATTCAACATTTTGAGTTGAAGTGTAGAGTTTCAGAAAATGGGATGAGTATGATCCTATGTACAATAGCTAGCTATGAGGTCATTATTGTGCCATGCTTTGAGACAACACATATATCACCTTGCAGATATACAACATTGTTAATGAGAAACAGTGAGAGGAAGAGGACCAATTCCTTATGGGAGAAATCAAATGGAAGCTTCATTCATGAAGCAATGGAGAAGAGGATGATAGATAGTAGACATCTTGAGATGGGAAATATTTTTTCCTTTCAAGATGACTCTTTCTCAATGAGCATATCATATCTCAAAGAGAAACTTCTACATGTAGCAGTTCCAGAACCTTATTGGTTTTGGAGGGCCATTAATGAGAAGAAGATCTCATGGAGAGATCTCATTGGAGGTGCACTTCAACATATCATGGAGTGAAAATTTCTTCAACAACTTGAGGAGGTTGGTGTCCTACAATGGGAGGATACCAAGTTTTTGCAAAATGAGATCCATCATCCACATTGGGATGAATGGTTGTTGGTATGGAGCAAGGGGGTTGCCAAATCAGTTGAAAATCTATGAGATAGGCCAGCAAGAAGCATGGATGCACTGGTTTCTCTTGGGTGAGTATAGTTACCACCTAATGGGTCATATTTTTATGATTCATGTCTTGCACATCACTGTAAGAATGCAGAAGAAAAAATCACGGTTACTCTAGTTGTTGATGAGAGAGTTTGGACATCTAATGATATATCTTATGTCAATGTATTTACTCTTGTTTGGGATATGTCTCATGTCTTTACACATATTATGTTGATGAGACATTTCACATGTCCATTACTATATTGTTTCTCCATGACTCGCATCATGATGATGTAAGGAGGTAGAAAGAATCCTTGTTTCTTTGGTTACTCTTGGGAGAGAATGGACTGATTTTACGCCATACATTGTATGATGATGATAGAGGTTGGAAAAAGGAGGCCTTATTACGTTGGCTTCTCTTGGGGGATTATAGTCATTGTACATGGAATGATGATGATGTGATGGGGCAGCAAGATGCCTTATTAAGGTGGCTTCTCTTGAGAGAATATGGCCACTACATTTGGTACAATGATGATGTGGTATGGAAACAAGAGGCCTTGTTGCGGTGGCTTCTTTTGAGAGAGTATGGCTCTCTTACTTATTTTCATGATGATCTAGCATGACAGCAATATGCTTTGTTGCATTGGTTGTTTTTGGGAGAATATGGTTTGACATTGTTCATGTTCATCCATATGTCTCTACTTCTTATTTTTCACTATGTTGATGTGATGTTTGAATCCTAAATGGCCAACAGGGCTAATGATGTGAGCATTGATAGATGCAATCTACTCTATGTGTCATGGGTTGGAGAGATAGCTCATGATTTATGACTTTCCACTTTGGGAATGAACCACTTCATTTTATGTATCTCATGTGTAGAGTATATCTTTGGTCATCATATGGTTTCCACTTGGAGATTAATTTATGAGGAAGGGTATCTAACTTTTCAGTTCGAGGCCATTCCAGATATTCTAGAGAGGCATCTTTGGAGCTGGACATGGATGACACATGGTAATAGATGGGGAGGCCATCAACCTGAGGATGCAATTTCGAGGGAGGATGTTTGGTGTATCATACACTTTTGCAGTTGCTTGAGGACAAGCAACATTTTTCTCGGGAGGACTGTAATATTTCCTATTTTTCACAAGATAATTGGAATATTGGAGTTCTTAATTTTCTTAATTAAGAAAGTAAATTAAAGGGTGGAGGGACTCATAATCCTCAAAGATTAATACAATCCACTTTGGGTGTGTATGTGGATATCTTAGATCTAGATCTACATAATGGAGTATTGGAGCAGCTACTTAATCTGAAAGGAGTGGAGATCATGTCTCATTAATGAGAAAGATCATGGAAGTTGAAGTAGTCAACTAAGATCATGGAAGGAATCAAATGTAAGATCATAGAGTATTCATGATAATATTATGGAGGAAATGGTGCATTAATGCACACATGATGGAGAGGGTGATCATTATAGTCAGGCATGCTAGAGATCATAGAGAGACATCACAGTGAACATGGAGGCATGTGTCCACATGTAAAACACAATTATGAGGTGGGGCAAGGCATGGGAAGGTTCAGAAACTATATAATGAAGATGAAGGAAAAATTAGAGGCAGGGTTTATATTATTATTTATGTGCAATCTGTTTATATTTGGATTTGTCATTTGACATTCCTAGCATGCTTGAGATGTTTAGTTGAGTCTGCAGTGTTGTTTAGCACAGGGTGTTTCCGAGCGGAAATACCACCGTTACCCACAGGGGACATGTGCGCCTATTGTGGGAAGGTTTTATATTGAGCTACATTCATCATTAGGCATTTGTGCAATATTGTTCCTACCTTCTATAGAACATCCATATTTAGAAATTGCACATTTATGAAGATCAGTTTGAGAGGAGGAGGTTGTCCTTCAGTATTTCAGCTGAGGAGCCAGTGAAGGATTTATCATATCACCTTCAGATTCAAGATCAGCCTTCCAGTGATTCAGAACTATATTAGGTACCAAGCCATCTAATATTCATCTCCCATCAGCAGCAGTTCCATTAGGAATTACACAGTCCATTCTTGTAGATCCAAGGGAGAAGGGAAGTTGCTAGCATTTTAGCTAGTAATCCAATGGAGGACCATTCCTTCACATTGTATGCATTATTTTTATTTGTCTTGAGCTTCATAGACATATTTTTCAGTAGGATAGATAGCCCCTTCCTTTACAACGCAATTTTTGTGAGAAGTTGTGTAAAAACAACTGCAACCTTTATAGGAGGATTGAGGAGCTAGATATTGAGCTTCTAGCTTGAGGACCTAGTGAGGGGATAATCCCTTCAAGATTAGATATGATCTTGGGACATATTTCAGCCATATATTTGTCAGATCTAGCTTCAGATCTGCATAACTCATCAGACCAGGAACCGAACCCCAACAGGGTAAATTTCCAATCTCATAGATATGGAATTTCATTTCTGGGTTATCTTGGGTTGCCATCATAGAGCCCAGATCTTGAATCTTGGTAGCATCAGAGCTCCTGAGCTCCTTATATCTACATTTCCCTATTCAGTAGCTATATGTACATCATCAGCAAAGGGGACAATGCAATATTGCTTCCTCTAGCTCACTAGTTACACAGTGCTTGTTGTAGCATGCTTTCAGGGTCATTCTAGGCCATCTCTTTTGCTATATTACCTTATATTTTGTACACTATTGTAACTTCATCTCCAATGAATAAAATGGCTCAGCTATTCTGTCTATATCTGTGTCGATCATAAACTTGCATGTACATTTTCTGTGTTAGAAATATTGTGTGTGTGTATCAATGCATTATTCCATTTTTGGATATTACACACCCTCCCATTCCACTTGGACCGCCACTATTGTTTCTTCTAGCTTTATTAATTGCCTCACAATTTACCATTTTTGGTAGTTTTCGGGTCCTAAACTTCCGAAGCCATTTTGAGGCCCTAAACAATGGTTTTTGCAGATGAAACCTATGAAGAATATGAATCTTATATGTTCGATATTTTCTTTCAAAAGTTGCAGTCCTCGGTTGGATCTTTCTAACGATGTATCATATGTGTCAAACAAAGATAGTATGTAAAAGTTACGACATAGGTAAATTGATGTACCAATTTACCCTAACAGGGTCCATAGTTGGGTGTTTCATCTCCTAGGGTTAGGTTTTTTGATGCTTAGGGTTTAACATTGTTTCTCAATAATATACACACCTTCGAGCCTCATTGTAACACATTGTTCAGAGGCATGTAGCCGCCGCATCTCTTATCAGAGATAAGCTACCAAAACATTAACTAGTTTTTTTCACTTATGTTGATAAACAAATTTCAAATCTTTCATATTAATGAAATTAAGTGTTATTCTGTTGCATCTCTGTATTTATGGTTATATGTGTATTTTGTTGTGTTCCTGTATAAATTCGGATCACATGGCTTCCAAAATGCAAAACTACTCTTGTATATTGGATTTCTAGTAAAACTGTATTATTTTTTTCTACATGAAATGTGGAAGTATGAATATTTTGACATCTCTAGAACATGTAAAAATTTCTATGGTGGTATGTTTGAATGAAAATCCTATCTTACACATAAGAAAATTGAGAAAGTAGTATGCTATTTTGGAATAATTAATTATACAATTTATTTTTTGGTTAATGAAAGACTTATATCAATTTTTCAAAAATTGATTATATCCATGCCAAAATTTCTCTACTCTCATAGTCTCACTTTCACGATAATTTTGGGCCAATAGAGTAGAGAAAAATCTAAAATTAAAAGAATTTTATTACATGATTTCCATAAACATACTAGCCTTCTTTCCCAAAATACCATTAGTACACAAAAAAGCTAGTTGCAGCCATATTGAGTTGGAGGGTTCATCTCTTGAGCATTGACAAGAATGATGGCGGGACCTCACCCCTCATGCACATGATAAAAAATATGATTCAGTCTCACTTCAATTTCATCCAGCCTATTATTTGAACTTCGTTGACTGTGAACAATTAAAGCGAGGCATTGAAGATTTTTTCCCTACGAAAAATTACAAATAATTTATATAAACAATTATCTCATTTATATCATTATACGTATGCTCCGGGAGAATGTTTAAACTAACATGTACATATCATAACTGATCTGCAATAGAGGCCAGCAATGGTAGTTGCACCACATTTCCTTGAAAAAAAGCATGGTCCTCAGGAACCTCGCCCTCAAGAATTGCATCCTATTCTACATGCTCCTCCTCCCGCTTGGTCGGGTCCCTAGGTTGGTCACAATGCCTAATTCCTCTCCTAGATATCCCTCTATGATCCATCATAATGACAGTTCGTGTCAAGTTCAAAAAACTTGTCCCATCTCGCCGAGAAAGTTGTCCTACGGGAGGGACCACCCTTACCCCATTATACACAATATGCAGATGGGTTGGACCAACCACCTGTTAGACTTGGCAACCCTACTATCCGAGAGGAAGTCCTCCAATGAACACATGGAGATTAGAAACAACATTTCACTCCAACCTTCATACTTCAGGGTAATGCCTACGTCACAAGGGAAGATGGATGAGGAGGGCCTGAAATTCAACCTATCTAGAAACTACAAACATGAAACAAAGAGTGAAATGACACGAAAAACCAAAATGATATCACTCAAACCCCAAATACCTCTTGATCATAACATAATTATCTATAAAAAAAAATTAGTGGCAACATGTACGTGGGCATGGTCACAATCCTTGTCCCCTTGATCCCACACAATAAGAAATTTCACAAATATGAGGCACAAAAGAGTCCCATTCCACCCCTCCCAAGTTCCTCCAGACCTAGTTCCGCCCATTCCAACGTGCATGCATAGGTGAAGGGCCTTTGAACGCTCAGTTGTCTTCAAGCCTACGAACCTCAATCCCATACCCAACATCCAAATGAAACAGATAACTAATAAATCATGGTTTCTATAACACTCGACAACGTTCTTGACACCTTAGTTGCCTGCGAGGAATTTGGGATGGCCTTCTCCCATGCCAACTACACGTATCATGTCACTTAGGTGGAGTAACCCGCACCCTGGTCTTATACTTCAATACCGATTAGCATACACATGTTTATCTTAATACGCACCTTAATCGAGGATATCAATTATATATTTTACACACCTTAATAAAGGATATCAATTATATATTTCAGAAGATATAGTATTTTTAATATAATCTCTTATATAATAATTTAAATTCATATATTTATAATGTGAAAATTATAGGTAATATCATTTTATTTAGAAATCTAAGAGAAAAAACTTAGACCATCTAAATTGTCCACTTCAATAATTATTAAAATCTTTATATTAAACTTGTTCTTATCTAAATTATTTATTTAAATAAAAATACTATTTGTTTAATAAATATTTAAAAAATAAATAAAATATAATTTAATATTAATTTACTTCCCTCTAGTATTTGTATATGTATAGATTTGATCCCTCTAGGCACTTGGTATACTTAGAGTTAGGATGGATCTAGGCTCATTTAATTTTCCTTTTTAAATAGGCTGTATTCCGCATGAATATCAAAAGACAATACCATGGGCTATTTTTATTTTTATTTTTATTTTATTTTTATAGGGTTAATTTTTTTTATTTTTTTAAACTAGTTTCATTATATTAAATTTTTTATTTAATATAATTTATTTTTGTTATAATGTAATTTGACTTAGTCAAAAATTTAATATTATTGGACAAAAAATTTTATTTTATTTTAATTTAGTTTTGTGCAATTTGACTTAGTAAAAATGTTGTATTGATAATTATAATTATTAATTTTGTTATTTTATTTTATTTGGACAAATTCAAAATGTTTACTGACATTTTAACATCTCTCCAGACTCCCATACATGTTTTCTTTCATATTAATTTAGGAGATACAAGATTATATATATATATATATATATATATATATATATATATATATATATATATATATATATATATATATTTTACTTTTTAAATGAGTTATTGTTTTTGGGCACGGTATTAATAAGCCATGGTATTGCCCCATTTTATTGTACAAAAACCTATTTTCAAGTTAATAATATCCATAGTAAAAATGTGGGTGAATATACATGGTTCAAAATATTTTGGTAAAGTAAGAATTACGTTTTTATGTGCTTATTAATTAAAATTAAATATGGCTATGAAATCATTTTTTAAATCACTACATCTAGCTAATTCCTTTTTTCTTTTACATTTAATTTAAAAAGTGCTATAAAAATAAATTAAACTAAAATATTTAAGAAATTGTTTACATACAATCTTTTTTACATTACATATAACCCCTACACATCTAATGGATTGTAGTTCTGTCTCTCTAATACTGGGTTGTAGAAAGCCTCTACATGCAATACATTGTGGCTTCATTGCCATTATATATTTTAATATTTAATCGACATAAACTCAAATGTCAAAAAAAAAAAAAAAAACTTGTAAATTTATAATGATAATATTTATAATATTTTTCAATCTACCACACAAACATAAAATAAAAATAAAAAAACCACATGGCAATAGATTGCAACTTTCGAAAATAATGTTGAGAAAAATTAACATTTAAAAAGTTTTAAAAAACTTTTGAAATTTCAATAACAAAAAACAAATACAATACAAATTTCAATCAAAATATTTTTGAATCTATAATACATGAAGGAAAAAAATATCTGCCTAATTTTTTTTTTCTTTTATATTTAACTTAAAAAATATTATAAAATTAAATTAAACTAAAATATTTAAAAATTTATTAACATCCAAGGCATTGACATTTCCTAGAAAGCTGTCAAAAGCCTCTCAGCAGAATAAACTCTTACCTGAGGCATAACTTGAAGTATTAAAGAATCCAAAGATGCAAATATTTACTCATAATTAGAAATTTCCAAAGATGCAAATAGGATTTAGAGATAGACATTTCCAGAGTTGTATAAGTTGACCCAATAAATTCTTACTTCACGGATAACGTGAAGTATCAAAGAATCCAAAGATACAAATATTTACTCATTATTAGAAATTTCCAAAAATACAAATAGTAAAAAATCCTATTTAACTTTTACAAATGTTCATTGCTCCTCACCTTCTAGGCTTTCATACAGTGATTTGGTAGAAAGCCAATGTAAGCCTTCATACTGTGGCGCACCATACACTATCAGTGATTTGGTAGAAAGCCAATGTAAACCTTCATACGGTGGCACACCATACAGTAGCGCAGGTACTTTGGATATAATTGAAAATAGTTAAAAAAACATAAATCATTTAAAAAATCAAAACAAACAAACACTTTCTTATAATATAAATGGATAAGGCCTATTATGAATCAGTATTCTATTTGTGTCGCTATTAACATAAATTTTTCAAAACATAAATATACACAAGTAATAAAAAAAAAAATCAAACAACTTACAGCAATCTCCATATTGAAATTTTCATATCCAGTTCATATCGTGCTGCTGCAAAATGGTCTGGAAGAACACTCCTTTCTGTTGAAATCTCGACTACATGTCGGAAAATTTCCTTTGACGAATGTGAAACAATGGATTTATGTCCTCCAGCTCCTCTTGAGAAATCTGATTTGATACTAGTATGCTACGTGAAAGGTGAAAAATTGGTTTATGCTTCTCTGATTAGCCCTCACTTTCACTTACTTGAGGTCCTCCAGCTCCTCTTGAGGAATCTGATTTGATACTAGTATGTTATGTGAAAGGTGAAAAATTGGTTGATGCCCGAGAGCCGGTAGTGGTAGCCTCTTTCACATTACAAAACAAAAGTTCAACTAGATGCAACAAATTTCAAATTTCAAATTCAATTCGGAGGGCGGGGAGACAGTAAATTTAAAATTCAAATCAACCAGGGAAGATGTGTACAAATGAAAATGTCAGATAATCAAGGCTGTCAGAAAGTTTTAAAAATCGTTTTAAAATTCAGATTTGTACAACTTCCGGAATGTTATGTATGCATGAGCATCCATAGACATGTCACTTCTAACTTCAAAAAGTCGTACTACTGCTTTTAACTAATATATAAATTGAAAATTGTGAGGTAGGGCAAGTGAAATTGAAGATAATTCGAATTTAAATGAACTCGACTCAAATAAGGGTAGGCTTTAATAATGTAAATTTAGTGTAGCATAAATTTATATTTAAATTGAAATTCCATATAGGAAACGAATCTAAATTTCACAACTTTTTTTAATAGATGAATTATTTTCACCTAACTGCAATACATTAAATTTGTAAAGCAAAATTACATTTTAGCTATTCGAATTTGGGTTAGGCTGTTGGACATTGGAATCTTAGGGTTTTACCGTTGGATAGTGAACAATAGAATTTTTTAAAACAATTCTGATTTCATTTTTTGTCGAATCTGCCTGAATTTTAATCCCTTTTCTACCTACTCTCCTCCCATACCGCCTTTGCTGGGATGCGTTGTGGATTTTTTGTTTTGTATTGTGTACGAGCATATTTCTTATATGTAGTTTCTGTGTTTTTTGTAACAGCTCTATGCTTATGTACAACTCGCCATCAGGATATACAATGGCCTCTCTCATCGTTTAGCGAGAGATCTTTTTCTTTCTTCTATGTTCACTTTTTCCATGATACGGAGAGTTGAAAAGACTGCATAAAATAGACGAGTCGACACTCGAAAATTTGGGTTATTTTTTATCATCGCGGAAATTAACATTATGTTTAAGATTTCCATGTGGTGAGACCGTGAGACTATGGTTCTCTCTTAATCTTTCCCTTCCCTTGTGATTTTCCCTCAGATGTTTCTACTGTGTTTTGTAATATGCATTGCATGTCATAGTTATTTTATTTCAATAATCTTTCCATAACATTGCCCTTTCCATTTTCCACTCTTGTCCCTCACTGTCCTCTACACTTTTATCTCCAGGGCAATGATGAAAATTCTAGTCTATCTGCCTTCTGTTTCTCTATATCTCATTGCTAATGCTTGAGGTTGATAATTATAATGGAGAAGGTGGATAAAGGGAGGCATCTTTTAATGAGGCTGATAAAGGAGAAGGTGGACAAAGGAAGCCAAAGTTATTTGAACCAAGTTTAAAATTAAATTTGTATGACTAATCGAAATGTCAAGCGAATTTTACATTCTTTTAGGGTAGTTTTAAATGTAAACGTGCATGGTCATGGTCATGAAAAAATTATTAAATTTAATGTTTACCGTGAATTTCGATTTCAAACTTGATTTCTTAAAACACATTAAATTTAAATTTGACGCATTCAGCAAATTTGAATTTGAATTTGAATGGTATACAAAATCAAATTTAAATTTCACTAGCACATGGTATTGTTCCGAAATTTATGGAGACTATATAAAGTTATTAGAAATTTGGAATTTGTAAAGGCTATATAAAATCATTAGAAATTTCGATATCTTTAAAAAAAATATCACCAAACATTTTATAGTTTTCATATTAAGGACTGGAAAAATCTAGCAAGATTCGCCAAACTTTCTAAACTTTGAGATAAATTTCTATCCTTGAACTTTTCCCTGTATACAAATATCGAATTTTACCATCGATAATTGCACTGCACTATAAAGAGCTTTTAAACTATTCTCATATTATTTCCTTTATCATTCAACCGAATTTTAATCCATTGTATGTGCGTCTCTTTCTCTTCCCACACCGTTTTTGAGGCGATGTGGTGTGGGGTTTTGTTTGTATGTCTTATCCTAATGAAGATTTTGTGTCTTATATGCTTCTGCACTGTACGATAAGTCGGTTATGCAAGATAACTAAAATGGCGTTCATGAGGGAGGAGTCCTTGTGTCTACGAATCGGGAGTTGATGTGACAGCTCCCGATCGTCAGGCTCCAGCGACCCCCTCCCTCTGGCGATGTGAAAAACGACTACGAAACCGAAACCAAAACGGAGAGCTGTCACGGTAACGAGCCGTTAGCGGACCCCACCCGCTCCGCCCCTCCTCCCCCAAGCGCTTCTCTTCCGCCACCCGCCGCTCCTCCCCCACCCGCCACCCCACGTCCGTCGGCCACCAACCACAATTAAATGCTCGTTTCATCACCCACACGCGCAAATAATCGGTTTTCATCCCGATTCGTGTTTTCATTGTCAATTTTCGTTGCATCAGGGTTGCAGTCTCTGGAGCAGTGGAATCGGAGAATCGGTGTTTTTGGAGCGAAACCTGTTTCCATTTGAGGTAATTATCTGTCTCTGTTTTTACACTTCGGTCTGTTTTTACGCTTCGGCCTGTTTTTATTAATCGGTATTTGTTTCGTTATTAATCGGTCTCTGTACGAAATTAATAGAAAATCAGATTTGTCAGTATATGGGTGATCCAGTTCTGAATTTGTGACTGTTAATTCTACAGATAAGTGTTTCTTTCCCTGTCCCTGTGTTAAATGATGTTAAATAATATATGTTATTGGAGTTTGATGGCATGGAGAGACGTGAACTACAACATTGATGTTGCATCAGAAATAGAGGGAAAACCTTGTATCGCAATCCCTTTCCACTCAATACAATCCTAATTCTATTCTATAAATAATGAATGATAATTTATGAAAAAAATCGGTTGTCTAACTACCCCACTAACCACTGTGCCTCTATATGTATCTTTCTGCCATCCATGCTTGTGTATTTTGGGTACATGCATGCAACTATTCCCGTGGCCCCAAACTAATTTCAAACTAATCTCTTAAGATTATTGTGTGAATTATTTCCCATCAATTAGTATTAATGTATGAGTATGTTAGAAATATCTATCGTGGAAAAAGGACAAATCATATGTGTTCCCTGGTATGGGAAATGGGAAATAAGAAATGAAAAGAAACCCCAAACTAATTTCAAACTAATCTTCTAAGACTATTTTGTCAATCATTTCCCATGAATTAGTATTAATGTATGAGTATGTTAGAAATATCTATCTTGGAAAAGAGACAAATCCTATATGTTCCCTAGTATGGGAAATGGGAAATAAGAAATGGCAAGAAAAAAGTTTCCAAATATGGGAATGACAAGGAATTAGTAAGAATATTAATCATTGGATAGACTAATTAGGAAACTACAAAAACTAGAAAAGGCAACTGCAAGAATTAGATTTAGAGGAAAAGGAAGGGAATGGTCTCTAAAAACAGGGAGGAAAATTTGAAATAAAATCGACCATATAATTATGAAATTCATAATCTCATTCAGACATATAGCAAAAGAAAATCTATCACTTGAATTCACTATATAGATTAGATAAAGACTTTTCAGTACTGGAACCAGGTTTCGCGCTACACATCAAATGAAATGTATCCTTTCCCCTTAGTGTTTTAGTTTTTAATACAAGTTTTGGAGGGCATTTTATTTATTTATTTTCATGAAGGAATCTTACAGTAGGTGCAAAAATGGATGGAAATTGTTAGTAGTTTCTAAGGGCTTCAGGAAACCACCCAAAAACAGCATTAGCAGTTTCCAGATATGACAAGGAATAGTTCCATTAATATGAGCGCTCCATTAATACATAAGCACTATTTTAAGCAATTAATCAATTTGGACATGTACTATTTTAACCAATGTTGGAATGTTGACATGTTGACATTAGCATAAGCACTCATTAAGATCATTCTAGTATTCTACAAGTTGACATGCTTACTCCCACAATTGATGTTTTAATCTTCAATGTTCTCATTTAGATTCCCAAATCCTAGTGCGTTGATTTAGACATGTAAATCCCTGCAAAATATATTTTGAATGATTTGTGGTTCATATGATAGTGTTTTGTAGATGTCTTTGTACCTAGAAATATATCTCAGTCGATATTTATGCATATTACAGTGTGTATATTTCTGCAAAGAGATTCTAGTCGATGTTTGGGTGAATTGTAGTGTTACATGCATCCCTATACTTTCATATCATCATCCCATAGTTGAAAAATTGCATGTGCCAAGTCAAATCGATCATTCCAACACACTACTTCAGAAAACATCAGATATTTGTCCCATTATCAAACCATAAAGGAAAAAAACTACTAAAGAGGAAATCGACCTCACTAGTGAACACCGAGATGATTCAACTCAATTCCTTTTTATAGCCTTTCTCCTTGATCATTACCATGGGAAAAATCTATGGTATCCATGCATATGATCATGAATGCTTACATTTATACCAATATACATGGTTTTAAAAATATGTACAACGTCCAATCCACCAATTTGAAATTTTAAAGGAAATGCTGCTGTGTATTTTGAAGGCTTATAATTGCATTCAATATACCAGTTAGAAATGTAAAGCCATGCATATGATCATGAATGCTTACATTTATACCAATATACATGGTTTTAAAAATATGTACAGCGTCCAATCTACTAGTTTGAAATTTTAAATTTTCCTTTCTAGGATGTCATTCACATATTTGCAGTGTCAAATTTTCAACTGTATCCAATATTTTCAGCATTAATTATCATTGAAAAATACTGAGTAAATTGACTGCAATACAGTAAGAGTAGTGACGAACAACCTTTGCATACAGTTTACTATGAGATGTACAAAACAGAACAGTTGATGTCTAGTGATTCTTGGAAATCACTCTAACATTCATATAAGATACAAAAATTTACAATTCGGAACTAATCCTGCCTCAACAGGATATAACCTTTGCCCCCAAAGCCCCATATGTATGGATTTCATGCCGAATTTATCCAGCTATAACAAATAATACTTTTTTTGCTTGATAATTTACACTACACAATACTTCAGAACAAAGCAATTGCGAATTCCGGTATTGAATATTGAATATGAAACTCCTCCAATTGTTCAAAGAAGTGAAAACGCTCAACTGGAATCAGCCAACCCCTAAAGGAAAAATATTGGAAAAATATTGGGAAATCCATGCATATCTTGTAATCCTTCTTAGGAAAGACTTCATAGCCATGCTCATAAATGGGAGGAGTAAAAGTTGTGGTTTTCTGTAAGAGTATATAGAATCAGAAGTCTAATCAATTCAAATGCCTACTGGGGACCATTTAGAATAACATATTTTCAATATGAAATCATGCACAAAATCCATTAGTCCTAGTGAGAAATTTTAAAAGCACAAAAGCAATTAAAATGTTGCATAACATAATGAGCAAGGAAATCTCAGATCATTTTACATGTTTCCAAACCCCAAAAATATACTCCCTAAAACGATCTACTATATAACACTGAAGACTAGGGGATAAGAGCACAATAAATACATCTCAGAAAGAACTCCATGATCTTCAATGGCTAGAATCTGTACACAGTAGATTGATGAATCTTATGAATTTGTACATAGTAGAATTAGGAATCTGAGGAATCTTATGCTTTAGAGGGACTGCAACATATTATAGCAATCATATGCAATTGTTAGAGATTTCAAAAATATGTTCATAGGAATTTCATGAAGTACCAAAGTATGTATCTAGGAATTTTATGAACTAATAAAGTATGTGTGTAAGAATTTCATGAACTAATAAAGTATGTGCATAGGAATTTCTTAATTTCACGTACACCAGGAAAACCTCTATGGAATTTCTTAATTTTGATGGGAGGTAAGCACTTGGGGTTCGAGGTCAGTGGCACATTAGAAGCAATGTTTACCAGACCAGAGGATTCAAAGTATTTTCAAGGGACCCTTCAAGGCCATAAACAACTTCTTTCCAAGCAGCAACAGAAGAAATCTTAAGTTTCTTATAGAAGCAGAATAATTCTATGAATATTCTGTATTATCTGCATTATGATCTCGTAGTTGCAGATTACAATGTCCTGCAGAAACAACCAACTTACAATCCAAGGGGTTTTGTTGCTCAAAATAGTCATACCAAATTGAAATCTAGGATGATCCATGTTAGAAATTTTCATTTGTAAAACTCCAATCTTCTCATCTTTCAGATTTCAGCAAACTGTGCTGCTTCTGCAAGGATTTTGAGGGGGTTGTTTTTGGCCACTGCGCTCCTCCCTCTTTTACGCTTTTTCTGAACTGTTTACAATTTTTTTTCACTTCCTACTGGAAGCTCATCAATAATCACAATTGGTTCCTTCAGTTTGGGATTTAACTTGCCTTTCAAGCCCAACCTCAATTTGTTTGTAGGCCTTGTTCGTGGCCTCTTACAATATTCTGTTGCATGCTGAATTTCTGCAATTGTTTCATTTTTGTTGTTCTCTTCGACTTTTGTTTGCTGTCATGTACGCCTCCTGTTAGGGTTGTCAGTGGCTTTTGCAGCAGCTTGATGACTGCTCTCGGCCTCTGTAGGTAAAGCCCTTTCCTTCCTATGTTTTCTAGGAAGTGGCTGTGGAATTACCCTCTCATTTGACTATTTTGCTTGCTTCTTTAAAGCATCAAGGTACAGGATCTGAATGAGGCCATGGTGGTAGACATCATGGGGATATAAAATCTTCCTTTTTCTTGCACAAGCAAACGTTTTTATTAAGCTTTGATGCAAGAAATAAGGGAGATTCATCTTATTGAACTCGGCCATGTGTACCAAAAATCTCATGTGATAAAGGAAGACCTTAGAAAAACGTCCATCACATGTTAAATAAAGCTGAGTCTGCCGCATTGGTTTTTCCCACTCTGGTTTTAAAATGCTAGAGTGGACCCCAACGCTCCAGCAAGGGTCATGAAAATTGTCTTTTAGGAAGAAATTCAGGTTTACACCCTGTACTGGTTTCCCTTTGAACCACCTTTCTCCCTCAGCTACTATGTTTGTTGCTTTTGCAATGGTTTCCTCTGTTATAGGAAACAATAGCCCCTCAACCTTCGCGTTGTTACCATCAAAAGTATCAATGAAATTAGAAGAATATTTCAGCTTATGCCCACTGAACAACTTGATGATGGGCAACCAGCCTGCTTCGCTGAAATATGGAAATTCATCAGCACCATATATTTCGAATGTAGAAGCTCCATCTGGCTCATAACGAAATAGGTGCCCACTCTTGCCCATCTGTCACAAAAACATGAGTAGTTATCAGAAATATAGTTTATCAAAGGGTTCATAAATGAAATTTTTGTCCTGCTACTTACAGTCATTTATAATGTGCATCACTGATCGACTCTATGGTCTATCATTTTTGGAGTATTCCTATGAATAATCAGCGCATTCAGTCCAACTAATAACAGGTACCAACAATACATAAATATGGTTTTTTTAGCCATGGGAATAAATCTGCTGAAACATTTGGTCACTTCTTAAACATTGCGAAATCATGTCAGGTCATGAATGATTGCACGTGGGTTGATCCCTCATATCGGTATTCAGTTAGCCCAATGAGCTCATCTTTTAGAGATTGCATTACTCTTTATAAGTAACTTGACAATGAATTCACCCAAAATAATTTTGAACAAAAGATAGATAGATTGAAAGTTTCTCTACAATACTGATGTCTCAAATCAACAAGTGGTTTACGCAACATAACTGCTTAGTACCTACCTACTATGCAAAAGGGTAATTAGTAGCTAAGCTGCCTACTCCCTGTCTTTTATAGAAATGTTTTAATATATTGGTTTTGGATGGTTTAAAAGATAGAATATTATCAAACAAAGACAACATATAATTTACCGTGATTGTCTATTGGACTATTGCCCCTTGCCCAGGTATTAACTATCCACAAATGTAAGTCATATTATAAAATAGGACCTGCCTCAAATGCGATGAAGTAGGCCATTGGCCAATGGTGTTGAAAATCTCCAGATGTACAATTACCCACCTGTAGCTTAGGATAAATTAATTGTACATTTAGAGAGATTTGATTCAAAATTGCGCACCTAGAAAGTTGGATTTGAAATTGGAATTGTCTCAACATTCATCAAAATGATCCATCTTGCCCAAACGAGTTAACGAGAAGAATTGTATAATGAACAGTTTGTTTTTGATATTGCAATGCCACATGAGATCGCATAAACATCTAAATCTACACATTTGAATGAATAAGATTGTAGCTTTGACAAAGTGAAATTGGAACAGGTTCCTTCTAATATAAATGCATCTAGATAAAGATTATGTGAGGAACAAATTCCTTCTAACATTTCTTAAAAGGCCGTTAGACAGAAGTTTAAGTCCAAGAACTTGCACGGTTAAAATGTCAAGATAGCTATAGATTATTTTTTAATAAATTGGTGAAAAATCGACGTAATGAAATCACATGCCACATTTACCAAACATCTGACTTTCCAGTGCTTCAATTTTTTTTTTTTGTACATGTTGCTTAATTACAAGTCTTTGCACCAAACTTAGCAGATATTTTGATCTTATATCTTTAATATAAGTAAAGTGTTCAAATTTTCGAACTATTTTAGCAGCTATCCCAATAAAATTGGGATGCAGGTTTCCACTTCATCATGATGACTATGAGTTGACTTGGACAAGAAACAAACTTCAGTAGTGTTCATATTCTAAAATTTAGTGGCAAACAATGAAATTGTTTTAAATATTCTAACTGATCCATGATCTTGCTAACTGAAGCAAGCCTGTTCTCAACATCAATCAAGAAACCACCATCGTCAAAAAAACCGTTTCATCTATCCTTAGTTCATCAATACAGGGAAAATGATCCAAAGGTTCTGGATCTGGCAGGGCAACATGATTCAGCAAATAGAAGATCATCACATCAAAACAATATTTGAAGATCTCAAACATAGTTATAAAACTTGGCTTGACAAAAAACCTGGCAAGAAAAGAGTGAGAGTTTGGCCAAGATTCTACGTTCTACAAAATCTCCAATTTACCAAAAATGATAAAAATTAAAGATGTGTTCATTTCACTTGGGAAAAGCCTGGGAAATAGTCTGCTAATCCTTGAGTACTTGCAATTCAAACTTGAAAATGGTAAGTCAGACATACCACAAGATTAATTTTGATTGTTTTATTGGCCAAGGAGGTTTAGCTGGTCATTTGTAAGACAAGTCTCAAAAAAAAAGTTAAAACATAAATTAATTATCAAGCCTACTAATGAATACATTTATTTTTCCAAAAAATGGAAGTTCTAATACATAACCACCAATGTTGTAAAGATTTTTTAATTCAATACATTCATGTGTGAAGAAACACAGACACACATATATTGAAAAAGGGGATAATCTGAAATCAAAGAAAACATTGAAACCAATTTTTACAGTTTCTTTTACATGAATATAAATGGACTTATACAAGATGTATAGCAGTGCTTACCTTAAAAAATAATGCTTGAACTGGCTGGGATGTTACGTTACGTTTTCACATAGCCTCTAGATGGCTTCCATAGAATCAGGTTATCTTTTGTCTGCTGAGAAAATACTCCAGAGCCCTCCCAAAACTGTGTAAATGACTTATTTTAATATATGTTTGGATGTGACATGGTTACATTCTGTTTTAAGGTACTTTGTCTTCCAAAGAACATGCTATCAAAATTTCAATTTAACTGGATGACCTTCAACCGAAATTTGAATCTGCAATCCATATAAAATCAGCACTGTCAAAGTGATTTCTCGATATTTATAACTTCAGCACTGTCAAAGTGATTTCTTGATATTTATAACTTATTTGGAAAAGTTGGGCAGATAAATTGTTTGACTTCGTGCATGTCTATTAGAATTTGGAAAGTTGATATATGACCTAAGTAAACTATTTGATTTTATTAATATGTATCAAATTCTGTAAGGAATATAACTGTTAACTCATTTTAAAATGAGTTAATTGTTTGACTTTGTTCATATGTATTAGATTAATCAAATATATAATATTCTGCAATTAAATTATGCTCAAAACTTCCTTACATAATCATTCCCATCTAGTTGATGCTTTCTAGCTGAGTTGCCATTCCCATCTCGCTGATGTTGTCCACGGGCATCACCATCGTTTTCTCCACTGCTTGATGAAGCAGAAGAGGTTGCTTGCAAAGAGGGTGAGAAAGGAACCACTTGGTGATGATTCTCATGCTTTCTAGCTAAGTGTTTGGTGGTGAAGCACTTGTTACAGAGAGAAAGGGTTGGGGATGGGCGCCCTCCTGAGGCTTGACATATAACAGCAGTTTAAAGTTTTATGTCCATGATATTTCAATTTTAGCCTAGGAATTTCAACGAGAATCCTACGAGCATTGGAAAGGGTTCAATATCCAAACCCCAGGAAATAACCATTACAAGATCCTATCAATCATCAAAGAAACTAGCAAAATGAAAAATGCCCCTGTAAATTGATAGCCCAGTTTTGAAAGACAGGTTATGGTAAGCACATGGTTGTTGAGCCTGTAGAGTGTTCTCTCTCTAAATAAATTGTGGAATTAACAGGACGCATTCATTTCATCTTTGTCCTGAACGTATTTGGGGGAAAAGGAAAACGCTAGTTGGAAGCTTCAAAACTAAGGGCAATGCAATGGGAAGCTTCAAAACTAAGAAGTGGCCGGGCAAGGAACAATAAGAGTGCAACCTGCAGCCACCTACACTCAACAACTTTTATAATGCGATTTTTGGCCCAACAGAGGATTCAGCTCCTACCAAAATCTAGTGACATGGGCTCCAGAGAAACATATCAATTAAGCAATGCAGGCATAGTCCATCACCATCATTGGATAGCAGGATAAAAAACAAGTTTCAGTACCAAACAAAGGTCTTGAGTTGCAAGATACAAATCTTATGTGATGGCCATCAATGAAATATACAAGTTCCAACGACCAATAGAGCTTCAGAGATCCGCATTGAAGGTTCAATGGGCAACAGGGCTCTAGAGCTCGTAAGAAAAATCTAAGGAGATGCACATTGAGAAAAGATACAAGCTTTGGTACCCAACAGAAATTCAGTTTACCTTGTATAGCTTTCTACAACACATGTGAACAATGAAAAGGATGGGAACTTAATCTACATACCTGTTGATGAGAGCTGAGCTGCTGTCGTTTCCCAGAGAAAAGAAAAAGCAAACACCGTCCTCAAACACACAGTGGCTTCCTCTGAAATGAAATAGTAAAAATAAGATAAAACATTCACATAAAAAGGAGTTGCTGAGGCAGTGTTACATAAGAGTGGTGTAAGACATCCGTAGCTGAGTTGGACGTCCATAAGGACCGGTCCGAATGATGTGGAGAAAAATTCATGAAGTTCAGCTAACCTATGAACTGTAATAATTTCAGTTTTGGGATTCGAACCCTATACCATCAACAAATTTATTGTTTTCCACATCGTAATCAACAAATTTATAAGTGATTTCCCCACACAAGAATTTTACTAATTGAGTAAGATGAGAAGAAAAAAACAATATTTACGAGGAATTTAACATGATTTTTCCATTTAAATTTATTGGAATGAAAGGATTTACACACATGCAATATTAATCTTAAAATTTGAAGTCAACCTAGATTACACTAACTTTGAACTTCTCATAGTTATTTATATAAACTCAAATGCAAATACTTTTAAAAAGTTCATAATTCTTGGAAAATTAAAATGCATCAATCCAAAATGGATTTAATTAGGATCCCATGGACCATGCAAAAGAAAATACCTGTAGTAAATAGTTAGAAATTAGTTCTTACCATTGAAAATGACTTTGAAGTGAAAATCTAGATGATTTTTGACTTAGAATAATATATCAAAAATATATTTTAGGAGGTTATTTCACTTACTATACTTGAAGGGATCTCTCTCTCTCCATTTTAATGTTCTTCATATATTTCTATAAGCCTTTCTTCATATCCTTGGAGTTCCTTTATACTTTGTGTCTTTTCCCCTTTGTGCTAATTGAATTGAGTGCCTTCGGTAAATAATATTTATTCCCTAAAAAGGGCCTAATTTAGGCCTTCAAAGATTCCTTTATGTTAGTCATTTTATTTTAAAGTAATTTGTTGCCAAGTTAGAAATGGTTAGTTTAATCTGTTTTTTTTCTTTATGGTAGATGTTAATTCTACCATAGAAACCATATCCAGGTTATTCTTCACATCTCTAGCTTTCTAATACCTCTCATTTGATCAATTTAGACATTAAGAATACAAGTTATGTATATCGAAAGTTAGTGATTCAACAACCATTGATCTTCTCCACATAAATATAGGCCTTTCATTTATAAATCCATATATTTATCCCAAATGCATTGTGAAATGGATGTTAATAATAATGAAATAGGCTCTTCATATTATATGTGTATGAAGTAGAAATATCTATGGATCCTCACATCGCTTGCATGTAGTGTAGACATTCATTGTGTACATTTCCAATTAATACTTTCAACTATTTAATTTAATAAAAGTATTCAAAAGTCCAGCCATTGTAGTAATATTTATAATAGTTATTTTATTTTTCCTATTTAAGTGTATGCTTCTTTTTGCCATTGCAGGTTACAAAACCATTATTTTACATTTTTTTTTCTATTTAATTTTTTTTTGGGTCATTACAGGTCACAAAACCGTTATTTTATATTTGAATAATATTTTTTAAGAGTAGAAATAGATTTATGATGCATACATATGTGCAGTTGAATACTATTTCTTCTCAATTTTAAATTTCGTATGTTTAAGCACACTATTTATTTCAATAAAAATATTCAAAAGTCAATTTCTAGATGAATAATGAATTCTAATTCTGATTATGTAAAGTTCTAGATGAAACTCACTCATAGGGATAAGTAGTGAAGGTTATCTAGCACTTTTAATATTCCAAAATTTGAGATTTCATTTTGATTATGTAAAGTGCTAGATGAAGTTGGCTAATATGGATAAGCAATTAAGGTTACCTAGCACTTTTAATATTCCAAAATTGGTCTCAAAATAGAGGGATATAGTTTCAAGTATGAATCAAAATTGCTCTTTTTGATGTGTGACATGGAAGCACATAAACATTTGGCTCCAAATGTGGGACAATGAATCCTTGTGGGTTTTGGGGAACACTAGAATCAAACCAAATACCTTGTCCATCGGGATATGGATTCATATGAATCCATTATCTTGATCCAAACAGTAATTTATTAGGAAAAATTTAATACGAAAACAAAAATATATATGATAGAATGATACCTCCAATCTTACATTAAGATTGAAAAAATGATACACAAAGTAGCATAGGGGAGAGCTTCTCAATCCCCGAAATCCCAACCATTACAATGGAGAAAGAGCTCCTCTTTTATAGAGTGAGTCTCTTTCCTCAACCATTAAAATACTATTATCTTTTAACTAACTCCATGACAAATCAAAAAAATATTATAATGATGGAGTTAGATCTCTCCTAACTCCATGGTTGACCATGTTGAAACATGTGGCAAATAGGCTCCCTTAGACAATTCACCCCCATCCAACAATAGTAGTAGTATGTACCAAACAATGCTCATGAAGGGGACACACCACCAAAAATAGGCATCAAACCAAGTCAAATGCAAAATGTCCACATGAAATGTAGCCTCCAAAAATGTGCATGCATGCAACCACTCCCCATGTGTGAATTCCAATGTAACCAACTCCATGGATGAGTGTACAAGAAGCTGAGTGGATAAAAGCACTCCATAATAAAAGATGTAGTTAAAAACCCTAAAATAGCAAATGGGCCATCTCCATAAAGCAAATCCAATAAGATAAGGGAAAATTAGGATTTGACCATGCCAAACTAAATGAAATAATAAAATACATGTCTCCAAGAACAGCAAGAAATGTCTCCACAAGTGCACAGTATGCTGTATTGGCTACAAATTCTCAGTTTTGCTACACTTTGATATTACAGTTTTGGTCAAATGAAACATTTTGATATTAATTACTGTTTTGTGCACATGACAAAGAATATTTGTTTGAAGTTGAGGTTGATGGTGTCATATATGAATGGAAGAGAATGATATTATACTGATAGAGTTTTCAAATGTTTTCAAATCAAGATGTTCTACTGAAGAGAATTGATTTTCCAGCACCTTGGAAAATGATTTTCCAAAGACCTACAAAGAATATTAGTGTTTCCAAAATTTCTTGAAAATGATTTTCCAGCACCTTGGAAATTTATTTCCCAGCACCTACAGCAGTACTAGTGCTCCTGTAGGGGCTAGAAATTGATTTTCCATCACCTTGGAATATGATTTTCACAGTATGTTACCACTTTGAAATTTTAAAAAGGCTGTGATCTTTCATAGTATGTTGTATTGGCTACAAATTCTCAGTTTTGCTACACTTTGATATTACAGTTTTGGTCAAATGAAACATTTTGATATTAATTACTGTTCTGTGCACATGACAAAGAATATTTGTTTGAAGTTGAGGTTGATGGTGTCATATATGAATGGAAGAGAATGATATTACACTGACAGAGTTTTCAAATGTTTTCAAATCAATATGTACTACTGAAGAGAATTGATTTTCCAGCACCTTGGAAACTGATTTTCCAGCACCTACAGCAGTACTAGTGCTCCAACTCCTTGGAAAATAATTTTCCAGCACCTTGGAAATTTATTTCCCAGCACCTACAGCAGTACTAGTGCTCTTGTAGGGGCTAGAAATTGATTTTCCATCACCTTGGAAAATGATTTTCACAGTATGTTACCACTTTGAAATTTTAAAAAGGCCGTGATCTTTCACAGTATGCTGTATTGGCTACAAATTCTCAGTTTTGCTACACTTTGATATTACAGTTTTGGTCAAATGAAACATTTTGATATTAATTATTGTTCTATGCACATGACAAAGAATATTTGTTTGAATTTGAGGTTGATGGTGTCATATATGAATGGAAGAGAATGATATTATACTGACAAAGTTTTCAAATGTTTTCAAATCAAGATGTACTACTGAAGAGAATTGATTTTCCAGCACCTTGGAAATTGATTTTCCAGCACCTACAGCAGTACTAGTGCTCCAGCTCCTTGGAAAATGATTTTTCTAAGACTTGAAATTTAAGTCCTCAAAGACTCACAAAGAGATTAGTGCTCTGGTGTAGGGGCTAGGAAATTGATTTTCCATCACCTGGAATATATGATTTTCACAAGATGTTACCACTTTGAAATTTTAAAAGGTCGTGATCTTTCACAATATGCTATATTGGCTACAAATTTCGCTATACACTTTGATATTACAAATCTTTGGTCAAATGAAACATTTTGATATTAATTAATGTTTCAGGCACATGACAAAGAATATTTGTTTGAAGCTGAGGTTTGGAGAAGCCATATGAATGGAAGAGAATGATATTACATCGTATTTAGGTTTTCAAATGTTTTCAAATCAATATACTACTAAAGAGAATTTATTTTCCAAAGACATATGAGAAGATTAGTGTTCAAATTGAAAATGATTTTCCAAGACCTTTGGAAATTTATTTTCCCAAGACCTACAAGAAGATTAAGCACAGAGGTGCTACAAATTGATTTTAGTTTCCATCACCTTGGAATATGATTTTCCAGCACCTACAAGAGTACTAGAAATCATTTTCCACTACATCATTTCATGGAGATGCAATTACTATATTTCTTGTATATGTACAAATCACCTTCTCATCATTTCCAGCTCCCTAATATCTTTTCACATATTCTTGCAGATAGTCATCCAGCATGGATAAGAAATGGAAGTCAGTCATGGCTCTTGAGGTCCAAGACCCAAAAGACAAAGTCATTTTTTCTGGTAAAGATTTAGCTTGGACTGAAATCTACAAAGAAAACATGAATATTGACCGGGTTGCAAAAATTCCCAAAGAAAGAGTTACTGATTTTATAAAGGGAGAGGAATTGAATCCAGATGCTCCATGTTCCTTCCGGCGTAAACAAAGCAAACCCCCAAGCACAAGAGCCTTACAGTATGAATAGTAAGTATTTTAGAACTACATTGTTTAGATGTTGATATTAAATATGCTTTATATTTACCAGATTTGGTGACATTCCTGTGATTTATTTTGCAGTTATCATTGCTCATATGGTCCAACTGACAAGAGAGAAGAATGAAAAAGCAAAGGAAAGAAGGGATTTGCCAAAAAGAGGGGATGTCAATGCCACTTTATTGTAAAGATTATGGTTCAAGTTCCCAACACAGCAGTAATAACATACAATCAGTATGATCACGAAGATGGGCAAGGATGGCCTTGTCATGGTAAATACAACACTTCAAGTGATGATGTTATTGAGAAAAAGCCAAAACTTTCGAAGGACATGATATCTTATATAGAAAGCTGTTATTTTCTTGAACTTCCAATTGACTTTGTTTGTAAAATACATATAAAGAAATATCTTGACATAGATGCTACATCCAGAGATAGGGATTTCTTCTTACGCAGAAAACACGTTGTAAACATTTATGATCGTCTAATGAAAGAAAGTTATCAGTTGCATAGCAAAGATGAAATGAGTGTGAATCTTTGGTACCAAAGAAACCAGGATGATTTCTTCTTCTTCCAGAATCCCAATGGCACGGACATCCCTTTTATAGCTGGAATACAAACAAAATGGATGTTGGAAACTATGGTCAAGCTATCCCACAATAGTTTGATAGCCATGGATTCAACATTCTGTACAAACAAATATGGGGTGAGTTTTTTTTCCAATGATTTCTTCAATAAAATCATTTATGTTAAAATTAACTTCATTTCATTTAAAATGACAGTATCAGTTGTACACACTTGCGGTCTTTGATGAGCAACAAAGCGGGGTACCAGTTGCCTGGGTGGTGATGTCACGTAATACATCACAAGATATACAAGTATGGTTGGAGAGCCTTATGCTTAGGTGTTTTTGAACTCGTCTTGATTGGAGGGTCAACGCCTTCATGGTTGATGATGCTATGGCTGAAATCATTACTTTGAGGTAACATCGATATTCTTATTTGACATTTCGAATTGCATTCATTTTAATAATTTCTAAAAATGAATTAAATGTCACAGGAGAATCACGAAATGTGAAGTGATTTTGTGTATTTGGCACATAAGGAAGGCATGGCTCAAGAATGTTAATCGGCTGGTTAACAACTCAGAGAAAGCAAAAGAAATGTTCAATGAACTTGGCCATATCATGAAAGATTTTTGTACTGATGAAGTGGATGATGAAATAAATGCTTTTTTCATCAAATATGCAACTGAGCAGAAGTTTTTGGACTATTTCTACAAGACGTGGATTGCTGGTGACAAGATTCGTAAGTTTGCATAATATTCCTATTGTGTTGTGTGTTTTTCATTTATGTTGGACAACTGATATTTACTAATTAAGTCTTTCCATGTAGGCATGTGGGTTAAAGGCTGCAGAGATTTTCCTCATGCAAAGCAGGAGACAAATAATGCTGTGGAATCATACCACGGTTACCTGAAGTCAACATTTCTATGTGATAAGCGAAAGAACTGCTCTCGTAGAATGGATTGGCTATTCTACACTCTCCTAAAAAATGTTGAGCCATGTTATCGATTCAAGGCAATTTTGAAAAAAGAAGGATATTATAACAACCACAAGAAAGAGATGCAGCTTGAATCATCAATGAAAAAGGCTAGAAGAATTCCAGACAGTGATTGCAGGCCTCATGAGAGCATATCTCATGCTTATTGGGTAAGGAGTCAAAGCAAAGCCGATAAGGAATATCTTATCACTTTTCATCGCAAAAATTTTATCGCTTGCGATTGTCCATGGTCTATTCGGGGGAACATTTGCAAGCATGCTATAAAGATAGATTGGTTTCATTCCTCCTTGATTGATTTAGACCCTTTATTGGATCTTCATACCACACCCAATCAGTTGAATGTTCCTTTTGAGATAAGTACAGAGGCGCCAAACCTTCCTGCAGATACTGTCCCGACCAATATTGAAGATGACAATGTTGAAGAACTTGGTGTGTTGAGAGAGGAATTGTTTGGTTATCTAGACCTGATTAGAAACAATCCTCCTTCCACTGTGAGCAAGGCAAAACAATTGATTGATCTAGCTAAAAAATTTGTTGATGATGCTAATAATCTTGATACTATGGATCATGACTTCACAGTTGATTTGGGTGCTTATGAGTCATCTTTGAAGAGAAAGAAGAGTTTCCTTAGTCCAAAAAAATGAAATAAAAGGACAAGTAAGGTCACCTTGAATATTGATTTGAATGTCTCTGCATCCGAAGATGAACCATTTCATTTTCCACACCTCAACAGGCGTGGTCGTCCTCCCTCCAAAAATTCTTCTTCTATTGTTCCAAGTAAGTTCTATAGGGAGACGATATCAGTATGTTTAGATCAAATTCGTGATCTTCCAAGTTTGTTGCTATGTTTAGATCGCTTTGTCGATTTTTCAAATTTGTTGCAATGTCTTTGGTATTTGCTATTTATTTTAACTTAATGTAGTGTTGTAACGTTTGCAGAGCCGCAGCATCTAATCAATTTGATTATAGATGAAGCATGTACACAGACCAACAATCAACCTTTTGATCACATGAGTCAAGGTACATTTGACGAGCTTGTTGATTGATCTACTATGTATGCTGATGCATCTATTATTTGACATGTTATTTTTTTCTCTGATGGAAATTGTGTTGTCATCTTACAAACACAGCTGGTTCATCATTGGGCCCCCCTCGACCAGAACAGGATTGGGCCACTAACATCACGGACACTGGTGAATTTCCATGTTTGTTTGCATTGTCTTCACTCCTAACAATTAGCACTGGTTGTTGTTCATGTTGTTAATGTAGTGTTGGAATGTTTGCAGGGCTGGAGCATCCAATTAATGTAATTTTAGATGAAGGATGTTCACAGACACATTATAACTATTTTTATCAGATGAGTCAAGGTGCTTAGGACAAGACTTTTAATTGATATTCTTTGTATTCTGATGCATTTATTACTTGTCATCTTATTATCTTCTCTGATGAAAAATTCATTGTCATGTTACAGACACAACTTCTTCAATGGGTCCCCCTCTATCCGAAGATGATTGGGTCACTGACATCACTGAACTTGCAGACAACACAGAAATTGGCTTCAGAAAAAATTTGTGATAGAAACTGCATCTTTTTGTTTATTGTCCGACATACCGAATCATGGAGGAGTGGCAAGCTTTGGTTACATGTGATTCCTAGTGCGGAGAACTTTGTTGTTAGGGTTATATTGGTTTCCCTAGCTTGGGTTAGGAGACATTAAAATTATTCCAGATTCTGATAAGCTGCAATTGTGTACATGTACTTCATTTTTTATATATAAATGAAAAGAGAACATCAGGAATTCGATGATGCAGTTAATGGATATTTCTTGTTTACTTTTAAATCTTATGTTAGAAAATAGTAAATTTTCTTGATAGTACTGTAATACACAGGCACATTTTCATTCAGTAGCAAAATTGGCGTGTTTTCTGCAAATGCCTCGAACTGTTTTGTGATTTCAAATTTCACTGCAACATTTTTATCTCCATCCTTTGGTGAAATGTGTTTGAGGATGTATATCTCCAAATTGCTTTTGTTGTGGATGTTTTAGTTGCTGCTGTTGCTGCAAAGCCATTGAGTTGTAGAAATCCATATTGATGTTCATGTTCATGGATTGTGCAAAAGACAAAGGGGCCACCAACATACCTCTTTAGGAAGTCACTGTTTGTCTGGTTAGATTGAGCCTTCGTAGCTTTCTATAGGCAGATTAGCTTCATGAACAGGTGAGCAGGTGCTTCCCTATTGGAGCCACTCTTTGTTGATGCTGTTTGATGCATCAGATTCATTTGCACTGACTTTTCTCATGATTTTTGAAGTTCATAACCAAATCAGATTAGGAATGGTATTGGTAGAGGTAGGAATTGCTTCTCATATCTTCAAGTTCAGCACATCAGTTAGAGTTATTTATTTACAATTGTTGAATGGAGCACAGGGTTAATTATATACAATTGTTGAGCTGCTTTGCACAGCTGTTTGATTATATATAATACCTACTATAGAGTGTCAAATTTGTTTTTAATTGATACCTTTAATATTCTGAAAAATATCCATGTTAATCTATCATGTATTAGATCCCAAGGAAGTAAAAACAAAAACAATTTTTACCCCACAGAAAAATGGCAAAATAACACAACATAAAATAATTATACCGTAAAAAAGATTCATGTATTATATCATGAACCATCCAAAATTACAATTGGTTCTTCTCTAGTGAAAGAACCATGCCATCATAGCCCCAAGGAAAATTATAAGAATAACACATCCACTTATTTGAGAGTTATCCTAATGATGATTGATGACTTCACTTTCAATAAACCGTGATCCGATGTCATCTCTAACACCTGCATCTACACTTGACATTCCTGCCACCAATATATCAGTGGACATCCTATGAATGTCTGAAAGCCATTGTATGCTGAAATATTTAAACTGAGAGCTCCACATTCTTGCTTCCGTGTATAGGGGTTTTAAATTTGCTTTTCGAACTTCAAAGATGCCATTGAGCTGATTGCAAATGAGTTGCGAGTTCATGTAAACTGCAATAACATTCACAAAATTGTTTTTTGCCTCTTTTAAGCCCTCAATAAGGGCGATATAGTAGGCTTCATTATTAGTTGTCCTCCCATGTAGATCTATGTTTCTGTGCACTACATGATTTCGGCCGGATTGTAAAGCACATATTTAACTGTGGCTTGTCCAGGATTTGGACGACAGGAAACTTCGATACACAATGTCCACTTTTCGACCATTGTCCACACTTTAAAAACCTACAACCTAAAAAAACAATAAATTAATATCAAACATGTATGCATTTATAGAAATAAAGAACCAGATTACCCACTTATTCATTACACAGAAATCAAAACCAGATTATATTTTGCATTCATGTAGTGTTGATTCAACATTCCAAAACAAGATTACATTTTGCATTCATGCAGTGCTGATTCATCATTCCACTTAGGAGGTTTCTCACTATCACCTAGGGGACTTACCCACTTATTCATTACACAGAAGTTCAAAAAGCAAACCCACACATTTTGGTTATATCCTAACAGTACAAAACATAACACAAAACCAGAGAAGCAGCTAGCAGGCTGTTAAGAATCCCAGGAGAAAACAATAGTTAGGTCCTTTGAGCTTCAACCTCGATGGTAGGATCAAAATTACATTGAAGATGACTTTTTATATGGACCAAATTTGCAATCCAATCTGTTCATGAAGAAATCCTGTGTTCTCTTGATGTCTTCTAATTAAGAGGCAAACACATTATTAATTTCTGCTTGCTTGTCTTTCAATACTATATGAAGTCCCTCCAGGCGTATCACACAAATCCCTAGGCCCACAAATCAACGTTTTTAAAGATTATTCGAGTCATAATTTTGTCATTGGCAGCGAGCCAACAGAAGCTCCTAATCTTATAAGGTATATTACCTTTCCATATATTATGTGCCCAATTGTAACTAACATGTTTCTTCCATGTTCTAAGTAATGCCACATAAATTTCGTTGACATACTAAATGATCCTTACATCCCTCTACATCTAAAGTGATCCCTGCACCTCTTATACAAATAATGCACCTCTAACATTCTATTTTAAGATGATCCAATAGTCCAAGTTTTGTGGACTTGATCCATCTTTGTCGATCAATACCTTCACCTCCTAGCTGATAGATCTATCCCAAAACATAAATTCTATTCGAACAAATATAGTTTACTAACTGTATTCAAAGTAAATTATTCTCAATCATCACTTTAATCACATCTAGACCGATTTGAATCCTAAATCCATCACAGGTCTCCCATCGAATGAATCTTTTTAACTGTGGTGGTGAGGCAGTGTTATCCCTTCACCCGAGAAATAATTACTTCTAAAAAGAAGTTATGTCTTTCAAGTTTGAATTGTCAAACTTTGCAAGGGTTTAAATATTTTTCTAACATTTTCAAGAGAATGCTTTAGGCTTGTGGAATCAAAAACCTTGCCGAGTTCGTTTGGGCACTGATATGAGCAGCAATTTCAGACTGCAAAAGATCTCAGCAATCTAAATAGCAACAATAATAGATTTTTGAATGCTAGAAAAAAACTAAGCACCCTTTATTTATGATGGTTGTGTACAGATTCTCTGGATTTATAAGAAATGGGATGAGAAACATAAAAATAAATAAATTCTTGGACCAACATCCTTGAGCAAGAAACATATAATTTTTTTTTCCTGTAGGTGCTGGAAAATGATTTTCCAGCGCCTACAGGAAAAAAAAATTATATGCCTACAGGCGTTGGAAAACGATTTTCCAGCACCCACAACAAAACAAATTTATATGCATACCAAAAGTTTTCCTTGGCTTCTCTCTGTTATCTGATTGTATAATACATGGGTATATATCATTTCATCTTGCCTTGCTATCATTTTATTTTATTATCTATATAAAATTTTTTTCCTGTAGGCGCTGGAAAATGATTTTCCAGCGCCTACAGGAAAAAAAATTTATATGCCTATAGGCATTGGAAAACGATTTTCCAGCACCCACAGCAAAACAAATTTATATGCATACCAAAATTTTTCCTTGGCTTCTCTCTGTTACCTGATTGCATAATACATGGGTATATATCATTTCATATTGCCTTGCTATCACTTTATTTTATTATCTATATAAATTTTTTTCCCTGTATGCGATGGAAAATTATTTTTCAGCGCCTACAGGAAAAAAAATTTATATGCCTATAGGCATTGGAAAACGATTTTCCAGCACCCACAGCAAAAAAAAAATATATGCATACCAAAAGTTTTCCTGGGCTTCTCTCTGTTACCTGATTGCATAATACATGGGTATATATCATTTCATATTGCCTTGCTATCATTTTATTTTATTATCTATATAAATTTTTTTTCCTGTAGGTGCTGGAAAATCATTTTCCAGCGCCTACAGGAAAAAAAATTTATATGCCTTCAGGCGTTGGAAAACGATTTTCCAGCACCCACAGCAAAACAAAATTATATGCATACCAAAAGTTTTCCTAGGCTTCTCTCTGTTACCTGATTGCATAATACATGGGTATATATCATTTCATCTTGCCTTGCTATCATTTTATTTTATTATCTATATAAATTTTTTTTCCTGTAGGCACTGGAAAATGATTTTCCAACACCTACAGGAAAAAAAATTTATATGCCTATAGGCGTTGGAAAACGATTTTCCAGCACCCACAGCAAAACAAATTTATATGCATACAATTTTCTGTTTTTTGAGTGCTAATTTAAAAAAACACCACCTATGGATAGACTAAAGGTTATTCTATTATTGTATTTTTGCAATAAGTTACTGGGCATTTTGTTAAGCACTTCTTGTAATAGATATTAGTTTACTAGAAACTAGGCATTTTGTTAAATTACTTAATGTAATATGTCACTGATTAATCGGTCTGCAAGGTTTAGATTTCTGTTTCAATTAGATTCCTTGTGTGAACAGGTTAGAACTCTCGAGAGATTCTGAGACGGGGAAATGTTTTGATCGTTCTACTGTTTAATATTGTAAATCAAATCCAACCAAGGGATTCCCTATCATGGCAGCGGAGCACTTAAAGGGAGAAGGTGGGGAAATCTTCTACACGGTTAGCATGGAACCAGAATGTCTAACCAAACCGTTGCCCAACAATATTATCGTTTGCAATCCATGGTGAAAGAGATAAATAGTAAGACCAAGTAAGAGTTCCTCCATCAAATGGTGAAAACCTAAGAGTTCCTCCATTTATCACTTCTTCTACATGCCTGTAGACATTTTTTCCCTGTTTTCAAACTTCGAATACCTAGAAAAGAAAAACCCCGCAGATGCTATTCAATAGATAGATATCAGTAAGTAACGGAAGAGGCCATGAGTATCTTTTGGAAAATATAATGAAGAGGCCATGAGTCTGTTGGAAAATATAATTAGATTTATAGTAGGACCAAGGTGTGGGTTTTGCATCTGCATCAAACGGTCAAAACCTAAGAGTTCCCCAATTTATCACTTCTTCTGCATGCCTGTATACATGTTTTTCCAGTTTTCAAACTTCGAATACCTAGAAAAAAAAAACCATGGAGATTTTATTAGTAGATATACATGAGTAAGTAACTAAATAGGCCATGAGACTCTTAAAGAAAATATAATTATATTTCATGAAGTTGTT
Organism: Pinus albicaulis; assembly: GCA_034641835.2. Classification (NCBI taxonomy): domain Eukaryota; kingdom Viridiplantae; phylum Streptophyta; class Pinopsida; order Pinales; family Pinaceae; genus Pinus; species Pinus albicaulis. The sequence goes on along the minus strand of CM076575.1, from coordinate 771,211,276 downwards.
GATATGCCTTCATCGAGAAATTGGCAAGGTGAGTATTATTTTTAAATGCTATAATATAATTAGATTTCATGACTGCTATATTTATGTTAGTTATTTATATCAATGTTCATCTACCATTTCACTTATATAATTATATAATTGAATTAGTTTTAAAAAACTCATAAAAATAACCCATCAGAATACCCATCATTCTAATGGTTATAGTGCTAAATAAGACACCTTCAAAGTAACCCTCTTCGCTAAAACAAGAAGAATATACTAACGCCGAATGAATCCAAACAGATGAAAACGCTATTGAAACCACATATTCCCTGATAAAACCATTGTTTCAAGATTAAAGAATTAAAGAATTTATTTGGGGGGTGCAATGGGGAAAAGATGGAACATATAAGTGGCAATTACAGCACTCCCTCAAGGTTCCCCTATGGCTGACTTTGGCTTGAATTTGGAGCTTGTGTGTGACGCAGACAGATACTTAGCTGATTCAGAACAAAGTGCGTTGGACCTACAATACATTAAAGTTGGAGAAAGTTCCCAGTGCAGATCTTACCTTGCGTGTGACTGTGAGTTGAATCGGAGCGAGATCTTCTTATTTACGCTGGATACCGGAATTTACGCTGGAGCGAATCCTCTTCGCAGAGCTGCTTGGCAAATGACCTCTGTTCCAGCACTGCGAAGTATTTGAATTTGAAATTCAAAAATGAAAACCCGCATTTAATTGTGGTTGGTGGCCGGCGGACGTGGGGTGGCGGGTGGGGGAGGAGCGGCGGGTGGCGGAAGAGAAGCGCTTGGGGGAGGAGGGGCGGAGCGGGTGGGGTCCGCTAACGGCCCGTTACCGTGACAGCTCTACGTTTCGGTTTCGGTTTCGTAGTCGTTTTGGTCATCGCCGGAGGGAGGGGGGTCGCCGAAGCCCGACGATCGGGAGCTGTCACATCAGCTCCCGATTCGTAGACACAAAGACTCCTCTGTTCATGAGGATAGTCATTAGCGTCTCAGATCCATTAGCAATTGATCTTTCGATTTCTTCCCTTTTAATGATTTTCCATAACATTATGCCTCAAAGATACCACCAGATAACACTCGATAAATGAGGACGAGCTTATACTAGAAGGTTTGGACTAGTTAACATTGTGTTTTTGTTCAAGTTTTCAATATAGTTATAGCTTCATTATATGTATTCTTTATTCTCTCATATTTGTCTCTTCTTTCTCTTTCTCTGCATTGTTCTACTATGTCTTGTCGCACTAATATTTCTCTTCCTTTTCGACTCCACTGATTTTTCCCTCACCTTTGTCTTTTCTTATATATGTAGGTTTATTTTCCACTACACTGATTTTTCCCTCACCTTTGTTTTTTTTTATATCTGTAGGTTTATTTTGAAAATATTATGTAGATTTACATATATAGGTTTTTGGAAATTTTATATAGATTTATTTTGAAAAGATTGCAATGTAAAATTTTCTTGATTATACAAATGTACTTAAAATTTTAAAAAATAAAATAAACATATTGTCCACGGAATGAGCCATCGAGGTTAGAGAATGGGCCATCGGAGTTATAAAATGACATAACAACTTTTATAAAACAATATGTTATTTTTCAACTATTATTTATACAATTTTAAAAGAGAGCGTGTTTTTAATAACTTAAAACAACCTTAAAATTATTCTCTTTTTATTTATTTGGAGACTTCAATGCAGAAATTGATTATCTAAGATGATTACTTCCTTAATAAGTAGAATACTAATGTAATGTTATAAGTAAAACTATTTAAAAGAATAATTTATATTTAAATTATTCTTTTAAATAACGATTTGAAATTTAATTTGAGAGCTTTTTTTTGGCTCATATGTGATAAAAGATTACAACTTCAAAATATAACACTACTAGAGGATTTATTGACTATTTATTTTTAATTTGAAATAACGTTTATAGCATTTGTGAATTGGCATCTATAAAACCAAAAACCATATTTTGTATTTCGTTGTCATTTCCATACCTTTCTATAAAGCCATAAGGCTAAAAACCATATTGTTAATTGCAATTCCAATAACCAAATGAATCGAGATAAAAAAACCTCATTGTTAGTTACAATTGAAATAACCAAATGAACTGAGATAACCATTTTTCCAAAACCAACTAATTAAAATCCATCATCTCCAACCTCCCCATCTTCATGGCTAAAGAAAACCACCATCATTATTTAAAAATAAATAACGAAACAAACAGAAAATAGAGCATAGAAATTTATCATGAATCATATGGTAAAAAGAAAAAATTGACAAAACTGAAAAAGAAAAAGAGAACTAGATAATTATTATAACAAAAACTTAAGCGCGCAAAAACTTAAAATTTAAATTCCAGAAAATGAAAAGAAAAATGCATTCATAGTAATTTTAAACCTCGACGTTCTCCTCTCCCAACGGTAAAATCCATTATTTTACTCATTTAAATTCACCTTTGCTTTCATGTATCGCCCTTCAAATTTAACCGATTAAGAGGAACAACGGTCAAATTTGAATATAGGTATTGTATACCATGTTAAACTTATACTTCGATTTGCTAGACATTGTCATTCAATCGTCAAACTCAAATTCAATTCCACGTCAAATTTAATAAAATCTAAGTTTATTTTTAAAATCTGAATTCACTTCATACATTAAAAATTTATTTAATAATTCAAATATATTGAATTTGTTCCACTCGTTTAACTTAATTAACATAACATCACTTATCAAATTTAATTAAATTTAAATTTTACTAGAAACATGAAATTGACTTTCCACATAATAAAAAATATACTTCTCGTTAAATATAAACTTTTGATAGCGGATTTTGCAAAAGCATTACAAACACGTTGTTGATATAAACCATTTTTTAAAACTCTATTATAATAATCTAATGTTCTGTATTATAGTAATTTAGAGTTTTATTGAATTGAGTTATTGAACTTCAATAAACGTTTTTTATTAATTGATAAAGATGTAGAATTATACTTTTGGTTCTTATTAGTTTATGCACGGCTCAGACTAGACTATAGTAATCGAAATAGAGAGCTTAATATTATTTTAGCTCCTTAAAAATTATGACTATGACAAATAACCGAAGTTTTAATTTTTAGTTCTCAAGGATACTTTTTGTCATCGAATGAAACATTTTACCATCTTATTGGCCTCATATTGAGGCGATAAGATATATTTCATAAATGGTGATCTTAAAAAGCTTTCCATAAGGTAAAGAACACACAACCAATTTTGTGAGGTATTTGTGAAGTGAAATAATGCTAGCGTTATTTAAGAAGCATTAAATGTTACATTTTAATTTACAAAATAACACATTTTTTCCCATGTTCTCCATTTTCCTTTCTCCTTCAACGTAGACTGTCATTTTCCCTTCGGCTTCCACGTACATGTACACTGCCATGCAAATGGACATCTGGTCTCTAGTCATGGTGTATGTAGCCACCTACACAAAACACAAATCATTGTGTAAGCTGATCCTGTTGCAACCAGTTATCACATATAAAATTTCAATTTCTGATCGATAGGGTTATTAGACTAGGTCTGTTGCAACTAGTTATCACACATAAAATTTCAATTTTCTATTGATAGGGTTATTAGCCTAGGTCTCATTTTTTCTCGTAAAAATTGGTTTATGAAATTGATGAAAACTCAGAGTCAAATTTATCAAAATTCATCAAAAATATCCATGCATTGGTTTACAATTTGTTTTCAACCACCTCTCTATTTTTTCATGATTCCGCGGTGAATTCTATGCAAAATAGGTGATTTTCGATACGAAATCACCTGACAAGTTCGTAGCAAATCTACCAAGTTCCTAATTGAATTCGCTACGAAATCATGTTTTTGCAAAAGGTTCAAATATTGATGAGTAGTCACCATATGAGAGGGTATAGGTTAAGTTGTCATCACATGCTTACTTTTTTTAAATCATTATTAAATGTATGCCATGCATGGTCATCACACCACCTCATCATTTTGCCTCATTTCCACTTTTTCCACTTTGTATCATAATTAAAACCTCATGCATTCGAGCTTAACATTTACCTTTTTCATCCCTGTGAGCTAATCCTTCCACCAGTCCCCTGTGTGTCTGTGATCTCATTGTTGTAAAAGGTTATTGATATGTTATGTCCATAGAAGTAGATTTTTGTCTCAAAAAAAATGTTACAAGTGTCAAAACAGAAGTTGAACAACACTGGTATTTGAAGGCATGACTTCCTATAGAAAGCCTAAAAAGGATGGTAGCATAAGTATGAACCTATGGACCTAAAATTGGTCATGGAAGACCGTAGTGTTGCACAGGACTTCATCAAAGCTGGTTGCATGAGTTTTTACAAGAAGATACAAATGGATTTCTCTGTTTTTTATTTTTTGAGCAGTCGACTTCAATAGAAGTTTCTAAGAAAACAGAGGAGATTTCTAAAAACTGGAGAGAGGCTATAGTCAAGAACAGATCAAATAACATTAACCTCTCTCATGTTTCTCACAAGATGTATTTAGGCTTTATTATTAGAATGTGCTTTATTCCTATTTTAGACATGTTTTTAAAATGCAGATTCCAGACACCTGGAGATGTTTTTCAAAAAACCAAGAGATTTTTTTCTTTACAGTGAACTTATTTACAAATAAATCCTGTTGTTTTGAAATAATTATCAGTGATCCAGACATAAGATATCATTTTTGAGCCCTAATTTTGATAAAAAATAGCTCCATTTTATTTGTAGATGAACTTATTGAAGAAGAAAATGCTTCTTCTTGAGAATGGTAAGAAGTATTTTTAACCAATCTCTCCTTATTATAATTGATCTTATCATATTACACATCCATAGGAAAAATTTTGAAGAAAAAATACACTTTTTTTAGTTTTCTTCCAATTAGGCAGTTTCGTAGAGAATCCTAGACTTGAAGCCCAGATTTCGCTTCAAAATCGTTCTAGGTGATTTCCTTTCTTAAAATCGTGGATAAAGTCAAAAGTAACCTGGGAAATTTTTTTATTTAGATCATTAGGTTCAAAAACATCTCCAAGTCAGAAAAAAGAGCTAACAGATGGCATATGCAAGTGAAGTAAATTTGCTACAAAATCACGATATGAAATTGCCTTGTTTTCTGTTGTTTGTGCAACGAGTAACATTTAGTAGAAATTTGGTGTTCTTAAGGTTCATTGGAGGTCAGAAATCCACGTGGAAAATTTAAAGAGTATCAGTGAAACATTCCAGTAGAATTTTGGTCTTCGATAAAGTTTCCTTTTTCACCAACTCAACGTAAAGACAGTCAACAAATAACATGACACCACTTTCCTTAAAACTAGGATGAACCTTTTCCTAGTTTAGTGGAGGAAGTAAGGTGTTAATCATGGTTAGTGCCACTTAAGAACATAGCCATATTTGATGTAAATAGGTTGTCTTTTCAGTTATTAGATGTAATAAATAAGAGAAAAAGGTCCTAATAGGTCTCTTAGTCATAAATTCGTTAGGTGTATTTTTCATTCCTAGGTATCTAGTTTCTTGTTTAGATAGGTGTCAACAGAAGTAGTTCGATGAACTAACCATGTAGGCAGATCAAATGTCAGGGTTCTGAAGGCTATAAATAAGCAAAATATCGAATATAAGGGGGGTTGGAGAATGTTATTCTACACTACCACTTTGTAATTTTTTTGATGATTAGTAATATACATTGACTGTGTTTTTCTTCTTCGCTTAAGATTCTTTCGGTGTTTCAATCATCATTTTTCCTATATATTTTAATATTTTTCTTTCAATATGTTGATGTTTCAATTACTCAAATTTCATGTTCTTCATGCTCTGACTTCCTTTGAACATTAATCTATTGTATATTTCTATGTATGTGTTGTACTATCATTGAAACATCTACAAGCCTCAGGTTCCACAAGGAGAGCCATTGTAATTAAATTTTCTAACACTGAATCCATAAGCCCAATGGTAGTAAAACCTTTACATTTTTCACCTACAAACAAACATATTCAAGACAATATCATAGAATTAGAAATCTGAGTGAATCATAATTGAACAAATCATAGTTACTTTGAGAGAGACATCTTAAGCTGAAGAGGCTAATGTTCATCAAAATTTGGTTTGAAAGAGTTACACTAGGATCTCTGGTGGAGTAACCCATATGTACTAACTTAGTGATAACATAACCGACGGATTCAGTCCAAACGATCCTATGAAAATAAGCCAAGATGATACTATTGCAACTAATGGATTCAGTCCATATGAGCCTGTGAAGATTTGGTCCACACGAGGAGATTGATATCGAGTGCCCATGGGTAGTTTATACATCGCTAATGACTAATGTGACTGGTACATGTGAAGAGAATGGAACAACAGGTGATTACTACATGTAAAGCTAAGTTTCACACCTGAATAAATAAAAACAATATACAACAAAAATAAAAACTAATTATTCCTTACCAATTGATAGAGGACTATTTAAGTTAGACCAAATCATAGCATCATCAATAGACTTTTTTATGCACAAATACCCAGGCTGGAAGACTAGTGAAGAAATATGTCAGAGATCGACGACCTACACAGACATGGGAGTGAAAGGGCGCAAATCCTAACACAAGGCACATGTTGGCATCCTTTCAGAATAGATTTGTTTACTAGGTATTTGACTTGATGAGGGAGCTTTTCTCTCCCTCCCCGTCGAACCCCGTCGAAGCTCTCTTCTTTAGTAACTAGCTTGCCCTAGACTTATCCTAAATACTCTAAAGTAGTAGGTATACCTAAAGTAGGACTCGTCAACCTACTCCAAAAAGAATGTGGGGGTCTTCATTAAGAAGAGAAAAGTTGGCTGACTTACTCTGAAAATAAGGTTGGGTTTGCATTAAGAAGCAAAAAGGAGAGATGGATGGATCGGCACATTCAGAGGAACTTATTTTTCTCATTTAGTTATTTCTCTCGTATTCTGAATTCAATACTGAATAAATATCTAGGGCATGAGATCGGTCAGCGTTATAACTATGGTTTTAGTGGGAAGAATGATACAATACCTTCAGACCTTTCGATCATTTTCACGAAGATATAAATCAACACTTTTTAAAAGAGAAAGCCCAAAGCTTCAAATTGCATATTCATATGACAAATTACTACAATGGAAAAGTGAAACCACAAGAAGGCCCTGGTTAGCTTAGAAGACTTAAGAAAAAATTCAAAATCTTTGTAAACCTATGGAAAACCATTCAATTGGTGGTTTATCTATGAGTTTCATCGCGATTTTAACAACATTGGATCACAACTCTTCCAGGAACCATTAAAGAACCTACTTTCTTTGTTGCAATGGCAACATACTAGAAAACCAGTGCATTTTTCTCATTGTAAGGAAAACCAAAAACCAGTGCATTCTAATTATTGTACGGGGTTATTGCAGGTTGAACATAAGACCATATTTCTTAGACCCCGCTATATTCAAAAGAATTGTAAGAAAAATTCCAAAATAAAACCTAGAGCTCTAGCACAACTTTGGTAGAACAGACACCCATCAAGCTTGGAAAATGAGCATAAGGAAGTATTTGTTTTGTGGTTAAACCTTGACCTTGACGAATGATTCTCAAAACTTCTAAAAAAATTCGACACCGATAATCACATGCATAGGGATGATATATTGATGTGCTGTGTCGGTGTAGACAAGTGGTCCATATATGGGTCCACGACGTGATTTTTTTTTCACCACTTATCCCACTTTTAACATATCGTGGAAATTTTTACAGCCAATTTTAAACTATCATGTATTTTTTTTCATAATATGCCGATAAGGACATTATTTCCATATAAAATCATATGGAAAAGCTAACAAGTTGGAAGAACAATTAGTAAAATGGTCTTGTTCCAGTCATCAGGGAAAAACTCCATTACCTCTGAAACTTTGTTAAAGAAGACATTGAATCTGATCAATAAGGACATTATTGGAACTGGTGGTTATGGAACAGTCTACAAGCTTGTCATAGATGAACATACAACCTTTTCCATAAAAGGGCTTACTAGAAGCATCATTGAGAAATAGTGTGGGTTTGAAAGAGAGCTTGATGCAATGGATAATATAAAGCAGAGAAATGTTGTTACACTCTGTAGTATTACATTTCTTCACATTTAAACCTTTTAGTTAATGACCTAATGTAGTATGGATGTAGAATGGAAGCTTGGATGGAATTCTTCACTATGAGCTCGACTATCCCTACTCTTAATATTTGTTTCAGATCAATTAGGAAAACATAATAACATCTTGTGTGATGCTATATGCATTTTGTCATGCTAGATGTGTAAAACATTTGAAGATTTCAAATTACACAATTTGTAATGCAGTAAGATCTCCAAACAAGGTAACATTACATTGGGTTGCACGAGACAAAATAACATTGAGTTCTCACCGTGGGATAACATATCTTCATGATGATTCCATTCCAAACATTATTCATAGGAACATTAAGTCTAGTAATATTTTGTTGGATGAAGCAATGGAGGCTTAGATTTCTGATTTTGGTCTAGCAACATTGATAAATCTAGATCAAACACATGTCTCAACTTGTGTAGCTCGAACATTTGGCTATTTATCTCCCAGTGAATGTCAAATCTTGTGCACAACCTTTCATTTCCTAGTCCTCACCCACAAACTGTCTAGAAGCCTAAGCGCGAATTTCAAGAGATCCACATCAATGACCATGAAACCATAGACCAGAACTCGGGAATGTGATGGTGTTTGGACATATTAAGTTTAGTTCATTTAGAGAAATAATAATTATAAATAAAGATTCAACATATACACATACACTTACATATTTTTCATGCATTGCACATGTAATTTTAAAATCTTGATAGGCATTGGCGTGTAGCTTCATGTACCTCTAGAATTTCATGTTCAATTCAGTTATTTGTGGATTCATAATTTCTTGTTATAGTATCATTCCTACGATGGATTTTAGGTATGCAATGGTAAGATGTTCTTTCTATGTTGTGCAGCAAGACTATCTCTGAAGATGCTATCATTAGAATGATTATTCTCTGGGTAGTTCTTCTATAACTCCTAATTGCCTCTAAATAGTTATCTCTTCTCTATTACTAGAGTTGTTTTAACTTCTCAACAGTCCATATGTACTTATTTATTTTTGTTTTCTTAATGTCTTTTGAATACACATTACTCCCAATGTCCATTCATCTTTCTTATTTTAGCAGTAGCACCTACCAGAACACAGCCTGCTTTAGGATTGGCATCTCCTTTTATGTGAAGGTATGCTTTATAGTAAACACCAAAGACTCTGAGGACACCTAGGACTCCATGGACCCCCTTACTCAGCCCAATAAAGACTCCTATGAGGATACTGCTGAAAAATATGAAGGCTTATATGGAGGAGATGGGTCATATCACAATGCTAAATCCTCAGAATGCTTGGTTACCCATCTGAGATTCCATAAATAGGAAAGATTAGTATTTGAATTTCCATATAAATGTTGGAATTGGGTTCTAGGACTTGATTATTCCCGTGTATTTCAATTTTTTTTGGACATGACAAGAAGGCCTTGGTTAGCTCAGAAGACTTAAGAAAAAATTCAAAATCTTTGCAAACCTATGGAGAACCTTCCAATTGGTGGTTTATCTATGAGTTTCATCATGATTTTAACAACATTGGATCAGAACTCTTCCAGGAACCATTAAAGAACCTATTTTCTTTGTTGCAATGTCAACATACCAGAAAACTAGTGCATTTTTCTCATTATAAGGAAAACCAAAAACCAGTGCATTCCAATTATTGTACGGGGTTGTTGCAGGTTGAACATAAGCCCATATTTATTAGATACCCCTATATTCAAAAGAATTGTAAGAAAATTTCCAAAATAAAAACTGGAGCTCTAGCACAACTTTGGCAGAACAGACACCCATCAAGCTTGGCAAATGAGCATAATGAAGTATTTGTTTTGTGGTTAAACCTTAACCTTGAGGATGATTCTCAAAAATTATAAAAAAATTAGACACCGATAATCACATGCATAGGGATGATATATTGATGTGCTATGTTGGTGTAGACAAGTGGTCCATAGATGGGTCCACGTCGTGATTTTTTTTTCACCACTTATCCCACTTTTACATATCGTGGAAATTTTTACAGCCAATTTTAAAATATCACGTAATTTTTTTCATAATATGGCGATAAGGACATTATTTCCATATAAAATCATATGGAGAAGCTAACTATTTGGAAGAACATTTAGTAAAATGGTCTTGTTCCAGTCATCAGGGAAAAACTCCATTACCTCTGAAACTTTGTTAAAGAAGACACTGAATCTCATCAATAAGGACATTATTGGAACTGGTGGTTATGGAGTAGTCTACAAGCTTGTCATAGATGAACATACAAACTTTTCCATAAAAGGAATTGCTAGAAGCATCATTGAGAAATAGTGTGGGTTTGAAAGAGAGCTTGATGCAATGGGTGATATAAAGCAAAGGAATATTGTTACACTTTGTGGTATTACATTTCTTCACATTTTAACCTTTTATTTAATGACCTAATGTAGTATGGATGCAGAATGGAAGTTTGGATGGAATTATTCACTATGAGCTCTACTATCCCTACTCTTAATATTTGTTTCAGATGAATTAGGAAAACATAATAACGTCTTGTGTGATGCTATATGCATTTTGTTATGCTAGATGTCTAAAAAATTTGAAGATTTCAAATTACACAATTTGTAATGCAGTAAGATCTCCAAACAAGGTAACATTACACTGGGTTGCATGACACAAAATAACATTCAGTTCTGATTGTGGGATAACATATATTCATGATGATTTCATTCCAAACATTATTCAAAGGGACATTAAGTCTAGTAATATTTTGTTGGACGAAGAGATGGAGGCTTAGATTTCTGATTTTGGTCTAGCAACATTGATAAATCTAGATCAAACACATGTCTCAACTTTTGTAGCTCGAACATTTGGCTATTTAGCTCCCCGTTAATGTCAAATCTTGTGCACAACCTTTCATTTCCTAGTCCTCACCCATAGACTATCCAGAAGCTCGAGCACCCATATTAAGAGAACCACATCAATGGCCATGAAATCGTAGACCAGTGCTCATGAATGTGACAGTGTTTGGACATATTAAGTTTAGTTCATTTAGAATAATAATAATAATAAATAAAGATTCAACATCTGCACATACACTTACATATTTTGCACGCATTGCACGTGTAATTTTTAAATCTTGATAAGTATTGGCGTGTAGCTTCATGTACCTCTATAATTTCATGTTCAATTCAGTTATTCGTGGACTCGTAATTTTTTGTTATAATATCATTTCGAAGATAGATTGTAGGTATACAATGGTAAGATGTGTTTTATATGTTGTGCAACAAGAATATCTCTGAAGATGCTATCATTAGAATGATTATTCTCTGGGTAGTTCTTCTGTTCGCTCCCAATGGCCTCTAAATAGTTATCTCTTCTCTATTAATAGAGTTGTTTTAACTTCTCAACAGTCCATATGTCCTTATTTATTTGTATTTATTTATTTTTGTTTTCTTAATGTCTTTCGAATATAAATTACTCCAAGTGTCCAATCATCTTTCTTCATTTAGTAGTAGCACCTACTGGAACTCAGCCTGCTTTAGCATTGACATCTCCTTCTATCTCAAGGTATGCTTTACAGAAAACACCAAAGACTCTGCGGACTCCTAAGACTCCATGGACCCCATTACTCAGCCCAATAAAGACTCTTATGAGGAGACTGCTGATAAATATGAAGGCTTATATGGAGGATATGATTCATATCACAATGCTAAATCCTCGGAATTCTTGGTTACCCATCCGAAATTCCATAAATAAGAAAGCTTAGTATTCGAATTTCCATATAAATGTTGGAATTGGGTTCTAGGACTTGATTATGCCCGTGTATTTCACATTTTTTGGATGGTATGTTTATTTTACTTCAGTTATAATTTCTAAAATTCAGTTATAATTTCTAATACTCTGTGTGTGTCAACTAGCTAGATTGTCCATAACTCACAATTTTGAAAGTTGATGTTCACGAATGATCAAAGGTTAGATCTTTTCCACTATTCTTCAACATGTTAGAATCGCCAAGAATCTGAGTTTTAGGAACATATGGCCATGGAGGAAAAAATTCTAAATTATATAAGTGAGTGAGCTTGTTATCATTCCACCGGATCTCTGAAGGCTGAGAAGGAGACCAATAAAGGTAACCACAAACCACTTTGACCTAGTAGCTAGCCCTACTAGCCTGAGAGGACTCTCTGAATGATATCACAGCCAAATTCATTGGATTAGTGATATTTTAGGCTATATATAGTATGCTCTAGGGTTTGGTTGATTTTCAAGGTTTTTCATTGATTGTGACTTAGGTCTAGGAAAAACTAGATGAGAGCCCTGAAAATCAGATTTGCAGAGATGTAATTGGGCAAGGTAGGCACACAGTTTAGAACTTTCAATTTTCTAGGTGAATATGGTAGATTTATAGGGCTTGAAAATGAGCATGAATATCATGAATTCGTTTATATCAAAAGAAAATGAACATACATGTGAAATATTCTCCAAAATAGAGCATTGAATCAATGAATTCTGCTTAGCAAACTTAGAAATCAATCACATAAGATATGGAAATGAAGATGGAAGGTACAATACATTCAAAAATATGATAACAAAATATGAAACACTACTGAAACACATACCACATGAATCCCACCACAATAGCTAGAACCTTTGTCTATTAGTTCCTGCCAAAAACATAAAATACACTAGTGTTCCAGGCTAAATTCCACAACATCCAACCCTTCAAAATGATTAAAAGAGACCTCATATAGCTATTGAGATCAAAATCCTCCCTTGGAGATCAAATTATCCAGCAACAAAGTACATGCATCTATTTGAAGTTAGCTACACCCTAGGGAGGTTGCACAACAAATTCCACCTTTTCCTATCTATTAAATACATATCCTCAATGAGATAAATGGAAGCTAAGAAACCTATTTACCTCCATATTTACCATTTACATTTACATATTTACTTTTACATTAATATATTTTCACCTTTTGACTTTTGCAAAATTCAAAATAGAAATTGGAGAAAATTACACAGTGAAAATTTAATTAAAATCTCATAAAATTGCAGAAGCATAGCACTATCTTGGAGGAAATTTTTAGGCACCTTCATGAAGTCAAAATTTAAATCTGAAAGATTGCTAAACTATTATTATATTTCTAGTTTCCATAACATCTTGAATTTATTAAAATGACCGATGGGAAGGGATTCGAAAGTGCATTCTCCCAAGATGTCTCCAGAAGCACTGTCCCTGCTCCAAGTTGCAGAAGCATAGAAATAAGGTGGTTTTTTCACTTTTATTAAAAACCTAATATTTTCATGGAAAACCTACTCCAGATATTCCATTTAATCATCAATATCTATCCATCCATATATAAAAATGTTCATTTTCATGCCTAGGGAAAAAGGGTCATGTGCCCCTTGCACGACGCTTATGTGTGCCAATTTCTGCAAAATTTCTGGGTTTTCTGGAAAATAGGTCTCAAATATGGGTTCATATCACTTTAACCATGAATTTTTTTGCAAAAATGAGATATTTTTTTTTTGTTTGGCATGTTAGGGACAAAAACTGCCTCCAGTTAGCTAATATGCTTCTCTGATTGTCCACAATATTCTCTACAAAAAGGTGACTAAAATAGTGAATTGGATAGTCAGAAAAATAGTTTGTGAATATGTTAATGGATCTCTCCTTCTGTAATACCTGTGTAAACAACGAGAGAGGTTTTTTTCCTTGGCATGCTAGGAACAAAAACCTCCTCTAGTTTCCCAAAAGTGGGCTTGAGTTGATCACAATGTTCTGTGACACATAATGTCTAAAAAGGGATTTTTCTATAAATGTTCACAAAAGGCTCACGCTTGGAATATGGGTCACGAAAGATTCATGCTTGGGCATATGGGTCGTAGAATGGTTGCATTGTTCCAAAAATGCAACAAAACCCTCATTTTTTCACAAATATTTCTCTTTCTAAGATTGCACGATGGTAGAAAGGAGCTCTCGAGATATTTAAGAGTGAAAATGAGTTAAAAAACAACCCATCTTACCCTTTTAAAACTTGTGATGGTTATTTATTTTCATGGTAGTGGGATGGCCCACTACATGTCTTTCACTTTATTCTACAAGGTTGTAATTTTGAAGCTTGATTACGTAGCTTTAGGAACATTTAAAACTTATTACATGTAGAAACATAAAAATAAATTTTGAAACAAAATTTATTGATCATAAAACCTATTACCACTCCTCCAATTTTTAGACTTTATGCAAGAAAAGATAGGTTTGGTGACCATGAAATGATAATGACCTACTGGAGACATTAAAATAAATGAAATTATGATGGTCATGATTGGAATGATGATGATGATAATATATGAATGTTGATATACTCAGCTGAATGATGAAATGGACCAACAATTTAAAAATTTTGGAACGAGTGGAAAATAGTCTTAGACCTAATGTCTGTTGACCAAATTGTTGCTTGAAGACCTATTGAAATGACAAAAGTTTGACTATGGGACCCTAAATAAATTGGTTTTGTACTATGGGACCCTTCGATCACTCGTGACACGATGTAAAGACTAACACTAATAGAACTGGTGTTGTAGTATTGATGAATAGGGTGGTGACCATTGTAACACCCCCAATTTATGTGTTTGAATTTCAAAGCTAGACATTTGAACTTTAATCCTAAGGGGAGTGGACCCCAAAGGATAAGTATTTTGTGAATGTAATTAAATATTTAAATTGAGGAAATGAATAAAATGATTGTGTGAAGATTGACCACAATGAGAATTATGAGATCACTTGCTAAATCCATGAGGATGGATAAGGCAACTAATTCCCCACAATCTTTCAAAAAAATCCTTGAAAGAAATTATTTATAATTTAGATTTTTGAGGAAGAATCTAAACTTCCCCAATGATGAGGAAAGTAGTTGGGAAGAGGTAAAAAGCTGGAAAAGCTGAGGAAAAGCATAAAACAGCTTTAAAGAATCCCTAAAATGGGAAGCCTAGGCAAACAGGAACAAAAGCATCCTTCTATTTTGCACGCAGAATTAGAAACATGCTTTGGGGAACAATAGCTTAAATAAGCTGCTCCTACACAGATTAGTTGGTTGGTCTGTGGTGGAGGTGATCTCAGCTCGGGGGCGAGTTTTGGGAGACAGAAGGACTCTAAGGTTGGGAGGTTGGTCAATCTCATGAGTGGTATGTCTTTAAATTTATTGATATGTTTACTTCATATAGTATGAATTGGCTACATATAAAAGTTGATTTTATATTAGAATTATAAATGCTACATTTAACAGAATTAATCATAAGGAATTTACCTTTATAATTCTGTCTGGTTGTAGAGAAAAAATTCTGTAGAGTAGAATCCAACAGAAACTCTAAACCAATGTTGGTTTAAATCTGAGGATACATATTCTCTACAGATAATTTATTTTAACTGCTCCTGTGTTACTAATATAAAATTTTGAGCATGATTAATATAGAACTGGTTCTGTACCAATTCTTAATCATAGCCATAGGTGAACTGTCATATAATCTATGCATTACATGAAAAGAAAATATATATACATACTGATCTCTAGAAATCAGTACACCATTCCCATATAAATAGGAGCACACTAGCAAGTATTCACTGTAGATAGAAAAGTAGATATATACCAGAAGAAAGTAATTATCAAACCATTCTTTCATCAGAGTTAAAACTAATATATGAAAGAAAATTGAGTATTACATGCTATTGTATCACTGTATTGACTAGAAGGTAATTTCACAAGTTATAAGAGGCTGGTAGAAGCAGAAGCATGATATACAAGAAAATAAATGGAATAATGATAGTCTCAAGCAAAGTAGGAAATAAGAAAGGACTATGGTGAACAATTACTACTGCTACCAGAAGACAAGAACCCATGTAGAATATGTATATGTAGTATGAGATCACTTCTATAAACATAATTTCTCAACTGTATTATAAAAACATGGAAAGCTGAAGAAATCAGTAGGACCAATTTTATTAATGCCATTGATATCATCATCCATACCAACTAATACAGTTACCTGAAAGAGATCCTTATTGTACACTGTATATAGATGTGCAAAATTAAATTACCTGATCATAGATAAGGGCACTTCGGTAATTTTATAAGGAACTCACTAGCTGTAAGAAGTTATAGAAGAGAAAATTGGACTGATATATCACAAAAAGGTATGGAAAAACAAGACCATATCTTATCACTGATAAAATAAAGTTAGAAAGCTATAAAATGCCAGGCGATACTATGGAGCTGGCCTCTGTCGCATGGATGCACTGTACATAAAACATATATGTATTCTTCCCTGAAATTTTGGGGACACAAAAAGTGTCAAGGGTTCTGACCCTAGTATAGAGTTTAAAACAAATACGAAAATTTCGTAACATTGGCCACAGTCTCCGCTCGATCTGACATCAATATTACAGTAGAAATTTGGTAGGTAAAAAAAAAAAAAAATGGAAACGTTAGGCAACGTCATGGCATAACCGCGAACAAGCTAGATCAGGCTTGGATGAGAGTCACGACGATACTGACCTGAAACCCACGGCTCCAAGGTATCAAGCCGAGAAGATAGAAATCCATCAATTAGCCGGCGGGAAAAACCTTCGAAGGGATCGTAGTATACCTGAGATAAGAATTTCCGCTACATGAGAACTGGAAACAAGATGAAAAAAAAAACTTGAATACAAATTGATAATTATAGGTGAGGAATGATGCAAACCCACAGAAACATACCTGGAAAGAGTGAGGGCTTGACGCACCAATTAACTTGTAGCACGACAGAAGACATTGGTCAAAACTCTGGTTAGAATAAAAATCTAGCCTAATGTATTGTGCTTACAATTAAAGGGTTTGATTGTATAGCAATGACTTATTGTGAGCCATGGCGAGTATAGCAGACAAATCAACGATAGTCATGAAGGACGTAAATAGTAGGAAGGCCTACCCTGCCAGGGTTAGTATTGGAGTCAAACTCAACTTATATTGATATAACAAATATTAAACCGAACCGGCTGAATGATAAAATACCAAGGATAAAATTCGGTGTAGGGATATCTTCCAGCATCGAAACAGGAAAATTAAACAACAAAACAATAATCTCCTCTACCTAGATGACGAGGAATGAAGCATGGGCACGCCAAGAGTTGGAACAAGCTTCACCCTGTGGCTCCTCAGGTTGCGCTGAGTGAAAAACCCCATAAGCTGAGCAAGAGAAACGATGAGACAAAGAATACTTCCAAATGAAAATTCAGGAGTAAATACACTTCAATGAACAAAACGCTATTTACTATGGATAAATCTACTGCGTCCACTTGTCAATAGATCCAAGGAAGACCACAGATCGAGTTGAGAACCCTCGAGAATGCTGGCACAGTGGACTAAGTCATAAATGAAAAATTTATTTGCAATTAAACCCATTGTACTAACGATGGTAAATCGGGACAAATATGCGTAATGATCCTCAAATGTTACAGATACAACATTTAAGGATAACAAGCTGGCACTTGTACGTATACCAATGGGGATAGAGGGTCTCCTCGTGGCATTAGAGTTCAGAATATCATAAAACGTAAATGACGTGGCAAGCGTAACGGGCAATCCAGCTCACCTTTCATACATGTTAAAACCATCAATGTGACCAGTAGCGACGACGACCTCCAAGATGGCTATTCTGAAATCAAGTTTGGCATAATGGTCAAGATAATAGATCGCCACAGCGATAGAGAAGTAGCACTTGATCACCAAACAAAATTAACTAAATAGCTACGCCACTAAGTGGTAATACGCATCGACTCTAAGTATTCAGGTACATTGAATAAATCCGATTACCATACGAAGTCTACTAGATTATGAAAAGTAGGAGAACTTAGCAGGATCTGCGTGCTATACGTGTGATACATCCAAACAAAACTCCATACACTAGGTAAAATTATTTATGTAGAGATTGGGAAATATTGTTATAAATCCATAACCTTCCACTCTCCGTAGGTATATGCTTTCGAGGCCTGAAGTGGTAGAGGGATGTTGCATATGACGTACTTTTATAAAGTTACGTCCAATTGAGATTTAACCTACTAATCATATAGGTGGAGGATGTATGTTTATGATCTTGCACTTAATACTTTATGGTCCTATATATATAAAAATATATATGAAATTATATTTATATAGGACACATAAGAAAAATAATGATGGAACAACAAATCCAAGGTCAACAATACCAAAGAGAGTTATAAGAAAAAAATATATATAATCCATTCCAGTAAGTGAAGTAAATATAAAGAGCAAAAGTAAACATAAGAATTATGTTTAATTAAATGAATGAACCGAGAAGATATTCTTTAAGAAACTTTTTAGATTAAAAAGTTAGTCCACAGAAAAAAAAAAAAAATTTGTGGTTAAAGTGGAAGGGAGGGATGTTACAACCATGCAGAAGGGTTTGCCTAACTTGGGTGTATTCCTATTTAAGATATTAATTTATTCTGCTTTTACTTGTGTAATGAAAACATTTAATTTTCATTTTCCCTAATTTGATTTCTTTGCATTGATTTTTCCATGGGATTTTTACTATTTTTGGAGTTGACCAAGCTATTATGGGAGTTGGGCCTATTTTTGTGATCCCAGCGGCAGTGAAAGAAGCTAGGCTAGAAATTGATGATATTGATATTTTTGAGATAAATGAGGTCAATATTGGGAATATTTTTGAATCAACTATATTTGTTGAAGAAATATTCTAGTTGAACAAAATACGTTTGAATTAATTATATTTAAATGCTCTATTGGGCATTTTCCTCGCAATTCACCTATGTTAGACAGAAACTGGAACTGGACCCTGAAAAAGTAAATGTTAATGGAGGATATATTTCCCTTGGTCAACTCCTTGGAGCAACAGGTAAATATTTCTATGGGTCATATTTTTTTGGGAATTCCTGTTAAATTTATTGGGGATTTATTCATCCTAGGCTATGAATTAAATTTAGTCGAATTGAAAAGGCATTGTTGTTTTTATGATTTCAGAAGGGATTTTATTTGGTACGTTAGCATGGATGTATTTTATATTAATGATCACTATTGATTCTTTTTTCAAGAGATCTTATCTTCATGGAAAAATTGCATTGACAGATGATGATTATTGTATATTTGTTTGGTCAAAGATTAGTTTTAAATAACTTTGACACTTTTGGCTAATTACATTAATGGTTTTTTAGTGTACCTAAACATTTGAAGGAAAATTTGTCCAATTTGTTTATTAAATTATTCAATTACTTTGATTAATCATCGAAGTGATAAATATTTTTTGTAGTTTTCAGTTTTTTTAAATAATAATATTATTACATTAAATTCATGTGTTGGACTTTGTTACCATAGGAGACCAACGATTTAATTGCTAATTTTTTTTGGAATATCATATACAAGGAAACATGGTCTGATGCTTGGCTGGTCTCCTTACCCCGACGCAGCCATTCACAATGCTTCCCGACTAACTTTGATTTCTTATTTATTACCCAAACACTTGAATGGTGAACGGATGTCAAATAAACCTGAATGGCCAAAATACACACCCTTGTACTCGATACACCCATACCTCCAATTATGGTGTTCATCCCCTAAACATGGCCTTCATACCCCTAAACATGGCCTATAGAACCCTACCCTCAATGTGTTCAGACTCATCTTCGTTATCTTGATCACATATCACTAAACAAGGCTTTACCACCCTTTGGCTCACCTCTCACAAGGGGGCTTCACTAAAGAAATAATGACTCTCTCAAATTTCAACCAATTTCGTTATTGGTTTCGTCAAGTCAATTAGTGATTTCAAATGATATTTAAACTTTATTATATATGGAGATGGATATAATGAGTGATACATTGAACATTCACTTAACTCATCATTATATCTGACGGGGAGCCACTTAGGGGGTGGAGACGGAACTAAGAGTTGAAAGGAATATTTACCAACTTTTTATTTGAGAAAATCATACTTCATGGCTGAAAAACTATTTCAAATCAAAAAATCATTTTTTATTTTTAAACAATTTTTTATTACATCTGGCCTAAGAAAATCATACTTAACAGCCGAAAAAAAATTAAAATTAAAATATGGTTCTTTATTTTAAACAATTTTCTATTACATTTCCACCATCTCTTGGAGTTTTTCGATTTTCATCCCATGTTTGGTACTAGATATGGAGAGGTTATAAATAAACCATGGGCATCTGTTTGTGTTTTAATTTTCATTTCATATTTTGTATCCTCTTGTTTAGGTGCCCATTGTGTCGCAACTCTACTTCAGGAAATGAAATGTCGTGGCAAAGATTGTAGGTTTGGATTTGTCTCAATGTGCATATGCAAGAACATGTTATTTTTATTTAGGCGGTCTATGGTGGATTCTTCAATTTAAAAATTACTTTTTTATATTTTTGATGATGGTGCTAGACACAGGGATGGGGGCAACAACAATGTTTGAATGTAGCGGTGTTGTAGATAAACTTTGCAATGCTCGACCAATGAAGGATCATACCTCACTATCAAAATATGCACAACAACAAACTATGTTTTTTCTCTTCAATATTTTCCATTTTAATGGAATTATTTCATGCTTTCTTGGTTAAATTTTAATATGATAGTCAAATTAGTTATCTATTTTGATTCAATAAAACCATTAGTTAAAATTTTCATTTCAAGCTTTTCCTTTGTATAGAATCACTCCTGAAAAAACACTTCTGATACACTACACATATGAACAACCAATGCTTTAGGAGCTTAGCAAACAAAATCCACATCTAATGAGGTTGATACAAGATCATCAGGCTAAGTTTCTTTAAAACATTTTAATAGACTTCCTTGTTAGGAAATTTTTTATCTATAATGTTGTTGCTAAATGTTATTTATCATAAACATGTACATGCCACATATTTAGCCATTTTTCTTGTCGGTTAACATAATCCAAATGTATAAAAGTTTTTTTTCATAAATGTCTTTTTGGAGGTGACTTTAGGAAGGAAGTTGAGCAAAGCCTTCTATGAGCTGGTTAATTTAAATTTAATCCCATTACGAATGATTTATTGATTACAAAAATGTTATTAAATCTCAAAACGTTTTAGTCATCCATGCAAAGTCCACTAAGTATTTCTTGTGTTCACATGGCATCAAAAAATTGTAAAACTATTCAGAGTGAGAACCTCAAGTTGATGGGTCTTGTATATTATTTATTCATGTAGCTATACATCCTCACAAAAAATGAATATTCTCTACAAAACTCAACATTCTCTATTCATGTAGCTAGACAACGTCACAAAAACTGAATGTTATCCAAAAAAATTGAACATTGTTGATGTAAGAATGTTCTATAAGTAAGGGAACTAAACAACTGTTGGCATCCATATATCAAATAATGTATTGATAACTCTACAAAATATTGTAAAACTAACAAAAGAAGAATGAATACAACCCTAGAAACATAAAAGAGTTAATATATGTATTCATAGCCTTATTCTAGACTTAGAATTGACTTAGACTGAGCTATAACTCAAACTTCATAAACCTAGGACTCACGCTTACAGCTAGGAACAACAACCTATAACTCACTAGAGACTGCTAGGAATCAACTTTGACTAGAGCAACTATAGTAATGAACACTCACAATTCCCTTAACGCAATAGCCATGAACACACACCTACAATACCTGGACCTTAAAAACACCTTCCATGTAGACTTTCATTAGTAGTGGAACAAATAAGCTCACCCATAGAACTACATACACTCGTCCTTAAAGACAACAACATAAAGCTTATCCTTGGATCAAAAAAGGACTCTACTTAATATTCATTAATCATCCTTAAGAATCTCTTACTACTACTAGAAAAAACACCTCATTCTACTCTATAGGTATGGAATCAAGAAAACTAATTCAATGACCATAACCACTAGTCCTAACCATAATAGACCAGAATGACAGCTAACAAAAAAAACCTTCCCCTTTACTATAAGATTTCCTACGACAAATATCAAGAAACCATTGGAATTGACTTTAAATTAATGGTATCTTATCCTAGAATTATACTAAATTCATCTTCTTCTTATTATATTTTAATACTAGACTTATACTCAACAAATACTATAGAATAATAAAAAAGAATAATACTATACTATACTTCATTCATACTCTGCATAAAATATATTAGGAACAATAGGATAATATAAATAGGATATCATATTGAACTAATACTTAACTCCTCATACCTTTGGAATAAGCCATCACTGAAACAACAATCAAAGTTATTACTATTATATAACAAAGGGATATTCGACTCATAAAACCACTAAGAAAATTCAACAATAATAATACACTATTACATAACACCGTAGGACAACCAAAAAACCCCATTACAAAAGCGTGTGAATTAGCCAAAGTACCCATACAATTACAGTAGTTCAGATAGCTCATTTCAGAACATTTGATGAAGTATTTTGAGTTTCTAGTTCCGAGCTACAACAACCATGACATTGAAACTATTGTATGTTGAGTTTCTTGTTCTAATCTACAACAACCATGCCATTGAAATTGTTGATCAAGATACTATATGTCACGAGATATGAAAGGAATCAACTTTCTACAAATTTTTAGATGTTCATAGTTTCTTAAGTATTTTTTTGAGTGAAGAGAATGATCAAGTTCATGTGACACTCGCACTATGTTGCAACTATTGAGCAATGTTATAGTAGAATTTTAATTTTTGCGACTCTTTATTCAACATTAGCTTCGAGTTCAGCAACCTGAATTCTTGTAGCATGCCTAATATATGAAATTCTACTCACCGACTCGCTTGATGACTTGCTACCTCATAACGACTTATTAACTCACTTACTAGAAATCTTATTACAGTAGAATTTAAATTTCTGCAACTTTGTATTCAACATTAGACAAGATTTTAGGAGCCTAAATTCTTGTAGCATGTCTTAGATCTCAAATTTTACTCACAGGTTGGCCTGATTTCTTGCTAGGTCATAACGACTTATTCACTCACTTACTAGCAATCTTATTTCTAAGTTATTGGCATTCTTATAATTTATTTCTAAAGCATCGCTAGTTTTCATGTTAATTTTCTCTTTGTTCATCTGCCCTAGTTATAGAATAGTTGATTGGCTTATTGAATCAATTACTATCAATATTAGCAATCTTATTTCTAAGGCATAGCTAGTTTTTGTGCTAATTTTCTCTCCAACTTCATTTCCAATCAATGGCATGGAATTTCTACTTTGTAGCCTTCCTTGTTAATTCTAGTTTGTAAAACATAAATTAATTTTACAATATCTCTTTTAGATATAAAATTATTGTAATGTTAAAAATATTTTATTATAATTAATTAAATTTTATATTCACAACAAATAGAAATCCCACATACAAGAAATTAAAGTTTAACTAAGTGATAAAGGAAACACACACATTGTAACACCCCTAGTTTTATGTTTTTCAAGTTAGAAATTTTACCTTAAGTCTAAAGGAGAGTGGACCCCAATGGATAATTATTGTGTTGATGTAATTAATTATTTAATTATAAAAAATAAATAAAATGTTTTGTGTGCACTATGACCAAAGGAGATTTTTGAGATCACTTGCCTAATCCATGAGGTTATGGAAAGATGTTAAGACTTTCCCCAAAATCTTTCAAAAAGCCTTGAAAGAATTTATTTCTAATTTAGATTTTTGAGGAAAAATTTAAATTTTCCCAATGATGAGAAAAGTAGTTGGGAAGAAGTAAAAAGGTGGAAAAGAAGAAAGAAGCTTTAAAAATCCCTAAATAAGGGAAGCCTAGGCAAACAGGAATAAAGCATCCTGAAATTCTCGATGCAAAATTGGAAATAGGCCTTGGGGAGAGAATAGCTTAAATAAGCTTCTCTAGAATAGATTGAGGCTAGTCTGTCCTTGGATAATTTCAGCCCAGGGGTGAGTTCTGTAGATAGAAGAACTCTAAGGTTGGGAGGACTGGTCATAGTATCGGTATGCATGCATAACTTTGGAGATTATTTTAAGTCTGTATTAAGTATATCAAGGTTATATGGATTGTTATGTTAAAATTTCTTATCCAAATTTTAGATTGATTGTTTTTTTAGTACCTCATGCAGAAAAACTAGATCTAATAGCTGAAATTTCAGTATGTTTAATAGCAGGGAGAAAATTAAGTAGGGACCACCACCCAAAATGTCAAAACAAAAAATGGTTTGGATCTGGGGATAGGTAGCCTGCAGTAATAAAGTTTAGAGATGATAGATCATCTGAATGCGTAATATAATAACAAAATTAAAGTTGTAGCTTGCTGTCTTTTAAATGAAAATCTAGTTGTTGTGTTGTATAAACAAAATTTTTGAACAAAACTTTAAAGAGGAACAATAGATAGAAAACAACCAAACCTGTTATAGAAGTATTGACTAAATTATAATAGCTATACTACAGTGACAAGAATTATAGAATTAAGAATTTAAATTGTTCTATTACATGGAAGTTTAAATATAAGAAATCAAAAATTAAATCCTAACTAAGTAACTAGGATCCGAAATTAGTGAGCATTAAATATCAAATTCGGTTTCATTACTTCCATTTGATTGCAGAAAAATAATTTATATTCTATATTTCCAAGGGAAGATTTTAATATACACCAGAATTACAAATATGTTGAATAATTATAACAAGAATATGAGGAAAAAGTCCTATTGAAAATCTACTTATGTGTTCTAAAAGTATATTTGTAGGAGAAGAGTAAAAGCATATTTAAAATACTAGAAAATATTATTTATCCACTTTCAACATCAACTACTGCAAAAGCAGTTGAGACAAATGAGTTTAAATGAGCATATGTGTATGTATGTATATAAGCATATACATAGATGTTGAATCTCTATAATTATAGATACTAGAATTTATATAAAGCTTGCTAATTGAAAAGTTAAAGTAAGGGCATTGATCTGTTAGAGTTGGACAAAACGCTGAGGAATCGACCTGAGAAATCCAACCAAGTATATATATATATATATATATAAGTCGACTAGGTTGACTGATAAGAATTAAAGTCAAGCCAAATTTCCTCATGGGAAATCTTATAATAGTAAGAATACCTGTAATTACCAAATTTGTGATCGTAAATAAGAAAAAGGAGGATATATATATATATATATATATATATATATATGTATGAGAGACGTTACAAATGGTATCAGATCACTAGTTGAAAAACTGGGCAATTTATGTGCTCACCAAGAAACAATAAGCTGTTATAAATTTTATATACGAATATCTTGGATATGCTTTCAGGTATCTTTTCAGGTATCTTGGATATATTTTCAGGTATACTTGCAGGAAAATCTAATATCCAAGATTAAAACTTTCCTGCAGAGCTTTAGCTAAACCATTGGGCAAATCGTGTACTCACACAGAACTATATTTTGTAGTTGAAAGAAGGTATAAAAGGAGATACATATTAAAATATGGAGTGGAATGCAATGTTAAACATTATTCCGAATTAGATAGTTGCATATAATAAACCATGATTAAATAGCTATATGAGATTTAAAAATGGAAATAGGAGAAGGAAATGGGTAGGGTGGTAAGAATTACCGCGAACCCTTAATTCTGTAAATGGAAAATTATAGAGCTGAATATATTTATCTGTTTTTTATAATTACATGATTAGTTTAGTTCTGTCCTGATAGCTACTTAGTTCTGATAGCGAAGATATAGTGAAGAATTTTTCACCCTATGTAATATCACAAATACATCTTATTGTTAGATAGAAAAATATCGCTTGTGGAACCTAAATTAGATAAAATCACAAACTTAAATGCAAAACAGTAGATTTTTTTTTGTGGTCTATGGTATTGATTTTATGAATATCATAAACTATGTATCTTGCTATATATCTAATCTATTTCAATTCTTGAAACTATATATAAAAAAAAATCTTTAGAAACAATAGAGATGGATAGTAGCATTATCCAAATATGAAGCATAGTATTGGTGGTGATACTTTGTTAAAAACTTATATAGTTAGAAATTTAATATTTGAAGTAAATCAATAAATCTCGGAAAAAAAGAAGAAAAGGATATATATATATATATATATATATATCAGAGAATTTATATTTTTAAATCACATTTAGTGGGATATGGATCAGAAACAAAAATTTTATTTTGCAGTAAGAACACAGTATAATAGAAACAAAAACAAGGAAATTCCATTTAAAGAAAGAAATTACTTTATTTCATTAAAGAATTTGAAATGAACTGTATTTCATTAAATAATTAGTAAACGAAAAAATTACGAGCTATTGTAGAGAAGAATAAGCAAGTTTCAAAGACATGTAGATATCAATTTATAACTTTAAAACATAGATATGTAGACAAATAAATATTCCCAGTTCAGTACTTCTAACAATTGATATAAGGGAGTAATAAAAGTCATAGTCCCAATGAATATTATTACAATTTCATAAAATAAAAATAAATAAATAAATAAAATAAAATAAAATAAAATAAATTACAATACTTCTAACAATTGAATTTTGGGATCATGTCATCAAATCGAGTGGAATTGTTCTGGTGAATTCTGACCATCGGAGTAAGATGGTCGATAAGGATAAGTATTATTGACCTGTAATGCATAATGGAACTGCTTAATAGGTCTCCTCGGGGATCGAAGATGAAACAATTTATAAGTAAACCAAAAAGAAAAAAAAGAAAAATTACCTGTAACAAAAAGCTGAAATAAATTTAGAAGGGTAAATTTAAGTGAGACGAAATTACAAAAAGAGGAAAAAACAGAGACAAAAAAAAAAATTACCTACACAAAGGGTGTTTCTCGTGGGCTCCTAGGTTGGTTGCTTGACATGGAGCTTTGAATGATGAGTTGTAAGTGTTGTGTTGACTTGCAGATTTGGCACTTGGTAAAAATTGGGTCCAAGGCCAAATATCTCTTCGTTTGACTGAGCACCAAACTTACTATATATATATATATATATATATATATATATATGTATATGTATATGTATATGTATATGTATGTATATATATATATATATATATATATATATATATATATATATCAGAAATAATATATATATATATCAGAAATCGGAATTCACTGAAATTAGTAAGTGTCGTATTTCCCTAAATCTATAAACAACGAAATGTATAGGAAATTTTGGAAACCCTTTAGAATAAATATGTGCTAGATCCTTTCAAATTATTTCAATAATAAGGTTGTAAGGATAGCCTCAATGGCATAGACATTGATCACAAGCAGAAAATTTTCTTAGAAGACTAGAAAAATTTGAAAAATCATCCAAAACCCTGGAAATTTTAAAAAAAATATGATATCCATTTTTGGTATATGCCTCTCAAGGTAAAACAAAAAGGGAAAACGAATTTAAGAAATTGCACCATCATGCTAATGGAAAACGTAACTGGGAAGATAGAGTAGGACTAACCAAACCAGTAAAAAGGGGACTTGTTTCGAAAGAAGGAAAATGATACCTGTAGCCTGATGGAAGAGACGTAGTTCCGAACCTTTGTCTTGAAGCAGAAAAGGGTATGAGCGAAAATAGAACAGAGTATGACCACTTTCTTTCCTCTTAAGAGAGATATATTTTGGTCTTCATTTCTCTGTAATAATTTTGTTAAATGCCAAGAGAAACCTCAGGTGAGAAATTAAAATAAATATTTACCAAAATGAAAAATGAAAGGGAAATTTTCTAAACATATCACTAGCTGGGACAGCACTTAAATTCTCCAAATCGAATTAGGGGTTCCAGAATGTATTACCATTTCACTACGAGGGAAACCCAGAACCTTAATGTAATCCAAACCCAACATGCCAAAAATATTATGAATGAGAAATTAAGTTAAAAAGATATAGGAAGAAAATGTGAGTTCGATATCATATTATAAAAATGTAATAACTATTACATAACAGGCTTGCGGAAATTGAAAAAAAAGAAAAAATTTATTTCGGCAATATTGTTCGAGTTCCAGATACAAGAATATAAAGCAAAATGGGGAAATAAATATGTTTCCAGTAAGGAAGAAATGGGAAAAATGGTAGAAAAATGCATTTACACTCCTAAGTGGATCGAATTCCCTTTCTTCAACATTCCTTAACAAACTGTAGATGACAAAATTACCTTCGGCGTAGGTTCGAGCCATTCGATGGTCTAGAAAACATATTGCCAGAGCAACCAATTATCTCAGAAAAAATGAAGATAATAATGATAACGAAATATTAAAAGTTCTAATAAAATGTGAACGGAAAACCCTAATGAATCTTGTCCCTACAACTGTCAATAGATTACACCGTCTCACGCAGATCCAAGAAATTTACACCTTGATGTGATTTCCTAGTCGGAAGTACTTGGGGGATTAAAAAAAGAAAAAAAAATTAATATATAGAGAGCTCGTAATAATGACATTAGCAAATTTGAGAATTTTCCATGGCTCAAGAAGGTGAGTCGTTCTATGAATCAGACATAAATCAAACTGCCTTAAATTATTTGGTGTAGTGAGGTACCCACATAT
Source organism: Pinus albicaulis (assembly GCA_034641835.2). Taxonomy (NCBI): domain Eukaryota; kingdom Viridiplantae; phylum Streptophyta; class Pinopsida; order Pinales; family Pinaceae; genus Pinus; species Pinus albicaulis. The sequence continues at coordinate 771,182,579 of CM076575.1, read as the reverse complement.
TAAAAGTATTGACAAAGACAACCTCCAAAAGTACATATGAGATGCGTGAAATGTAATTAATGAAAATAAAAGAAAAGAGGTAACGTAATGGTCAAAGGTTTATACGGCACACATGTCATTCAAATCTAAATTCGGCATCATTTTAACAACCTTGGGTTAATGCAATTCTACAGGCTGGAAACATATCTTACGGTGGCAATTGAATATATTAAACAGTGGATTAAACCTTGCGATAAGCGTAATAATTAATTTTGACATTTTATGCATATGTATTAAATCCGTTGGTGCAATATAAAGGATGGTTGCAAAAATGCATGAACATAGATTATAGTTAGGTGGTTGCAAAAGGCTCGTGGGACATAGAAAAATGACAATAGATTAATCTCAAATAGGTGAAGGTATAATGTCAAAACGAATTAACAATTGCATTAAGTACTCATGCCATATCCAAAGTATAATTGCTTATGTGGATTGATGCAAATGCAAGATTTGGAAATCAAATATTTTTCTATCATCTGTACTAGTGTGAGGAAAAGAGAAAAACGTCATTAATACTTGTCAGTTGGCTCAAAACACTAAAATATCTAAATTTTAATTCAGTTTCACAAGAAGTCAATTAGTAAGTAATATGAATTGGGACTTTTTTTTAAACTAAGTGAAAATTAAGTCAACAGAAATGGGTTGGAAACCTTAGTGGAAAGGTTTTATTTTTATATGTCATATTTTGGTTTTTGTTAAAGAAAACTTAATGCATAAAGGAGAAAGTGGAATAACACATATAAAATAAATATATATAAAATGGGTCTCATCTTGGAAACATTTAGTTATATGATATTAAAGGTATAATGTAAAAAAAAAAATATTGTAATACTAAGAGAACGGTTGTGTAGTAAACACGTTCAATAAGTATTAAACAAGTTAAATTAATACAAATAATGGGGGACGTTTATATATATAAACATATATCTTAAATAAATAGGACTCATTGAATTATATGTTTTTTATCAAGGGTATGATAAAGGAGACTAAAATCATAAACAAATTTAAGGTACGTGGGACATAAGTCAAATATGTACTGCAAATCTACAATTAACATCATATGTTAAAATACAGGTGATTTTGTTATAAAGTTAATTTTTTGGAGTTGTATGAATATAATATTTTCATAAATGATAATTTATTTAGGTAAATAAATTTCAAACTTTATACCCAAGGGATTAAGGGAGAAGAATTAATTCACTAGGGAATATTAAAAGTGAATTCATCATAAAAGTTTACAGGTAAAGTGGAATGAAATATTTTACCATATGGCTAGAATATTATTACTGTAATTATGGTTAAAGGAGTAATAAACAATATTGTGGTAGATTAAGTGTTAAAAATATAGTATGACAAGGAAAAATTGGATGCTGGTATTTGGTAAAATTACCAGGATGATTTTCAAGTCAAGTATATTTAAATCATGACTAAATTATTTTGCAATAAGCATATTTTAGTTCATGTACATGGAAAATGATGAAGTGGTAAGCTTAAGTACGAGTTATAAATATGATCTAAATAGTTGGTTAAATAATTGATTGGGTTGGTAATTGTGGATTATTTCATATTAAATAGTGTAATGTGAACCCATTACATTGAGTTATGAATGAATGAATGAAGGGATAAATCAAATTCTCCCAAGAGAGTTAACAAAGGTAGAATTGAAAACCTAACAAATTTTTTTCCATGTGAAAATAATTATGAAAATTATTATGTATGGATAAGAATCCAATGGAGCACAATTATTTTCCTCAATATATTATCATCCATTTATCAAGTGAACCATCGTTTTAGGTTGTAATTTGTCTTTATTAGAAACCATGTGTTATTTATATACACTGTGGGTTGATTTCTAATGATTAGTGAAATTCACATGTAAATATAATTGGTGAATCATCATTGGAATTAGTAAAGCATGAACATACAATTACAAGTAAATGTACTAGTTCGGGTGATTCTTTAAAAAGGGGGAAATTGTGCCAAATTCATTTTTTTATGTTACCAAGTACTAATTCTTGGGAACATAACGAATTATAGTAATTACATATATCACTATAAAAGAAATATGTACTCACACTATAAAATTATGCTGGTATAAATTTTTGAGCTGTATTTGGACTTCCCATTAGATCCAAATTTATTCACGTAAGTTTTGAACTAGTGGATAAAATTTCGGAAACTTGAAAAAAAATGGAATAATGAAACATAAAGTTGTACATTATTGCACACTTTAGAGGTATTGTCAGTAGGAATATGAAATTCATCAAAGAGGTTAGAGAAAAAAAAATTCATGTGTGAAGTAAAAATTGAATTATAGACATTATTAACGAGCCTGGTTATTACTAATTAAATTGATTGGCTAACAAAAGAAAACAATGCGAAGGTACTGGAAGTACAGCTATGACCATGAATATGATACAACTGTTTTCTTTCATTAATAAATACTAATAAAAGGTTGTAAATTTGTTTAGCCAAGTGTGTAACAGGAAATTGTACACTCTGGAAACAAGGAGAAAAAGGTGAAAATAAGTGCAGATAAATCACCTTGAAAATCAAGAAAAGCCGAATTGGACCAAGGTTGCGTGAGGAGAGAATCTCACTGAAAAAAAAAGAAAGGATAAGTAGTTGTACTAAAAGTGCATTAAACCATTATGAACCTGAACAGTTTGAAAAATAACTGAATGTCTTGAAATTATTGAAATTCAGAATGTTGTGGTGGATTATCAATGATATGTATCTGATATTACTTACATAAATTGGTATGAATTGTGGACAGAAAAAAACGGAATAAAAGATTTTGGAGACAGACTTCTTGCAAAGTAGGAAGAAAATAAACTTCATAAAGTATCAGTAAATAGAGTGGAAGCAGAAGAGCACTTTGACGAAAATTGATTAAATTCAGGAGCAAGGACGAAGGAGAAATTTTCCTCAAAGTTGAAAAATCAACGTTAAAATGTAACACTGAGGAAGGTGTTGGAAAGGATGGGACCAGTAGCTTATAAACTGGCCTTACCCTTGCATGTTAAAGTTCATGATGTTTTTCATGTCTGCTTATTGAAAAAAATATGTACATGATGCTTCTCACATCATTGATTGGAATGTGATTCAGGTGGAACCAGAAGGGGAATTCCTTTCAGAACCACTTCAAATCTTGGAGCGGGAAGAAATTGAATTGCGAAATCAAACAGTAGCTAGAGTAAAGGTGCAGTGGAAGCACTTTACTGGAAGCACTTTACTGAGGACGGTGTTTGTTTTCAGAGAGGGAATATGTAACACCCTTATTTTTATGTTTTTCAAGCTAGAAAATTTAACTTAAATCCAAAAGGGAGTGGACCCCAATGGATAATTATTGTGTGGATGTAGTTAATTATTTAATTATGAAAAATAAATAAAAAAATTTGTGTGCACTATAACCAAAGGAGATTTTTGAGATCACTTGCCTAATCCAGGAGGTTATGGAAAGAGGTTAAGACTTTCCCCAAAATCTTTTAAAAAGTCTTCAAAGAATTTATTTATAATTTATATTTTTGAGGAAAAATATAAATTTTCCCAATGATGAGGAAAGTAGTTAGGAAGAGGTAAAAAGCTGGAACAGCAGAAAGCAACTTTAAAAATCCCTAAATAAGGGAAGCCTAGGCAAACATGAATAAAGCATCCTGAAATTCTAGACGTAGAATTGAAAATAGGCTTTAGGAGAGCATAGCTTAAATAAGCTGCTCCAGAACAGATTGAGGTTAGTTTGTCCTTGGAGGATCTCAGCTCGGGGGTGAATTTTGTAGATAGAAGAACTCTAAGGTTGGGAGGACTGGACATAGTATCGTCATGCATGCACAATTTTGGAGATTATTTTAAGTCTGTATTAAGTATATCAAGGTTATATGGATTGTTATGTTAGAATTTCTTATCCAAATTTTAGATTGACTGTTTGTTAAGTACCTCATGTAGACAAACTAGATCTAATAGCTGAAATTTCAGTATGTTTAATAGCGGGGAGAAAATAAAGTAGGGACCATCACCTAGAATGTTGAAACCAAAGATGGTTTGGATTTGGGGATAGGTACCCTGCAGTAATAAATTTTAGGGATGATAGATCATCTGAATGTCTAATCTAATAACAATATTAAAGTTGTAGCTTGTTTTCTTTTAAATGAAAATTTAGTTGTTGTGTTGTATAAGCAAAAATTTTTAACAAAATTGTAAAGAGGAATAGCAGGTAGAAAACAACTAAACCTGTTATAGAAGTATTGAATACAGTATAATAGCCATACTTCAGTGACAAGAATTGTAGAATTAAGAATTTAAATTGTTCTATTACATGGAAGTTTAAATATATGAAATCAGAAATTAAATCCTAACCAAGTAATTAGGATCCGAAATTAGTGAGTATAAAATATCAAATTCGCTTTCATTACTTCCATTTCATTGCAGAAAAATAATTTATATTCTATATTTCCAAGGGAAGAGTTTAATATATACCAGAGTTACAAAGATGCGTAATAATTATAACGAGAATATGAGGAAAAAGTCCCATTGAAAATCTATTTGTGTTCTAAAAGTATATGTGTAGGAGAAGAGTAAAAGCATATTTAAAATACTGGAAAAGATTATTTATCCACTTTCAACATCAACTACTGCAAAAGTAGTTGAAACAAATGAAGTTAAATGAGAATATATATATATATATGTATGTATATATGCATATACATAGATGCTGAAACTCTATAACTATAGATGCTGGAATTTATATAAAGCTTGCTTGAACAAAACGTTGAGGAACCAACCTGAGAAATGCAACCAAGTATATATATATATATATATATATATATAAGTCAACTAAATTGACTGATAAGAAATAAAGTCAACCCAAATTTCCTCATGAGAAATCTTATAATAGTAAGAATATCTCTAATTACCAAAGCTGTGAGGAAGGAAAAGAAAAAAAATTGTGTATGAGAGATGTTACACACATTTATCTCCTTTCTCTATAGTATAATAAAAAATCTCTATCGTTTATGTTTTAAGTATATCCGTTTAGTAAATATATTTAATCATTTGAATTTGTTTCACACGTTTAATTTAATGATTTTTAAATAACTTAGAAAATTTTATAAAATCGAAATTTTACTACAAACATTAAATTTTCTTTACTTTAGAATAACTCTATATTTAGAAATTTAGTTACATAAAAATTCTCACAATATACCTTACTTATAAAATATAACAATATAAGCTCTACTATGTGGGGATTTTTAGTTGACATTTGATAAAAAATTACAACTTCAAAATATGTTACTGTGTGGGGATTTTTAGTTAGCATTTCATAAAAATTTACAACTTCAAAATATGACATTAGTGAGAGGATTCATTTACTTAGTTATTTTTTATTTATTTCAAATAACTTTTATATCATTTGTGAATTGGCATATAACAAGTAGAGCATTCAAAATATGACATTAGTGAGAGGATTCATTTACTTAGTTATTTTTTATTTATTTCAAATAACTTTTATATCATTTGTGAAGTGGCATATAACAAGTAGAGCATTTATATTTATTTTTTGTTTTGTATTTATTTTATATAAAACCCAAAACCTTATTGTTAATTGCAATTCCAATAACCAAATAAATGGAGATAAAAAAACCTTCTTGTTAGTTGCAATTCCAATAACCAAATAAACCTAGATAACCATTTTTCCATAAAAACAAATTAAAATCAATCCCTATCCAACCTCCTATCTTCGTGGGTAGAGAAAACCATCAACATTATTTAATAATAAATAACTAAACGAACAATGAAACCAACCGAAAGTAGAGCATAAAACTTCATCGTAAAAAAAGGTTGACAAAAAAAGAAAAAGAAAACTAAATAATTATTATAATAAAAATTTAAGCGCAATAAAAATGCATTCATAATAATTTTAAAACTCCACGTTCAAAATCCATTATTTTTCTCATTTAAATTCACCTATGGATTCACGTATCACCGTTATTTAAATTTGTGCGATTCAAGAAACAACGGTCAAAATTGAATTTGGAATTGTATACAATGTTAAACTTATATTTCCATTTGCTAGACCTTGCCATTGCGTAGTCAAATTCAAATTCAATGACCCATCAAATTAATAATAAAAGAATATTTAATAATTCAAATAAATTAAATTTGTTTCACCCAATTAACTTAATTAAAATAACATCATCTATCAAATTTAATTAAATTTAAATTTTACTAAAAACATGAAAAGTGACTTTTCACATACAGAACATTGTCCTTTAAAATAAAATAAAATAAAAAAACAAACTTGATTATAAAAAATTTCTCAAAATATACGTACTGATAAAATATAAACTTTTATTTTGCATAAGCATTGAAAACTAGTTTTTAATATAAGCATTTTTAAAACTTTTATTATAATAATTTAATATTCTTTATTATAATAAGTTAGAGTTCTATTGATTTCAGCTATTGAATTTCAACGAACTTTTTTATTAATTGATAAAAAAACAGAATTATACTTTTTGCTTTTATTAATTTTAATTTAATATAAATTAATTCTACAATATCTATTTTAAATATAGAATTATTGTAATGTTAAAAATATTTTATTAGCGCATAGACAAGAACAAGAAATTAAAGTTCAACTAAGTGATGTAGGAAACATGGACACATTTTTCTCCCTTCTCTATGTTAAAATAAGTGATCTCTAGCATTTAAGTATTCAAATATTGTTTTTTTTTATCACTTTAAATTTATATTTTATCCTCTTAAACACTTTACGTGAAAATTTATTTACACATTAAATTTAGTTTTTTTAAATATAAAATTAATATTTATTAAATATGTTTAATAATTTGAATATGTTTCATATTTTCAATTTAATTATTTTTAAATAACCTACTAAATTTGATAAAATGGTTTACTACAAACACTAAATTTACTTTACTTCATAATAAATTCATATTTAGTGATTTAGTTACATCTGAATCTAAATTTTAGTACTAACACTAAATTTGCTTTACTGTAGAATAACTCTATATTTAGCGATTTAATTACATAAAAATTCTCACAAAATACATTACCTATAAAATATAACGTGTGGGGATTTTAAGTTGTTAAGCTATTGCCAATGCTTGACCTATAAAAGTAAGCACGTATTATAGAGTATGATCAAACTCGTACTCAGCTGATATGAGGTTCAATGGTAACAAAGCACGCATATTGAATACAACAGAATAGAGGCTGAGTATCACTATTACCTGTTACCGTCCCGAGCCTTGCCGATATTCGGAATCCATCAGAACCTGCCTGTATGGCGGGTTAATCCAACTAAATTAGACATGGGTTATTGATATCGTAAAAGTGAATGTCGTAAAAAGAAATTCATTGCTACGAAAGCTCTCGTTTGCCCATTCAGGAGGAACCCACCCGTGTGGCGAGAACAACCCGATGATTATGCTTGACATTTTTTTTAATCCATTAAAGACGAGAATTATTTTATTTTTTAAATTTGTGTTATAAAAATAGTTGGGAAGTTAGGTTAATGGGTCATGTTTGTGAAAATGAAATATTGTATTAGAGTTAAATTTTCCAATTTATTTTTGTTGGGGAAGCTTCTTATACAAGCACTTAAAGAGTTGAAATCAATTCCATATCCTACATATTTTCAACCAACCCAAATGTCAAATTTTTAAAAGGGAGAAAAATATTATAATAATTTAAAATTTTATGAAATTTAAATTAAGAAACAAAGTATTTACTTCGTAATCATTTTATTAAATCATTTAAAGTAATTAATAATTTATTATAATTTATTTTATCAATTAAAAAATGAGAAGGAATCATAATTTTTGTTTTTAAGACTTATTACACTTTCTTACTCCGGCTATCACTTAATGCGACTCCATCTTGTTGTTACTTATCTTATTTTTTTAGATCACGGGATAATAGATTTTTTTTTTTCTTAAAAATATTTATTATATTTATTAAATTTTATATTTAAAATATTTTATTATAATTAAAATATTTTAATAAATAATAAAAAATAAGAATCAAGAGAATTATTATTTTGACAAATAAATACAAATTATGAAAAAAAAAAAAAATGGTCTTAATCTCATAATCTTTTCTGTAAAATATTAAGATTTCCATGAGGTAAAGGTGTTATGTTAAGTTTGATATCAAGTGGAATTGATATTATTTTTATAGTTAAAACATGGAATCATGAGATATTTACTGTTTCTAACATGGAAGGAATTTTGTTTTTATGGAAAAAGAAATCTTATCATAGATGGTTTTGGGACATGGCTTGATACATAAGGAATATCTTTCCTACAATTCAACATCATAAGTTAGAAGCACTTAACAAATAAATCTTTTAGGAAAAAAACCTAGATGAAAATTGTAGGTATAATCCATTGGAAATGGTTTGGGGACATGGCTTGATACATAAGAAATGTCACTCTTACCATTCAACATCATAATATAGAAGCACTTGGACGAATACATCTTTTAGGAAAACAACCCACATGAAAATTGTAGATACAATACATTGGAAAATATATTTAGGGTCTAAGGAAAAAGTGTAATATCCTCTTACTAAGAGAATGTAATGGTATAAATCAAACTATCCCAAGAATTTTTTAAAGAGATGATTCTAATCCCACTGCATGCGTTATTGATAGATAAATAAATATATTCATGTGATAGGAAGTAATGCATGAATTACATGACATACAATATATATTTTTTTACAAAAAAATAGCATGTTATAACCACTTAAATTATCATGAGTATGATTTTGATACACGTTTAATCCTAACTCAAACTTTCCATTCATAGAAATCCCATTGAGGAGAATTCCAAAGGAAAATGTTAAATTAATCCTCTATTAAATGATTAAATAGTAAATTAAATATCTTATATTATAAGAACAAAATAATTATATCTATAACCTTTTAAAGAAAACCATCTCCTCCAATAACAAGTTCTCTATTTAGGAATTTTATAAAATTAAAAGTAGAAAAACCAACAGTTGGTATGATAATAAGTATAAAATAGTATAAATGACATTAGGGATTCCTATAAATAATTTTTAATACTTTATAAAGTGAATTCATACAAATCCCTAGTTAATATGAAAAATGTTCTATATTAACCAGAAGGAAGAGTATATTTTACACATATTGATCCTAGCAAGTCCTAAAAGTAAATGCTGACTTGTAAATTTTAAGAAAATAATATGTTTACTTATGAAAACTAGAATTCATGCCTTAAAAGTCTTTATACATAAACTTTTTCAATAAACACCATCCCTGCTTTTCCTATACATCATTAGGTTTTATCTACTGAAGACATAAAGATAGTAGCTATGAAACATACAAATAGAAAATCCATTAATATCAAATAATAAAAGGATAAAATGTTAAAAAATAGAGGTTTTATTTTCTTCCCTCACATAAAGAGTAGATTGAATTTATTGGCCAAGCATATTAAACTTATTATCTAGATCTTCATTGTACTTAATTTGAAAAATATAGTAAAAGAAATAGGATGGATTTACGAGGTATTGGTGAATTGGGGATCACCATGTTAACATTAGGATAATTGTAGAGGAGTGTTGTAATAAGAAAACAAATCTCATCTATTTTCTATTGATTTTAGAAAGGATTTTGAAAATGTGCATAGAAAAATATTTGTAGAAAGTTGGAATAGGAAAAATTCCTATTCAACCAAAGAATATTATGTAAAGGATATATAAAAATTTTATTACTGATTTTAAGAACATCGAAAAAATGATTATAATTTAATAATATTGTTTTTTTATTATTCCTAGTTTTTTGAAATATTCACACTTGAAATTATTTTATAAAATATTTTAGAAACATATATTACACACTCTTATGTAAATTTCATATCCTATAATAAAATTATGAAAACTAAATTTTCGAATTTATAAAAGAATACGACTTTTTTTCAAACAAATACCACACTTATGTCATTTCAGTTATGTCCTAATAAACCCACACATGAAAAATTTATATTTTTACTAAAAAAAAATATATATTTTGAATAATTTTTTATGCATCCAATAAAATTAAAAGTAAAATTAGTTTTAATGGTTTAAATAAATTCAAAATTAATTTTAAATCAATTTAAATTTTAAAATAATAATAATTAAATTTGAGATAATTGAGAGTCCTAAGACTTTCAGATCTTGAAAAAAGTCCCCAAAACGAGGACAAACGAAAGTATGGCATTCAGATCTTGAAAAGCGAGTAAAGAGAAAAGTCCCGAGAACAAGCGAAATTATTATTTAATGTAATATTTAAATTTAAATTTGCGTGGTCAGGCAACTTCGTTGAACAGAATTCAAATTTAAATTTGCGTGGTCAGACAAGTTCATTAAACCGAATTCAAATTTAAATAAACTCAATTCAAATTTAATAATGTAATAATGTAAATTTAGTGTGTACAATATATTTACATTTAAATTGAAATTGCATATAGAAAAACAATTTAAATTTAACATTTTTTTTTTAAATATTGGTTTATTTTCACCTAACTGCAATACATGAATTTTGGGCTTTTTGGAGATTAGAACCTTTCCTTTTTAATGTTGGCGTTCAGAAAATATAATTCTTTATAACTATTCTCGGATCGGTGAGCTAGAGATTTTTTGGTTTCTTTTCTTTTAACTGTTTTTTATAACAAATCATTGTACACTTTGTTTCAAAGATACCTTACAACACTCCATAAAATGGACGAACCTAAAAAAAAGGTTTGGAGTTTTTCTTTTTTGAGATGTTTGCAGTAATGGTAGAACTTAACATTATGTTTTTTTTTTATAAGTTTTCAATATCATTAGAGTTTGATTATATAATTTATTTCATTGGTATAATTTTAAATTTTTTTTTTTTTTTTTTTGTCTCTGGTTCTCTGTGTTTCTATACTACGTTTTCTAACATCCATTGTATATTATCATACTATGTCTTCTAAAATGCATTGCAAATTATTATTACTTTTTTTTTTTCGTTAATATTTCTTTAATATTTCTCTTTTTCTTTCCATCTCACTAATATTTCCCTCACCTCTCCATTTTCTTTCCATGTCTTGCTATCTGACTTAACTTAATGTGCAATCTCTATTTTCTTTGCAGGTCGTACTATGTCCTATGCGACTTAATTTAATGGGCAATCTCTAAAATTTTAAGTTCTGATTCAGTGTATATGTCTCGTTGGTTATTGTGAACGATGATAAAGGATTGGGTGGAGAAAGGGAGCCTTTTTCTTAATAATGAATAAAATCTAGATGTCTTTAATCTAATTTTTTAGACTTTTTTGAATAAAGCTATTTTGTTAAATTCTTGATTCAACTCTATGAGTTTACTCCTATGTTAGATTCAATCTCTAATTATTTTTCAAAACTATTTAGAATTAAATAAGCGATTAACTCAATTTTCATTTTTAAATATATATATATAATTATAATATATATTTTATATAAAAATAATAAAATTATCAATAAATAATATCATACACTAAGTTAATATTTAATATGATATAGATTAATTAATAAAAAAAATATAATTATATTTTATAATTAAAAATTGAATTTAATCAATTTAAATTTGAACGTAAATTTATATCTAATTAAATTAAATATATAAAATAAATTTAAATTTGATATGTTAGTGCTTTTAAATTTATATGGTGGAAAATTTGAATTTAACATTACTTTTGTGCTAGTCAAAGCTCATGGCTATACATAATCAAGATAAGATTTAAACAATGCGCATATCGCGTTTCGCCATTAGAGGTGGGTTTTAAATTTATTCTCTCTTCCCTTTTCTTTTTTCTTTTTGCATAGTAAGTTACAAGACACAACATAACTGGGAAGGGAAAGCGCAAGGCTAACGGTAGGGAAATTTAAAAAAAAATAGATAACCAAGATGTTACCATATTAAAATCTTAAACATAACGTCATCTTTTACAGCTCCTGCAAGCATCTTTCAAAGTTAAACACCAAATTTTCATGCAAAAAAATATATGAAAATATAATAATTGTTTATTACGCAAAAGAGTGAAGAAGGAAGGAAAGAAAAAGATCTCACTCAATAAGTTTAAGAGGCCAATGGACATGGTGATGTCAACCCCCTGCCTCTCTTTGTATGATGAAAAGTGTCCCTCCATCCACCCCCTGTCATCTGTAATGCATAATCAACCAATCACACGTCTAATTAAAACACATCGAAATGATAAGGGTATTCCTGTCTCTTGTCCCTCTCTAACAAAAAAATCCAGGATTTAAATTTATTTTATATTTTATATTTTTAATGAAATATAATATATTTTTGAACACGTGAGAATTAATTTCAAATATTAATTTGAACCGAAAAACACGTCAAATTTAATTTGAAATATTAATTTGAATCGAAAATTTAATTTAATTTAAATTTAAAAAATTTAATTGACACATTAAATTTCTTACACTCTAGATAAAGCAAATTCAAATTCGCTGTAGGTTTAGCCCTTTCATGAATAACCCTTCGATGAAATTGATCAAAATTTTCCAAAGATATTATGAAATAGAAGCTAGTGGGGAATTATCTAAAATACAAACATACAAATAATTATTTATAAATATAAATATTTATATACCTGGACTTCAACAAAATTTATGGATAACTATGAATATTTATATACCTGGACTTCAACAAAATTTGTATCGGTCGAGCGTGTCAATTTATTGTTGAATTTATATCACGCATCCAATTCAATTTAATTTATACAGTCGGTAATATTTATAATTTTCTAAAATGTAAGGTATAAGGTAAATATCATTAACCAATATGAATATTTATATCCCTTGAATTTTACTAAATTTGCATTTGTTGAATATGACAATTTATTGTTGAATTTATATTACGAATTAAATTAAATTATAATTTATAATATTTAAATTGAATTATAGTTTTATCGGTTAACTTTGAATTTCGTATAAGCATTAAATTTTCCTGGCACAAACATAATGTTAAATTTAAGTTAGTTTCATGTCAGTCCTTTGACGAATTTGATCTTCCTTCCAGAATATTTTTCAAAAGATATCTTCCAATAATATATAAACTCATGTGTTGATATATAAATTCATGTGTTGGTGATTTTTTTTCTAATAAAAACAGCAAGATAGCTAAATTTAAGTTGGTTTCATGTCTAGTCCTTTGACGAATTTGATCTTCCTTCCAGAATATTTTTCAAAAAATATCTTCCAATGATATATAAACTCATGTGTTGATAAATAAACTCACGTGTTCGTGTTTTTTTTCTAATAGAAACAGCATGATATTAGTGTTTTATATGCATTTATAATGATAAATTATGCAATATGTATATAATATATTTTTTGTTTTATTATAACGATTGAGATATTTTACTTCATAAGATTTTAGATAATGATTTAGATATTTTAAATCATTCAACTTTAGGTACGAATGGTTTTTTTTTTAAACCATAGTATTATTACTTTTTTGAAACAAACTTTTTATTAAGAACAAAATAGTTATTTAAAAATAAATTCTATTCTACTTTCTCAATAGAATTTTCAACCTTCATTACATGAGTTCTGCCATTTTCTTATTACATGCTAAATTGATTTTCATGGGATGCAAGTTTGTGTCGGTATTCCTTCATTTATGCTGAGGTCTCCATGGTCCAGAAGGCACCCTTTATTGGCATAAATATCCACTTCTTTGTTTTATTCTCTGAGAATATGGAAGCATTTGAAGGAGGTGAATTCGTGAAGAATGAATCTCAGCCTTTGTAGATTCTTGTTTAAGACAACATCATTAAAGTGGCCTTTCAAAGGTATCCTTTTTCTTAGGATTTCAGACTCACCAAATGCTTGCACCTCCTTGAATCCTCTTTCTTTAGCTATCTGGCAGACTTTTATCAGGCTCAGTATTTCTGCTTTGTTATTAGTTCGTTTTCCTAGTCCCCAACTGAAGGTTTCTCTTCAGAGATCATCCGGGGAATAAATAAGACCTCCAACACCCGTAGTCCCAGGATTTCCTTTGGAGGTGCCATCGAAGAAGATCGCTGCTTTTTGTTGCTTTCTCCACCAGCTCTGAAAAATTTTGTCCTTATTTATTAATCTCCACTCTAGAATGAGTAGGGGTTTTGTAGTACCTTGGCTCCTTTGTTTAAAGACAAAAGTACCAAACCATCTCTTTTCCTCTTGATGTAACAAAGTTTCAGGTTTGAGAACTTGGGTGCTCAGTGTTTACAGAAGCAAGCCTTTTGCTTTTGTAGCAACAATGTTAGGATTCCAGGTTATATTGTTGAAGATCTGTTCATTCCTAGTGAGCCATAATTTCCAGCAGATAAACTTGGGGACGTTGATCCAAACCCAGGCCCAAAGAGGGTTGTTGGTGAGGGTCAAGGGATAACGTTCCTTCCATGTATAGAAGAGATCCATTGCTGATATTTTGGAAGGGGCAGCGACATCTAGGCCATGAAGAGAAATAGTCCATACTTTAGAAGCAAAGGGACAATCCACAAACAAATGATCGATGGTTTCGAAGGTGTGATTGCAGAGGGCACATCTATGAGGGCCAATGATGCTTCTTTTTAGAAGATTTTAACCTGTCAGGATTTTTTTGTGAATTAGTGTCCAAAAAAAGAAAATAACTTTGGGTAAAGCCATTGAATCCTAGACTTGGGTCTAGAAGTTTGCAGGGAAATTCTTATCTCACTGTGGTTGCAACAATGTGTATCCTTTGGCCTAGGTGTAAATACCTGAGGCTCCCCATCTCCCTGTGTCAGCAGCCTCTTTGTGGCCCGGGGCAGTGTCACACAACTTGATTTTGAGCTCTTCAACCTGCTGAGTGAGATGAATTCGAATATTGTTGATATTCCAGTCAACCCAATTATCGTCTCTGTCCCAAATAGAAATATTAGCAATGTATTTAATTCCTCTGTTTTCCAGTATTCCACGGATTTCGTCAATGCTGGCGATGGAAGCGAGGGATGCATGGCCAATAATCCTGTCTGTCCATAACTTAGTTCGTTTCCCATTTCTTGGGATTTGATACAAATGCTGCGTGAAAAAGTGAATTCCGCTTTTGCAGAGAGTCCATAGCTGCGTACTTTTCCTATTGTTTGAAAATTGTATGTTCCTTAATGATGCTGCAGGGATGTATTTTTGTTTGAGAGTTCGACTTGTTGGATGCTCAGGATCTGTGTGCATCTGCCACAAAATTTTGCAACCTAGAGACGTATTTGCAAGGTCTGGGTCTCTGATTTGAAGGCCTATGTTGCTCAAAGGTCTTTTAACTATATCCCATTTAACCAAATGCATCTTACGCTGGTTACCTTTGCCACCATGCCACTGAAAGTCACGCATGAGTTTGTTGATTTGCCCAGAAATTGATTTTGGGGCCATGAGGAAGGATGCTTGATAAATTGGGAGAGATGATAGAACCGATTTGATGAGAGTAATTTTACCTCCATGCGTGAGCCACTATCCTCCCTAGGCTGCAATTTTTTCTTTAATTTTGGATAGCACTCCTTCCCACAGAAAATTCATGTTTGTACCCAATGTTAGAGGCAGCCCGAGGTAGATGATCTGTCCCATCTTGAGTAGCCCTTGAACCCCAAAGTGCAAGCTATATTATGTGTCTCATTTTCTTCGACATTCCAGCTGAATATAACACTTTTTATTTCACTTATCATTGCCCCAGAAACTCTACAGTAAGCTTGAAGAGTGGATTTGAATGGAGACGCTATTATACAGGAGGCTCCTCCCAACATAAGGGAATCATCAACAAAAGGAGCATGGTTTATAGGGTCCAGTTCCTTCATAATTCTCAGACCTAGAGTAGCCCCATCAGCCTTGTCCTGCTCCAATTTCCTACTGAAAGAGTCTGCCAAAAGAATATATAGGAAGGGCAAGAGGGGGCATCCTTGCCTCAGCCCTCTCATCACTTCGAAATAGCTAGATGGCCTCCCGTTTACCAAAGGGGAGATCCAAGGCGTGTTGGTACATGCGTTAATCAAGTTTACAAATTCTTGCGAGAATCCGAAGGACAATAGGACTTTGTAGAGGAAGGACAAGTTTACTCTATCGAAGGTGTTGGCCATATCCAGCTTGACTAGCATGCCTTTCTCTTTTCTAATATTACTGGAATGGATGGTTTCTTCAACTTGGATTACATTGTCTAATATGTGCCTTCCTTTAACGAAGCCTCCTTGCACGTTGGAGATGAGGCTGCCCAAGAGAGGCTTCATTCTATTGGCAAGGAGTTTTACAATGATCTTGTAAGAGGCATTGCACAAAGAGATGGGCCTAAACCTGTCGAAGGAGGCAGGATTTGTTTGTTTTGGAATTAATTCGATAAAAGTTGAGTTGGTATTGCCCCCCATTTTTTCTTTCTGGAGGAAACCTTTAATGATTCTGATTAGATTTGATCTAATTATATCCCAGCAAGTCCTATAAAAATGTATTGAAAACCCATCTAGTCCGGGTGCTTTGTCTGGTTCCATGGACCAAATGAATTTTTTGATTTATTCCTCATTAATTTGTTGCATTAGGGCTGTGTTATCATCCTCAGTGACCAAGGACGGAATATTGTTGAGAAAATCCTTTTTTTATCCTTCACAGCCTTCATTCCCTTTGCTGTATAACTTTTGAAAATGTGAGGCAACAACAACTTTTATTTGTTCAAAGCCTTTGCAGAGTGTCCCTTCAGAGGTTGTGATATCTGAGATGTGATTCTTGGAGAGACGAGCTCTGAACTGTCAGTGAAAATAGGAAGTGTTCCTATCTCCAGATTCCAACCAAAGACTGCAGGACTTTAATCTCCAGTATTCTTCTTCATTTCGGAAGGAGTGGAATGATTTACATTGGGCATATTGCTCTTTGTCAAATTCTGCTTTTGTTATGTCTATGGTGTCCATTTCTCTCTGGAGCTCTTCCAACTACTTTACTGCTTCCTTTCTTTGACTGATGGGAGTGTTTGTAGGGAGTTTGCTCCAATCCTTGAGGGCCTTTTTTGTGTTTTTTAGCCTTTCTTCCCAAACATAGCCAGGGGAGCCAATTACAGGGTTGGACCAAGCCATTTTTACTATCTCAAAGAATCCATTTTTCCCACCTCACATTGGGCTGAATCTGAATGGAATTGGGCCCAAGTTTTCTTCCTCCTCCAGCAATAGGAGAATGGGTTTGTGGTCCGAGGTGAGTTTGGGAAGAATGGTAGTGGAAATTAACCTCCTTTCTTGTAGCATGGTGCTTTGTACTAAGAATCCATCCAATCTAGCCAAGATGTGATCCTCCCCTGTCCAATTATTGGTCCAAGTATATAATCCTTTCTTTGGTCTAAAATCCATTAAGTCCCACTGCTGAATTAAATCTTCTAACACATGGATCATTTGTTCCTTAATATTTCTGCCTCCCCTTTTTTCTTTTGCATTCATCACTAGATTGAGGTCTCCAGTGATTATGATGTTGTTGGGGAGTACAACTCGAGAAATTCATTTAAGGTTTTCTAGCATTCGTTCCTCTCTGAATATAATACTGAAACATATAAATTGAAAAGGGAGAGCGTTAACTTACTTGCTATATGCTTTAGCTCAGTGAAACTCTAGTGCTGGGTATTGGAGGAGTTGACAATCTTGAATTGGTCTTCCTTCCACAAGGTGGAAATTCCTGCTGAGGAGCCCCTTATGCTTATTGATTTCCCTGCACTCTTCTACCATTTATTTTTATTGATCTCTAGAAGGGTATCCCCTTCAATTTTTGTCTCTTGGAGCAAGAGGATATCAGCTGATTCCGTTCTCATGAGATCCTTGACTGCTTCGATTTTTTCTGGATTCTCAAAACCTCTGCAATTCCAAGAGACAACTCTCATTACTTACTGATGGGAGTGGTAGGAGCTCCTCCTTTTGGAGGCCTTATTCGAATGCTCCTTCCAATTGAAATTTCTATTGTAGGTTGAATTCCTTGAGTCTTTTGTCTTTCTGCCTCTTCCTCCCTTAATTCTCTGCTGGACTTTCTTCCTACTCTTTTAGCTAGCCTTTCGAAGATTTCATCCTCCGAGGAGCTTGGAAAGTCTAGTATTTTATTTTTTTTGGCTATATCGGCATATGTAGGGAAGGGAGAAACTTCAGGGGTTACCACTGTCTGCACTTGTTCCTAGATTCCTCTTCCATTGGGGGAGAGATTTTCTTGTTCACTGTTGTCTTTGATTGATTCTAGTACTTCTATTTCTTTATCAGACTCTATGCTTTGCTTACCTGATGTCGGTGTAGGGTTGGTGTTCCCATATTTTTGTTCTTTCCCCACAAGCATGAGATTTCCTAGGCCTTTACCTCGGGGTTTTGTTGTCCCTGTTTTTAGCACAGTGGTCCATTGATCAGATTTCACATTTTCACTTTCTTCAATGATATTTTTTTTTCAGTGCCTTGTGAAATGACCATAGCCATGGCAGTGCCAACATTTGAAGGGTAACTGCTCATAATGTAATTCTTGGATGTGCGTCCAATCTGCCACGATTATTTTTATTGCTTCCGGTAGCCCTACTTCAAGATCCACTTCCACACAGATCCAAGAACAAGAATACTGATCTTTTCTCATAGCTTGATCTATGTACCTTCCAAGTGAATTGTTGATGGCTTGCAGATAATTTTTATTCCAAAAATGTAGTGGAAGATGGGGGATACAGACCCAAACTGGCACGGTAGAAGGCACATCTTGAAGTAGGTCAAAGTCAGGGTTCCATTTATTCAGGTATAAACCTTGTGGCCCCATGAATTAAGGCCAATTTCTGAAGATGAGGTTTTTGTCTTCTGCATTTTTTAAAACAAAAACAAAGAAACCTTTCCCAAAAAATTTTCTATTGATCCCATCCGAGATGAGCGGCGCCCAGTTCCTCTAGATCCAACCCTAAACTGGCGGTGAGGGCCAGAATCCAGTAAACTGGCCAATGAGCCCCCTGTCTGCAAGATTGATGGCGGATCTATATATTTCTTCAACCAAAAACTCAGCGATGGGGATGCTGTCAAGTTTCTTTACAAATTTCTACTGCGTCTCAGAAAACGATCTTTTGAGGGTTCTAGCCACTAACTTCTTGAAAGCGATGAGCTCTAGCAGGGGGGGAGGGTGATGGGCACCGCCACCGGCCTCCATAGATGTTGTCAACTACGTAGCTGTGATTAGGTATGGGGGGCACAGTCTAGTTCAGGTAGTGCTTTAATCTCCCAATATAATTGAGTTAATGAATAGAGTTCAAAAAAAAAAAGTGAAAGAAGAAAAATGAAGCGTAACTAGAAATAAAAAATATATTTTTAATGAAAGAGATCAAAGTAATAATAATATGACCTTTGGATAGTCCATGTTCACTTTTTGAAGTGAAATGGTGATCTAGGTGGATATTGGTGGCCACCCTGTAATATTCCCAATTTTTCACAAGATAATTAGAATATTGGAGTTCTTAATTTTCTTAATTAATTAAGTAAATAAAAGTGTGGAGGGACCCATAATCCTAAAAGATAAATAAAATCTACTTTGCGTGTGCATGTGGATATATTAGATCTAGATCTACATAATGCAGTAGTTGAGCAGATACTTAATGTGAAACGAGTGGAGATCATGTCTCACTAATGAGAAAGATCATGGAGGTTGAAGAAGTCAACTAAGATAATGGAAGCAATCAAATGTAAGATCATAGAGAATTCATGAAAAGATGATGGAGGAAGTGGTGTGTTAATGAACACATTATGGAGAGGGTGATCATTACATTCACACATGATGGAGAGCATGGAGAGACAACGCAGTCAACATGGAGGCCTGTGCCCACGTGTACAACGCAATTGGTGGGCAAGGCATGGGAAGGTTCACACACTATATAATGAAGATGAATGCAACATTAGAGGCAGGCTTTAGATTATTATTGATGTGTGATCTGTTTAGATCTGGATTTTTCATTTGACATTCCAAGCATTCTTGAGCTGTTTATCTAAGTCTGCAGTGTTGTTTAGCATAGGGCGTTTCCGAGCGGAAATCTCACCCTTACCCACGAGGGACTTGTCTGCCTACTCTAGGAAGGTTTTCTATTGAGCTAAATTCATCATCAGGCATTGGTGTCATATTTTTCCTACTTTTTGCAGAACATCAATATTCATAAATTTCACATTTATGAAGATCAGTTTGAGAGGAGGAGGTTGTCCTTCAGTATTTTAGCTGAGGAACCAGTGAATGATTTATCCTATCACGTTGGTCTTCAAGATAACCCTTCCAGTGCTTCATATCTACATCAGGCATCATTCCATCTAGTTTTCATCTCCCAGCAGCAACAGTTCCATTAAGAATTGCGCAGTCCATTCTTGTAGATCCAAGGGAGAAGGGAAGTTGCTAGAATTTCAGCTAGTAATCCAGTGGAGGACCATTATTTCACATTGTATGCATTATTTCCATTAGTCTTGAGCTTCATAGCCATATTTTGTAGTAGTTTAGAGAGCCTCCTTCCTTTACACCATAGTTTTTGTGAGCAATTGTGTAGCGGTAGCTGCAATCTTCAGAGGAGGATTGAAGAACCAGGTCTTGAGCTTCTAGCTTGAGGATCTAGTGAGGGGATCAACCATTCAAGCTTAGATCTGATCTTGTGACATATTTCAGCCATCTATTTATCAGATCTAGCGTCAGATCTAGCTTTAGATCTGCATAACCTAGTAGGCCAGGGATCAAACCCCAACAGGGTAAATTTGCAATATCATAGATATGGAATTTTCTTTCTTAGTTATCTTGGGTTGCCATCATAGAGCTCAGATATTGAATATTGAATCATTAGAGCTTCTAAGCTCCATAGACCTACATTTCCCTTCCCAGTAGCTATATCTGCATCGTCAACAAAGGGGATAGCGGAGTATTGCTTCCTCTAGCTCACCAGTTACATAGTGCTTGTTATAGCATGCTTCCAGGGTCATTCTATGCTATCTCTTTGGCTAGATTACCTTATATTTTGTACACTATTGTAACTAAATAATCTCCTATGAATAAAATGGCTCAACTAATTTGTCTATACCTGTGTTGATCATAAACTTGCATGTACATTTTTTGTGTTAGAAATATTGTGTTTGTGTATCAATGAATTATTCCATTTTGGGATATTACAATGGTATCAGAGCTTGATATTTGGCTCAAATTGTGGACATTATTAACAATGTATGAAAAGAAGATAGTCAAGATCTACTACAATGGATGGATTAAATTTTGTTGCATATTTCTTGAGAACTATCAAGGATATCTCCAAGGAGATCAATGAGATGAAGAAATAAAGGAAAAGAGAAACCTCAAGAAGGTTTTAGGATGAAGAAGGTCCCAATACTTCTTATCAGCAACAAAGAAGACCGGAGAATCATAGATCTCCTCATCGATCTACTATGCCCACTTTATTTGAAGAAGGTGAATGGTATAGAAATGAAGAAAGAAAAGAACCTAAGGCTCATGAGACTCTCAGTCTATATCTAGAGAGTACAAGGCACAGTCTAGAGCACTCAAGGAGAATCTAACTCTCCAAGAATTCTTCAAACTCAAAGAAGAAAGTAGATCATATAGCAGTAATAGAAAGAATAGGCACAATAGATTCTATTTTCCTACATTTGGTGGATCTTCCTCAAGCACTGCTATGGCTTGGAGAAAAGATTTAGATGAATTTTCAAGTTACATCCTACGGCTGAAAAAGAGGTTGTCCAGATTGCAGTACTTCATATTTTAGGTGAGGGCAATTATTTGTGGTTTGGTCACATGGAGCATGCAAAAGTGATTAAGTATTCAAATTTCTTTCACAAGTTAAGGAAGAAGTTTGATGTGATAAAACCAGATATGCTTCACAAAGAGATTTTTCCTAAGGAAGAAGAGGAGGATGTCATTCTTGTCACTCTAGACAAAGAGTCACTACATTCACCACCAGCTGCAAAGGTTCTTGTATCTAGAGAAGAGACACTTTCATATTTCCAAGATAGTATTGAGCTCTTGACATATATATTCCCATGCATGATTCAAGAGATGCATGAGGAAGAGGAGGTAGATTCCAGCACGGGTACACTTGTAGAAGTGAAGCCATCACTCTTACAAGCATTTGGAGGGAATATTCTTTTGGTTGGAGGAACTATTGTGGTCTTGCAAGAGGATCCCACACATAAGTTGATCCAATGTAACCAACCAATTTCATCTCATATTGCTTTGGTACCTCTTATTGAATCTTATGGGGACATTCCATCAGGGATATTACATGACCAAGGGTTAGAACAAAATGCTGATTTGGAGCAGCATCATATTAGTACACAGAGGACCCTTGATCTAATCAAGGAGGAGATGGAGTTCACCATCCTTATTTGTCATTGATGAGCTACATTCAACATTTTGAGTTTAAGCATAGAGTTTCAGAAAATGGGATGAATATGATCCTATGTATAATAACTGGCTATGATTTCATCATTGTGCCATGATTTGAGACAACACATGTATCACCTTGCAGATATACAACATTGCTAATGAGAAACAATGAGAGGAAGAGGACCCATTCCTTATGGGAGAAATCAAATGGCAGATTCATTCATGAAGCAATGGAGAAGAGGATAATAGATGGTAGACATCTTGATATGGGAAATATTTTTGCCTTTCAAGATGACTCTTTCTCAATGAGAATCTCATAGCTCGAAGAGAAACTTCTACCTGCAGAACCTTATTGGTTTTGGAGGGCCATTGATGAGAAGAAGATCTCATGGAGGGATCTCATTAGAGGTGCACTTCAACATATCATGAAGGGCAGAAACATGAAGATGGGTTACACTTTTGTGAGAATTGGGGGCCGAAATTTTTTTTCGGTAATAGTTCGGCCGAACATTTTATAAAGTTTGGTTGAATTGTGTAATAGTTTGACCAAACTTTCTTTGAAATTTCGGCCAAACCTGTGATTCCGTTTAGATTGACGACACACTGTTGGCGCAGGTAAACAGAATTTTTGCCGGAGATTGGAAAACCGGCAACAAAAGTTCGGTCGAAATTTGAAAAAAAGTTCAGCCGAAATGTGAGTTCGGCCGAACTTTTACTTTTGAAATAGTTCGGCCGAACTAATTCCTATAAAATAATCACCCGCAAAGATATTATGGTTACCGGTTTCATTATTCTCCGCTATTGTTCACGCGTTTTCGTTGTTGCTGCATGCTCGTCCCCGTTGCTGTTCGCGCGTTTTCACTGTTGCTGCCTACTCGTCCCCGCTACTTTTAGCACATTTTCATTGGGTATGAGTTCTGCCTGCCTGCCTAAGGTTGTATTTGTTATATTAGTTACCACTGTTATGCTTAGAACAGAATGCCATCACTATGATGCAACTATGATATCACTCATACCAGCTGCTTGTGTTTTCCATATCTCTGCTTAATGGCATTGGTTCTCATGGTAACCTTATATGTCACAATGGTAATCAAAGTAAGCTCACTCGGCATGACCTATGACAGTTTCAAGCTATAACCACTGTAAGTGTTAACTGGTTAATTAAAATTGGAAATCGAATTTAATAAATGTGAAATAAAAAACTAAAATAAAAATGAAGGTGTTCAAAGTGCCTATTTTTTCCTTTTTTTTTGGGTACATTTTAATGTGCGCTCTTTAAATCTTAGAAACATTCCAATTGACCTGAAAACCCTAGTGACCATATTTTTCGTAGTCACCATATTTTCCCAGGATCGAAATTGAAAATCAAATTTAATGAAAATTTAAGCAAAAATGTTGCTTCCTTTTAAATCTCAGAACCATTACAATTGGTCCGAAAATGTCGTGGCTCTCGAAGGTTGAATCATTCATCTCAGGCACTTTCATTTGGCTAAGATGCTGCAGCAATGAGGTATGCTTTTCCTTCAAAATCATTCCAGAATGCACCTAGTTCAACCTCTTATTTATACCTTAAGGGGAATTGAACCTTGCTGGGTGGTCTAGTTGGTGCACTGTAAGTACACTAAATCTCAGTCTAGCTTTGTTGCAGCCTCACTCTGCCTTTCGTAGAGGAATTTTATTAAATGCCAGAGTTCCAGAGATAACCTCACTGGACTTTGATTTGAAGTTACTATTAGAAACTTGCGAGTGTTACATGCTATTTACGACTGTACTTGAGTTTGACAAGAGTTCAGTTAAGCAGAAAATCAATTAAACTTAGATAATGCCTATTTCGCAATGATAGATTAACCAGTTTAACGTAAATTAGTTAAAAATCCATGAAAATTGTATACGTTCAACCATGCCTGTTATAGACTTTTGTTAATACTGGCATAGATCCATGTTAACCCAAATTTAATTAGCCAATGTGAAACCTCCTTATTTCAACCTCCTTATTTGCACATTCATATTCAACAATTTTTTTATGAACAAATGACACCAATTGTGTCGTGAATAATTCTGTCAAATTTAATGTATGCATTGTATGTTCTGAAGACTCGAATGTAATGGATACATTGTATGTATTTTTTGCTTATATATTTTTATGTTGTTTGTCATAGTAATGTCATATAGTGTATGAAGTTTTAAATTATTTTTATTATGTGTTGTATGTGATTTTTATTGAAAATGTTTCTTTTTTATTTGTTAATTAAAAAAATTATTAGAAAAATTATTGCTTTAAGCCTTAGAATTTACAATCAAAATTAGAAAATGCATTTTTATCTAAACTATTTATGAAAATTTTAATATTGTTTGATCTTCTCTACCATGTCCTTTTTACATATATCTAGAATAATATTATTTGTACAGTTTCTGGTTTTTTGTAACATTTTACTACCATAATAAAAATCTATAGAAATAATAATCTAACATTATAATATCTTGAAATGGAGCTAGCCAACTAAAATATAGTTAGTTGAGGAGGCTATGTATTACATATGGTCTTGAATGAGCATTTGGACTCTTTAGATATCTAAAGAGTCCAAATGCTCATTCAAGACCATATGTAATACATAGCCTCCTCATCTAATATATAAAACTTTAATCCATGTGCTTAACCTTAACATTGACACAAATGGAATTTACAATTTTAATCACTGCTTTATGATAGAAAAATATGTGGATGAATATTGCCCACATATCCAAAGTCAAAAGGGATAGATTAAAAAGGGATGCGCTCCGGTCATCTATAAAAGATAAATTAAAGAAGCATGACATATTAGTAATGCAAATTAGATATGTGTACCAATTATGTTCATATAACACAACAAATAGATGATTCAATACAAATATCACATAGAAGTCATATTTATCTCATGGGCCTTCAACTTAAATTATATATCTAGCATTACATTAAGCTATAGGAGATAAACCAAAGAAGCATTTGAATGTAAATTAAACATGTGTAATAATTATGTCCTTTAGTTTAATAAATAGATAATAATTTGCAAATGCCATATCTAGGCTATATTTCATCTAAGTAGCTTTCAATTTAAACTTATATCTAATGTTAAATTATATAAAAGAATAACAGTAATCCAAACTTCAAAAAAATATTTAGAACTTTAGTATAAAATGTGACATAATTTTCCTGTGTGGAGAGACATAGTTATCGAGAGTTCAAAACTCATGCATTTGAATAGAAAGTGGGTATAGAAATGAGCAAGTAGATTTTTTCTAGAAATGAGGAAGTGAAGGTTGATAGAGAGCCACACAAAATTGCAAATTCATACCTTAACAAAATTGTTAGTTCCTTTTAAACAAAACGTGTCATATAATCAACTTTCATCGAAATATATGATAAAATCAACCCAATTTTATGAAAAATAGTATACCATTTTTTACATAATTTCACATAATACAAATAGATAAATTTTACTTAAGTATTGTTATAAAGATTTAACTACCCATCGTGAGATGGCCAAGTGATTGAGACAGGGCATCATCATAATAAAAAACCAAGTACAAATTGTAGTAATCCTAGAATCAAGCTTTACATAAGGTAAAATTGGGGAGCTCATGACTTGTACTATCGATAAAAAATATTTACCCTTACCAAAAAATATATGATAAAAATTGACAAACTACAAAAGCTTAAGCTTAAGGGGATATAATCCTTCTTGCCTTCCATATAGATAATGAAAATGATTGTTCCAAGTCTCATGTTGCTTCTCATGTTATTTTATAAACCTTGATTGGAAAGAAAAATAGGGGGGCAAAAATGTAAGAAATATAAAACATAATGAAACACAACGTAAGAAATAGAGAACATAATGAAACACACACATACATATATCTAGACAATCAACACAATTATTTTTTTAGGAAATACTTATATGGGAGACAAGCAACTCTAAAAAGTAATGATGCTCTAGACTCCTTTTTCCATAGGAAATCCTTATGGTCTTTCCCATACCAAAGTATGTTCTTTTAAAACATGTTTTCTTGGTGATATGGGTGATTTAGAAATGATTGGGAGAGCGAAATTCCTCATTTAATATGTACAATATGTTTGGTTCATGCCACTAAGACAAGAATTTTAAATTCAACTGACTTTTAATATAACCAACTAAATCTTGAAAAAAAAGAATAAAAAAATTTATGTTAGGGTTGTGGATTCAGGCATTGAAACAACACACCATGATATTTCAAATTTAAAAATAATGGTTTGAGTCCTAGGTAGCTCAAAATCCTATTTGTTTTAAAAATAAGCATGCACTCCCATTTGATTCTCATGATTAGGTTGTAATCATGAGGATCTCGCTCAAGAGTGGACCTTCCCAAAATCTTGTGACGTCTTGTCACAAACAAAACCATCAAACTGAAAACACATCATGCAAGAAATATAGCTCACTGACATATCAGTTTTCTCCTTCAAAGAAAAAAAAATTCACATCATGTGAATATCTCTGTGTACTCTTACATATTGGTGTACAAAACCATCAACGAAACACAAGTCAACAAAACATGCCTCTTAAAACAACTGACTCTCAAGTCAAATAATAGAGCTCATGTACAAATTTCCATATTTGTTGCATTTAAGTGTGTCAACATAACTCTACTTTCAACATCTTGCTTCATGCAACATGCACCATACTTTGAATTTGCAAAGAAATTCATGAAACATCAAAATACATGCAAGGCCTTAATTGGATAAGAAATCTAACCATCTATTAGCAAACCATTTCAATGGCGCTTCTTTTAGCTGCACTTCATCATGTGAATCATCTTGACCCTCATCGATTATGGAATCCTCTTTTCTATTCTTGTCGTTATCTCTTTCCACCTTCTTCAAATGTTGTGGATGACTTGTTGGATACAAAGCCCAACACTTGTCCACAAGGTTACCTTTCTTATGGCAATGAGTAATAAAAAATTGCATCTTATTTTCAACATCATTTGCCTTGTCCAATGGGCCTTTGAATTTTGGCCTCATTTGTTTAGAAAGTTTCAATGTGCATGGATATCTTCTTCCAACATCTATAAAAATTATGATTATTCAAACAAAAAAAGGTACATGTGCAAGTTCTTTCATATATCTTATTTGAATATTTACCATGTTTATCATAATCAAAAGAAACTTGATTAAAGGAAAATTTATACCTTGAACATTCACCATTTTCAACTTCTTGAGGAGGTGAATTTGATGAGGTACTGGCTCTCTTCTGAATACTAGCAATAAATTCAATGACTAGATAGAGCTTTCAACATCCTCTTATTTTACATTCTCATTAGCTGCATGTTTATTAACATCTTCTTGCAAAGTGGGTGTCAAACTTTTCCATTCATCATGAACACGAACTTCACAAGCTTGAGGTAATGAACACGAAATAAAATTCCTTCTTGGAACAACTTCATATGCCTCCTTGGCTCTGGAGAATTCTCCATCATGTTTTCCATAACCAAGACCCAAATAATTAGGCCCTTCCTCAACAACATTTGGCTCAACTATGCCTTGTACTCAACTATGCCTTGTACATGTTTTCCTTTAACCCTTTACTTTCATAGCACATTTTCATCAAAAATTTCGACCTTATTCCTCTAGTGTGTCTCTCAAAAGCACGTACACATTTATTTTGAGAGTAAATTGAAGACACAAACCAATAGCTAATTCTTCTAACTAACCTTGACTAAAATGAGCTAAATTGTACTTTGATATGAACTTGATTTGAATATGGACAAAATAGTTTTATTGGGATATCTCCCTCATTAGTTAAATAAAAATGTGTTTAGGATCATCTAAGGTTAGCCAAATGGGAAGGGGTTTGTGTAAGCTTTAAGTGTATTTTGTGAGAAATTTATGAGCTAATTAGCTTTTAACAACTCATGTGTACAACAAATAAAATGAAAAATTTTTATTTAGGAAATTTTTTTCCCTCAATCTAGATTTCGATCATTGGACATGTAAGAGGAAGAAAGAGGGAATGCACTTTTCAAATTCTAGACCTTGTCTAAACCAAAATAAACTAGAGGTTTGGTTTTCAAATACATTCACTTATTTGGAAAAGTTCTAGCTACCAAAAGTCCATATGCCAATATACCTCCCAAGAAATCCATTTAGTACACCATTGGTTAGTTTTGTCTTCCTATATTCTTTATCAACCTCTTCTAGTGATTCTTGAAAGGTGGATACTTAAGTCCTTCCTAAAAATTTGAGCTCTAAAATGAGAAGACATACAAGGTCATTTTAATTCATTCTTCTATCCAATTATAAAAACCAAGTGAATATTTCTACATATTGATTTCTGTCCCATAAACTGTACAATATATGTGGAGTTGCCTCGCCCTAAGTGAGATGTTTAACAAACATAATAATAGAGAAACAATTAGTGACGTCACCAAAAGATGTAGCCTCTTCAAGGTATCATATCCTCTCATCAAGGTAAAGAATCTATTCACCAAAAATGTCCTATGGAAATGATGGTTTAAGAAACAAAAGTAGACAAAAACCTTCAGTGAGAACAACAAAATCTAAAACCTCTTCAAGGTCTTCAATCTGCTCATAAAGTTAAATTACATGTCTTGATCAAGTCCAACAACAAAGAAACATTCAGTGACAACACCAAAATCTACAACTTCTTCAACATCTTCTAAACCATCTTCAAAGTCAATATTGTGTGCATCAAATTCCTTAGCAAGGTCATCAATGGAGTCAACAAAACTACTATTTCAAACTTCAATGCCAAAAATAAGTCGAAAGAATTCAATTTCTCCTCCAAAACCTTCTTCTTTAAGCAAAGCTAGCATGATGTTGAGAAATTCAGTAATTCCACGAGGAAATTCTATCAAAGTTGAAACAAATCCTTTTCATCCATATTTAATGCCTACTTTTTCAGGTGGAACACCTCCAAATTTAAGGACCACAATGACATAAAATATCTAACTTTACCTAATAGGTGTAGACCTAGAACCCCCAAATTTGCATGACATGTACAATTGAAGATCTTGTATGGTAAGGAGTGTGAGAAGAGAGTCATGGTCACTGAGTTGAGTAAGAGAAATAGTTTTGTATGACAACCTTACTTGTGATAGGTCTAGCTAGCAGACTACCAAATTACATGGTAATGGCATTCAAAATGTGAAAATTCCCATTTCACTTGAAAATGATCGAAAATGACATTTTTGCTTTGTTTTTTTGAATATTTAAGGAAAATTACACCAAGTAGCTTCCAACCTCATATGACCATCATGTCAAACTATCTCAGGATATTGTCCAAGTAAGAGCCACTTAAGCAGGCAATCAAGTATACATGACTCCAATTTTAATTAGCAGCAATGACAGTTCTATGTATGGTGCAAACATTGCTCCAGATCCTTAATGGGGCATGTTTGATGACAATAATTTGGGGAGTGAGAGAGGTTAGATAGGAGAAAAATTCAAGGAATCCATGGGAAATTGAAAAATATATAACTAATAAGGTGGAAGACATTTGTAACCTAAGAGAGAAACCTGTTAGGAAATGAGTGAAGTTTGTATTACACACCCAATTGGACAACCTCGAGGAGAAAACATTTGTGCCACTTTATTTGTTGGCATAACCTAGTAAGTGTGATTCACTAGCATGTATTTTGTAAATTCCTTGACCTAGTTCCCATTCAACTCCATCCACCAGGTTGTAGAGGATTCCAAGCCTAATTTCATGAAAATTAAGTTGGGGATGATCACCTTGCACTGCTTGATGACATGTATATGAATATTAACTACCTTGAACTATTTTTTTGCGTAGGGAAAGAGACACATTCCCATGTCTGAGCATGAAAACATTATTTGATATTGTTAATGCCTCTAGTGTTTACTTCTACAAGTTCTATAGACAGAGTCTGTAAAGGGCCAAGTAGCCTATGGATCTCATCATTTATGAAAGGTGACATATCTAGTAAATGCCCCTACCGTCAATCTCTGGAATGGATCTAAATAGAAGTTCTTCATTTTAATATCCATAAAACACAACAAATTTAAGGTAAACTATGTACATGTGTCATTTCTCCCACAAACTAAATTGTATAAGTGGTAAATTTTATACCAAGTGTGCTCCCACCATGTAAAGCGCAATTTGGTGAACTTATCATTTTTATAATTTCTTTTTCGATTAAATTTAATTTCACACATGATCAATTATTGCTTTGAAAGTTGTGTTCTAGATAATTTGTGTACACTAAATTACAAATTGATTTTATGAAATCTATTTTGTGTAAATTTCGACCAATAGATATATATCATGGAGGATGAACGACGAAGATCAACCGAATCCCATATGGAGGCTCAGGGATCGGGGGATGTTCACGGTATTTAAATATAATCTTAAATCTCCATACATGTGTGTACATTTTCTCCATGTATATCTTTGTATGGTTTCCTACAAATAGCTCTCGAACAAGCGAGTTCATCATTTACATCTATTTGCAACCAAAATTTTCGATTTTTGTGCAAAGTTTTTCGCGAGGTTCCCAATGCTCAGGCCATAGATGTTACCAAACAATTCTTTTGAGTACTTGAGGAAACCATTGCCATCTGTATTCCTCTACGTACAATTGAAACATATTTCTCTCTAGATCTCTTAATTGACTTTATAGCATTAATCATATTTTTTATCACCTCTTCCTTAATTTCTTTTATCTTTGGTTGATTTTTGAATACCCAATAGTGTCGTAGTTTCTTTTAATTTCCTTAATGATAGGAGACCTTTCAACATTTGAGCCTAAACTGTCACCTACTCATTTAAGAAATGCTTTTCAAAAATGAAGTTAACATGATATCGTATAACATGGTCAGGTTTTTTATCTCCATATGTGTGAGTGTCAACATTTTCTAACATCTCATTATCGATAGTGATTTCATCTGTACATATTCAAAAAAATAGTACATATTCAATAAATAACTATATTAATAAATATATCTAAAATTTCAAATATTTTTCAAATTAGTTCATCAAATAAAAATTAAGCTTCACATTTCACATTAGGGAAATTTTAAATATATCAATAGATCATAATATTTACATTTACATACCTGCTTCAATTTCTGCTTGAGGTTGATTTTCTTCTTCAATATTTTGAGGAATATCTCTGTCTGTTTACATTGAACAAAATATTTTTCAAACTAGTTCATCAAATAAAAATTGAGCTTCACATTTTACATTAGGAAAATTTTAAATATATCAATAGATCATAATATTTACATTTACATAGCTGCTTCAATTTCTGCTTGAGGTTGATTTTCTTCTTCAATATTTTGAGGAATATCTCTGTCTGTTTACATTAAACAAAATATTTTTTGAATTAGTTCATCAAATAAAAATTAAGCTTCACATTTTACATTAGAAAAATTTTAAATATATCAATAGATCATAATATTTACATTTACATACCTGCTTCAATTTCTGCTTGAGGTTGATTTTCCTCTTCAATATTTGAAAGGGCTTCTAACTTTCTTTTGTGAGATTGTCTCGTCTCTTCTCTACGTTCCTCATGGTCTCTTTTTCAATCATATTTTCTCGCAAAAATTCTTCAATTTCCCATGATAATAGGGTATGAAGTTCAAAAAAATTCCTTCAAAAAATTAGACAATAACTCAATTACAAAAAATATCACAAAATATTTAATTTTAAAAAATTCAGTGTAAATTTTTTGCAAAAAATACATACTCCAATTCAAAACACTTAAAAAAATTCGAGAGAAAAATGTCTTATAAAAATGGAACGAAGCTCAAAAGATTTACTTGAATTCAAAACACGTACATACCTCCAAGAAATGTCTTTTGAATGTATGTCCAAGAAATTTTTTTAAGTTCAAAACAATTTTTGCCAAAATAAGGCCGCCTCCAAGAAATGTCTTCCAAAAAAATTCTTTAAACCCGAAACAATTCTTTTTAAAATCAATTTTCTTCCAAGAAATCTTCTTAAACCCAAAATTTGAAGATAATTTTTTGAACCCAAACCAAGATATTTGTAAAATGAGATGAAAAAAAGTGAAAAGTTCTTCAACAACTTGAGAAGGTTAGTGTCCTACAATGGGAGGATACCAAGTTTTTGCAAAATGAAATGCATCATCCACATTGGGATGAATGGTTGTTGGTATGGAGCAAGGGGTTGCCAAACCACTTGAAAACCTATGATATAGGCCAGCTAGAAGCATGGATTCACTGGTTTCTCTTGGGTGAGTATGGTTACCACCTAATGGGTCATATTTTTCTGATTTATTCCTTGCACATCACTATAAGAATGAAAAAGAAAAAAACATGGTTACTCTGGTTGTTGATGAGAGAGTTTGGACATCTAATGATATATCTTATGTCCATGTATTTACTCCTGTTTGGGATATGTATCATGTCTTTACACATATTTATATTTGGGATGTAATTCATGTTCATGTATGTACTTGGGTTTTGGAGAAAGCATAACTCTCACATGATATGGCATAAGGGAGCTTGTTTGTATTATGTTGATGAGACATTTCACATGTCCATTAGTTATTGTTGCTCCATGACTCGCATCATGATGATGTAAGGAGGTAGCAAGAATCCTTGTTGCTTTGGTTACTCTTGGGAGAGAATGGACTGATTTTACCCCATACATTGCACGATGATGATAGAGGTTGGCAAAAGGAGGCCTTATAGCGTTGGCTTCTATTGGGGGATTATGGTCATTGTACATGGAATGATGATGATGTGATGGGGCAGCAAGATGCCTTATTAAGGTGGCTTCTCTTGAGATAATATGGCCACTACATTTGCTACAATGATGATGTGGTATGGAAGCAAAAGGAATTGTTGTGGTGGCGTCTTTTGAGAGAGTATGGCTCTCTTACTTATTTTCATGATGATCTAGCATGACAGCAGAAGGCTTTGTTGCGTTGGTTGTTGTTGGGAGAATATGGTTTAACATTGTTCAAGTTCATCTATATGTCTCTACTTCTTATTTTCTACTATGTTCATGTGATGTTTGGATCCTAAATGGCCAACAGGGCTAATGATGTGAGCATTGATAGATGAAATCTTCTCTATGTATCATGGGTTGGAGAGATAGTTCATGATTTACGACTTCAACTTTGGGAATGAACCGCTTCATTTTATGTATCTCGTGTGTAGAGGATTTCTTTGGTCATCATATGGTTTTCACATGGAGATTCATTTATGAGGAAGGGTATCTAAATTTTCAGTTTGAGGCCATTCTAGATATTCTAGAGAGGCAGCTTTGGAGCTAGACATGGATGACACATTGTGATAGATGGGGAGGCCATCCACATGAGGATGCAATTTGGAGGGAGGATGTTTGGTGTAGCATCCACTTTTGTAGTTGCTTGAGGACAAGCAACATTTTGCTAGGGAGGACTGTAATATTCCCTATTTTTCACAAGATAATTGGATTATTAGAGTTCTTAATTTTCTTAATTAATTAAGTAAATAAAACGGTGGAGGGACTCATAATCCTCAAAGATTAATAAAATCCACTTTGGGTCTGTATGTGGATATTTTAGATATAAATCTACATAATGGAGTAGTGGAGTAGCTACTTAATGTGAAAGGAGTGGAGATCATGTCTCATTAATGAGAAAGATCATGGAGCTTGAAGCAGTCAACTAAGATCATGGAAGGAATCAAATGTAAGATCATAGAGTATTCATGATAATATGATGGAGGAAATGGTGCATTAATGCACACATGATGGAGAGGGTGATCATTATAGTCATGCATGCTTGAGATCATGGAGAGACATCGCAGTCAACATGCAGGCTTGTGTCCACATGTACAACACAGTTATGAGGTGGGGCAAGGCATGGGAAGGTTCAAAAACTATATAATGAAGATGAAGGAAACATTGGAGGAAGGCTTTGTATTATTATTGATGTGTGATTTGTTTAGATATGGATTTTTTATTTGACATTCCAAGCATGCTTGAGCTGCTTAGCTAAGTCTGCAGTGTTGTTTAGTACATGGTGTTTCCAAGCGGAAATCCCACCCTTACCCTCGGGGGACTTCTGCGCCTACTGTGGGAAAGTTTTATATTGAGCTACATTCATAATTAGGCATTGGTTCCATATTTTTCCTACCTTCTGCAGAACATCCATATTCAGAAATTGCACATTTCTGAAGATCAGTTTGAGAGGAGGAGGTTGTCCTTCAGTATTTTAGCTGAGGAACCAGTGAAGGATTTATCATATCACCTTGGGATTCAAGATCAGCCTTCCAGTTCTTCAGATCTATATCAGGCACCAAGCCATCTATTATTCATCTCCCAATAGCAGCAGTTCCATCAAGAATTACACAGTCCATTCTTGTAGATCCAAGGGATAAGGGAAGTTTCTAGCATTTCAGCAAGTAATCCAATGGAGGACCATTCCTTCACATTGTATGCATTATTTCTATTATTCTTGAGCTTCATAGCCATATTTTGTAGCAGGATAGAGATCCTCCTTCCTTTACAACACAATTTTTGTGAGAAGCTATGTAACAACAACTGCAATCTTTATAGGAGAATTGAGGAGCAAGATATTGAGCTTCTAGCTTGAGGACCTAGTAAGGGGATAAACCCTTCAAGATTAGATCTAATCTTGTGACATATTTCAGCCATCTATTTGTCAGATCTAGCTTCAGATCTGCATAACCCAACAGACTAGGGATCAAACCCCAATAGGGTAAATTTCCAATCTCATAGATCTGGAATTTGATTCCTGGGTTATCTTGGGTTGCCATCATAGAGCCCAGATCTTGAATCTTTTCATCATCAGAGCTACTAAGCTCCATATATCTACATTTCCCTTTTCAACAGCTATATTTACATCATAAGAAAACGGGACAGTGTAGTATTACTTCCTGTAGCTCACTAGTTACATAGTGCTTGTTGTAGCATGCTTTCAGGGTCATTCTAGGCCATCTCTTTGGCTAGATTACCTTATATATTTTGTACATTGTTGTAACTTCATTTCCTATGAATAAAATAGCTCAGCTATTCTGTCTATATCTATGTCGATCATAAACTTGCATGTACATTTTCTGTGTTAGAAATATTGTGTTTGTGTATCAATGCATTATTCCATTTTTGGATATTACACACCTGCCCATCCACTTGGACCGCCACTATTGTTTCTTTTAGCTTTCTTAACTATCTCACAATTTACATTTTTTGGCAGTTTTTCGGGTCCTAAACTTCAGAAGCCATTTTGAGGCCCTAAACAATGGGTTTTGCACATGAAACCTATGAAGAATATGAATCTTATAGGTTCAATATTTTCTTTCAAAATTTTTAGTCCTCGGTTGGATCTTTTTTACAATGTATCATGTGCGTCAAATGGAGATAGTATGTAAAAGTTACGACATAGGGAAATTGATGTACCAATTTACCTTGACAGTGTCAATAGTTGGGTGTTTCATCTCCTAGGGTTAGGTTTTTTTATGCTTATGGTTTTGCATTGTTTCTAAATAATATATACGCTTTCGAGCCTCATTGTAACATAGATTTCAGAGGCATGTAGCTGCCGCATCTCTTCTCAGAGATAAGCTACCAGCACCCTAACTAGGTTTTTTCAATTATGTTGATAAACAAATTTCAGTTCTTTCATATTAATGAAATTAAGTGTTATTTATATTGCATCTCTGTATTTATGGTTATATGTGTATTCTGTTGTGTTCCTGCATAAATTCGGATCACATGGCTTTCCAAAATGAAAAACTACTCTTGTATGTTGGGTTTCTAGTAAAACTATATTATTTTTTCTACATGAAATGTGGAAGTATGAATATTTTGACATATCTAGAACATGTAAAAATTTCAATGATGGTATGATTGAATGAAGAAATCCTATCTTACACATAAAGTAGTATCCTATTTTGGAATAATTAATTATACATTTTTTTTTTGTTAATGAAAGACTTAGATCAATTTTTCAAAAATTGATTATATCCATGCCAAAATTTCTCTACTTTCTTAGTATCAATTTCACGATATTTTTGGACCAATAGAGTAGAGAAAAATCTAAAAATAAAATAATTTTTTTACATGATTTCCATAAACATACCAACCCTCTTTCCCAAAATACCATAAGTACAAAAAAAAGTTAGTTGTATCCATATTGAGTTGGAGGGTTCATCGCTTGAGTATTGACAAGAATGATGGCAGGACCTCACCCCTCATGCACATGGTAAAAAATATGAGTCAATCTCACTTCAATTTCATCGAGCCTATCATTATAAATTCATTGACTATGAACAATTAAAGCGAGGCATTTAAGATTTTTTCCCTACAAAAAATAAAAATAATTTGTATAAAAAATTAGCTCATTTCTATCATCATACCTATTCTATAGGAGAATGTTCATAATAAAATGTAGATATCACAGCTGATCCGCAATAGATTCCAGCAATGGTAGTTGCACCACATTTCCTTGTAACAAAGCATGGTCCTCGGGAAGCTTGCCCTCAAGATTTGCATCCTCTTCTACATGCTCCTCCTCCTGCTCGGTCGGGTCGCTAGGTTGGTCACAATGGCTAAGTCCTCTCCTAGCCCTCCCTCTATGATGCATCATAACAACAGTCTGTGTCGAGTTCAAAAAAATTGTCCCATCTCGCCGAGTAGGTCGTCCTACGGGAGGGACCACCTTCACCCCATTATACACAATATGCAAATGGGTTGGGCCGACCAGCTGTTAGACTTGGAAACCCTACTCTCTGAGAGGAAGTCCTCCATTCAATACAAGGAGATTAGAAGCAAACTTTCACTCCAACCTTGATACTTCAGGGTAATACCTATGTCACAAGGGAAGATGGTTGAGGAGGGCCTGAAATTCAACCTATCTAGAAACTACAAACATGAAACAAAGAGTGAAATGACACCACAAACCAAAATTATATCACCCAAACCCCAAATACCTCTTGATCATAACATAATTATCTGTAAAAAAACTTTAGTGGCAACACGTACGTGGGCGTGGTCATAATCCTTGTCCCCTCGATCCCACACAATAAGAAATTTCACCAAGATGAGGCACAAAAGAGTCCCATTCCACCGCTCATGAGTTCCTCCAGACCTAGTTTCGCCCATTCCAACGTGCATGCATATGTGAAGGGCCTTTGAACGCTCAGCTGTCTTCAAGCCTATAAACCTCAATCCCATACCCAACATCCAAATGAAACAGATAGCTAATAAATCATGGTTTCTATAAGACTCGACAACGTTCTCGACGCGTTAGCTCCCTGCAAGGAATTTGGGATGGCCTTCTCCCATGCCAACTACATGCATCATGTCACTTAGGTGGAGTAACCGGCACCCTGGTTTTATACTTCAATACCAATCACCATACACATGTTTATCTTAATACGCACCTTAATCAAGGAAATCAACTATATCTTTTACACAGCTTAATAAAGGATATCAATTATCTATTTTAGAAGATATAATATTTTTAATATAAATTCTTATATAATAATTTAAATTCATGAGAATTATAAGTAATATCATTTTATTTAGAAATCTAAAAGAAAAAACTTAGACTATCTAAATTGTCCACTTCAATAATTATTAAAATCTTTATATTAAAATTATTATTATGTAAATTATTTATTTAAATATTTAAAAAATAAATAAAATATTATTTATTATTAATTTACTTAAATTTAAATATATATAATAATGATAATAACAATAAATTAAAAATATATAAAATTTTATTTCATAAATATTAAAAATTTTCAAATTAGTCATAGCGTAGTGACATACATACACCCCTAAATCATAGCAATAGAAACCTTAAAAAGGATGAATGATGTAACGAGCTAATACAAATATAGAAGAGCCACTCTTTTCTTACTAGGCATCCCTCCACGCGATTAGATTGTGGGTTCAGATATGACCGTTAGACTTGGGACCTGGTGATAGTCGTGTGCTTTTATACGAGTATCGTTTTCGTGAATTTGATATTATTTTAGAGATTGTTTAGATAAAAGACTATTTTAGATTAAAAAATAAATATTTTTTAAATGTGTAAATTAAATATTTATAATAGATCTTTATGGTTAAGAATTCTGTTATATGTTTTTATATATAAATATATTTAATTTATATATTAATTTTTTACAATTAATTTTAATAATAATATTTTTTGTTTGTTAAGTTGTTTTTGTTTTTAAGGTTAGATATGTAGGTTGTGAAATGAATATTTAAGGGTATTTAAGCTATCAAAAGTTTTTGGGTATTATACTTGTTGTCGAATGACTGGATTTTGGCATGCCAGCTCTCTGTTGCTAGAGAAATAGCCTCTATGAGGTTTATTTTGGATTGCTTTGCTAAAAAGGTCTATCCTCAACAAGTTGTTCTAGTAACACTTGACCCTTTATATTAATAATTTAAAATAAAATTATAATTTATTTTTATCTTAATTAAAAATATAAAAGAATTATGAAATAACTATTTTAATATTGATGTGAATTAATAATTAATTTATATGATTATATTAATTTTAAAGGTTTAGAATGTAAGATGTATAATCTATTATATTGATCTTTATGATTAATTTCATTTATAATATATGACCACTAATTATAAATCAACTAATTCAAATAATTATTTATTGAGAAAATATCCTAAATAGAAGATATGATTTTCATGAGTGCTCGGGAATAAAATCATTTATACCACATAAAAAAAACCTATGGAAATGTTGAAAAATAAATATGTTCTTTTCCTATAGGGTGTTTTTGGGATATATATATATATAAACAGGGTGAGAAAAGAAAGAAAGGAAAAGTTTTCACACTCACTCATCTTAAAGGCCAATGGGAATCATGAAAAATTCTAAGCTTGTGCAGATTTTCATTTTCATGTGAGAAAAGTTAATTCTTTATGTTGTAACATTTATTGTTTTGATAATTTAGACATTTTAGAAGAAAAATTAAAAATAAAAAATATTAAATTTTGATATGAATAGATGAAAATTAGAAAAGAATGTTAGGACTCAATGTCAAAATAAAATAATCATATAAAAAAATGATAGGATTATATGCTTTAAAAAATGAAGGCAACAATATTTGAAAATGATAGGCATAGATAGAAGCAATAAAAGAAATAAAATTGCTCACTTTAAAATAAGAAAAATAAATAAGATGTCTACACTTTGTTAGGATGTCACAACCCAAAATATTTTTTTTTTATCAAACTGCTTAAACATGATCTAAAATATTTAAATTTATGTATTTTTAGATTAGGAAATGAAAGTTCACCAAATTGTTTAATATGGGTTGAACATTATAAGATTAATGGTAGCTAGTTTAATATGCCAAAAGTAGATTATGATTCAATTATTATTCATTAGTATTAATTGCTTCATTAAGAGATTAATTTTCGTTGTAATTAAGTGCATATTAAATTTATTCTAAAGCGACATCGGGACAAAGTTCTTTTGTCTTTTTGTGATAATCCTTGAACATATTTCAATGTTTCTCATCTTCCCCGCCTAGATCAATGGCATGAAAAACATTTCTCGCCCCCTTTCTCCATTTCATGTTAACTTGAAAGGGGGGGGGGGGGGGGCAAGGGAGGCAGGGTTCTAAAAAGTAGTTTCCTTTGCGGTAGGCCGCTCGCAACACATCCCTCCTTTATCCTTTCACACGCCCCCTCGGCTCAAAACCACTTAGCATCATCTACCCCCTCCGAAATATTCCTATCCTCCTGATGGTCATTTGACTTCCCTCCAACGTCTACTTGACCTCTTGTCAATGTACATATCCCGATGCACAATCAACTCCTGCCACCTGTAGTTGTTCCATTACATCTTCTCCCTTACTGCTGCATTCAACCATGTCGTTACAACCGCTCCTTAACTATTATCAACTGTTATTACTGTAGTTCGCTCCATTACCATTATCCATTTAACCACCATGGCTTGTTCTGCAATAGTCATCTCGTATAAGAGTGATCCAAGCATGTATAAATAAACATATTCCATTCCTTTCTACACATTTGTTTTTGTCATTTTGTCAAATTGTAGGTTTTTAGAGATACATTTTCAGTTTACTGCTCCATCATCTATCGCCCTTGTCAACAAAGTTATTCAGAGGCCTATCAGTTACTTACAGAGACTGACTTTGTTTGTTATTAGTTTAACAGATAAATACTTATTCTTTTTTCTTCTACAAAATAAGTGGCTCCCAAAATAAAGGGTCAAAAACTAGTCATTGAAGAAACTACAAATGTGTCTGTCACCATAGATCTCGACCATGTCCCATTAGCTAACCAATTTTTTAGGATTACAGACATAGAGTGCGAATTTGAGCTCTATGAATTGCATCTTTGGTTAAAACAGAAATATTTAGACAAACAAGATGAAGTCAAGCTCTCGGACACCTTATTGCCACTCTTCACATTTACTCAAGCCCATCAGTTTCTTGATCTACTCACTTGGTGATAAGATAGGTATGATTCCCTTAAAAGGACTATAGTAGCTCATACTGGAGACATTTTGATTACTATTACACATGAGACCATAAAACAGATGCTACTAATTCGAGATAGTGACTTCCTCAACCATTTTTCCCAAGCTGCCATCATGGAATTATACAAAAAATTGAATTTTCCTGAGAGAGCTCATATTTTTTAAACCTTTCTCCCTAGTAATGTTGAACTTCCGAAAAATAATTCACCTTATACATCCGTTATGTTCCCTGAAGCAACCCAACACATTATTTCCTTAATTTCTTGATTATTAGGCTTTCAAAATGATAGAAGAGTAGATGAGTCAATTATGGGTTACTGTTCCATTTTCTCCAAAAAATATCACACAACATTCATGTTGTAACACCCCTAGTTTATGTTTTCTTTCAAAGCTAGACAATTGAACTTAAATCCTAAGGGGAGTGGACCCCAAATGGATAAGTGTTTTAGTGGATGTAATTAAATATTTCATTTTTGGAAATTAAATAAAATAATGTTTTGCAGATTGACCAATGAGAATTGTGAGATCACTTGCTAAATCCAAGAGGTTGGATAGAGGAAAATAATTCCCCAAAAATCTTTCAAAAAAATCCTTGAAAGAATTTATTTCCAAATTAGATTTTGAGGAAAATCTAGTTTCCCCAATGATGTGGAGAGTAGTTGGGAAGAGGTAAAAAGCTAGGAAAAGCATAAAGCAGCTTTAAAAGTCCATAAATAAGG
Source organism: Pinus albicaulis (assembly GCA_034641835.2). Lineage (NCBI taxonomy): Eukaryota > Viridiplantae > Streptophyta > Pinopsida > Pinales > Pinaceae > Pinus > Pinus albicaulis. Next base: position 771,140,922 of record CM076575.1, on the reverse strand, counting down.
GAATCTTAGGAAAACAGGAAGAAAAGCATCCTGATATTCTGGATGCAAAATTAGAAACAGGCTTTGGGGAGCAAAAGCTTAAATAAGCTAGTCTTGAACAGATTAGAGGTTGGTCTGTCTTGGGAGGTGGTCTCAGCTCGGGGGTGAGCTCTGGAGATAGAGGGGCTCTAAGGTTGGGAGGATCAGTCAACTGCAGAAGTGGTATGCTCTATGTTCACTACAATCAATAGTACTAGTATGATTTAATATGGTTAATTGTTATAGATACTAAGTAGAGTTATGATTTGAAATTTTTATTTGCTACATTTAAAAATAGTCTGAAGAAGAAAATTTCCTCCCAGTCCTGTACAGTTGTAGGAATCATAATTATGGGGAGGAATTCATCAGAATCTCTAAACCAGTTCTAGTCTAAATCTGAGAATACATCTTTCCCCAAAGATGACTTATATTTTAACTTTAATCTGCTTCTGTATGAAAAACAAATACTGCATATAGTAAAAAGAGAAATAGTACCCTTGCATGCATCATAGATGAAGGAAACTAGACATCAGATTCATCTATGGGAATAAGCAGCGATATAAATAAATAAAATACAAAGAGTTATACCATTGGTATTAATGCAATGAACTAATAATTAAATTGTACTGAAACTCAATTAAATGGTAGAAACCCTGAACAGGTGTTACAGGTGAACATGTATTCCTATATAGCTAGCAACAGAATTAAACTAACTTGAAATAGAAGATAGAGGTGCATTAATATGATGCAAAACTAGTTCACATGAAAATTAAGACCTGTGATATAAAGGTGATAATAGTATTGATTAGCATGGCATTGTAAACATGAGGAAATTTTTATGAACTTATTATTCTCACAGTATTCTAAGGGGCGGGATTTATCCTGGTACCAAAAAAGAAGGCACAAATATACTAGAAAAGATAGCATGGTTAAATATGTGTACAGAGGGTAAGTTTGGAAAACAGAACAATAATAAGACATTATTAGTATATATATACATATCTTATCCTTCAGCATGTCCCAGGAATGAAATTAAACAAGAAGTTAGTTGTTGTAGTAGCATCTCGAGAACATTAGAAGGGCACAAAATTAAAGGTATCCAGTGTTCACAAATCTATTAGAGAGTATTACTTTGATAATCAAAGAAATGGAAAAACTAAACGTAGCAGAACATAAATATGTTATCATCTGGAGACATTAGGAGATTACCCCGACAGAGTAAAAACAATATCATTGTTACCAATAGTAGAGAAAATCCAAATCTACTCCTGTTCAGTTAAGTAAATATTTAACAATCCATCATTGACAGAGAATGTCACTCTACTAACAAAACAAAAAAATCAAAAGACGTATTGACAGAATTCCATTCTTGAATTCCTGAGTACCAGTCACCACTTATAAATTACAATCGCGGAGTTTTCTGAGAAAATTCAGAGTATCGGATTTTATAAATTTCAAAATGAGTAATGAAGAAATATCTCATCGGAGGAAGGCCACGAGTCATCAATATCGACCTGAAAGCAATGATTAAAAGGGAAAAACAATGTTAAAGAGCTCCAAAGATTAATTGTATGAATCTCACCAAGGATCCCAAATCATCTCAGAATAATAGCTCACCTGCACAAACCAAAAGGATAGATAAGAACACGAGAACGATGAATTCCAAATAAATGAAATTGTAGGCAAAATTGGGAAGGTCATCGCAGAGAAAAAATTAGTTACCTCCTTGATCACCTGAAAATGGAAGTGCCTCTGCAATATAAATCAACATGTAAATTTCCCAAGGATGAAAGTTATCTAGCAAAATCGAAAAAAATTAGTGATCGCTACTTCATTCAACACACCTTGGACCTCTCGGACGAGAGGGAAAAACGATAATCTCAGCCGAGGAGGCAAACGCCAGAAGGGTAGAACCATCATCAACGAAATTTAACTAAACCATCAATGTAGGGATGGCCTCAGTGGCCAAAAATGCTCCTGCGTTATGTATTGCTGAAGGGTAAAGCGACACCATGAACTTGAACAAAATGCAACCAAAAGAAAAAAAAAAGACTGTGTATAACGATAGTAAGAGGCGAGAGTAGAAGAAACTCGATAAGCTGAGATAACTCTGAAATATGGGTTAAAGAAACATTAACATAAATCCAAAAACTCTTACCTATGTGCATAAACCCTCTCAGGTCGATGTTGAAATCTGGTGACAGACAAGAGCCGAACACTGGTAGCAACCGAAGAGTCGAACGCTCTGGAAGAGAAACAATACAAAGGCGGCAAATTTTATTGTGAGTCAAAACCCTAAATTGAAACATACCTCACTGTCCACGTGTTTCAATCTGAGAAGATTAGGCGGGGATTGAGACCTTGGTCTAGACGTTGAGTATCATAAATACTCGCCAACCACATGGATTGCACAGCGATGTGAATGCATTAAAATCTCAGGGGTGCTCATATGAAAAAATTTCCAAAATAAAAATAAACAAAACCGATTGTAAATCCCCCACTCAGAAACTATAGATCCGTGCCTTGATGTAGTACCAACGGATTAAAGACTCACACGGGAAGTCACACTCCCATACGTAGTCATCTGCCAGCTAAGGTGGGTAAAACCAAGGCAGGTACACAACAGAGTTTAATGTCACAAACACATCTAATACCCTGGTGCGCTGGGTCAAAGTGACGGTTAAGAGAGACATGAATACATTATAAATCACGTAGGGTCAGTACTTGAACGCCTATACATCCAATACAATGATTCAAAAATTGTATAACCATGAGCCATGAACCCTGAGGAAGGAGTTATAGAATATCGACTTATGTCGAATCGAACTAAGTCAAAGGTTGGAACGTTGATATTTATATTATTGTCTGTCATGTCAATCCTTATAGGTTATATGCATAGGAACAACATAAGTAGTTGGTGTGATCCTTATGGAAGTGACAAAAGCTAGGTGTGAAACCAATTAAATTCAAATCATTTCAATTACCACGTTAGGCTTGATGGTTGGGGATATATAATAGCCCTCATGGGTTATGGAGATGAGGCTTAAGTGGTAACAAAAACAAACATGTAGTGGAAAGCAAGATAAAAATATAAAAGAGAATATAATTGACTAAACCTTGTTCAGTATATTGAGATGTTGAAAAGAGACCATATTACAACAAGTTGTAAATCGAAATTCCAAGTAAGAGAATAATTACTAGGGACAAAAATATTCTCATATAAGTAGAATAAGAGGTATTGATTTAGGAGTTTGAAATACACTTATAAAAAAAAAAAATTGTATGAGTAGAAGGGAAGTTACAAATGGTATCAGAGCTCAAGTTACACAAAACTAGGTTGTTGTTATTGTGCTCACTGTTGCTGTGTGTCCACTGTATAAATTATTTACTGTGGAAAAAAAAAAAAAAGTTACTGATCTTTGTTGTGTAGTGTACAGTGTGGTGCTGAAATAGATAATTCCAATGGCTGGAAGTGATGAAATTTATGTTGATCTGTGTGAGGAAGAAAATCCTAATCCTCCAGTGATGGCTATGTTGCACAGTTTGCAATGAGAGATGGCTGAGCTAAGAAGCCAGAATGACAGATTGTCATTAACCAGTGAGGAGCAGGAAAAGCTCATCAGAGAATTAACTTCGCGGAACAACCAAGAGGGTGAAGGTTCCAGAAAGAGGAATAATGATGAGTCTGAAGATGATGATGCTATTAGGCATCAATATAAGCAGAAAAAGGAATTACAGGGAGAATTCTGAAAGATCAAATCTCCCTCCTATGATGGGGAGAAGGAGGAAGATGCTGAAGCCTGGTCGCTGAACATGATTAAATATTTTCAAGTTTATGAATATGAAAGAAATTTGAAAGCCAGATTATCTGTTTACCAGCTACAAGGTAAGGCTACCTTGTGGTGGGAGGAGACGAAAATGGTTCATGCCATTGATGAAAAGACGGTTACTTGGGACGATTTCCAAGTTAAGTTTAAAAACCGTTTTTTAAATGAACGTTATTACGATGATAAAGCAAAGGAGTTTCATGAGATTAGACTGGGACAACATACTATTGATGAATTTGTCACTAAGTTTACAAATCTGTTGAGATATGTCCCTTACATCTGTGAAGAGAAGGCCAAGGTACACAGGTTTTTGAACTGATAGCCTTCTGTGTACAAAGAAAGGATCGAGTTTGATAACCCAAAAACTATGGACGAGGCAGTGAGGAAAGCTATATTATGCTACCAGCAATTTAAAGGAAAGGCTGAGCATGGAAAAGGCTGGGTAAACAAAGGAGAAATTAAAGGAAAGAAACAGAAACCAACTTACTTAAGGAATTTTGGTAGGGACCATCAGAGGATAAAGTTTAATAAACCAAAAGAAAGCCAAAAAGCTCAGTCTCAAATTGTCACGTCTCCCAGACCCAGCTTCTTATCCACATAACATAAACTCAGATATACTCTACTTTATGCACCAGATAACATTCAAAAATTTTCTATTGAATCAATTACAAATTCATACTGTTATCCGGTATTTAATTTCTTTTTAGTAATTATAGGCAGCCATGGGAATATAAGAATTTCCATGAGAATTTTTGGGGCTTGACCTCCACTCTTCTCAGTCCATCTAGTTGACTTATATATATATATATATATATATATATATATATATATATATATATACTAGTTTGTATTTCTCAGGTCAGTTCTTCAGAGTTTTGTCCAACTCTAGCTGATCAATAGGCCCTTCCTCAAACTTTCCAGTTTGCAAGCCTTATAGACTTTTCAACATCTATAATTATAAAGTTTCAGCATCAAGGTATAGATGTATGCATCCACATATACATCTATCTATATTCAGTTAACCTTCGTTGCTCCAACTACTTTTTCAGCAGTTTATATGGAAGGTGAATAGATGCTCTTTTCCTAGTATTTTTAAATATGCTTACAATCTTCCTTTACACATACTTTTATCACATATAACTGTAGGGCTCTTCCATTATATTATTGTTATGATTTTTCAACATACTTGCAATTCTGGTGCCTCTTAAACTCTTCCCTTCAAAATATAGGATTTAGAAATTTTTCTCCAATCAAATGGAAGTAAGGAAACCGAAGTTGATATTTTATACTCCCTAGATTTAGTTCCTCGTTCTTAGTTAGGATTTAATTTTTGGTTTCATATAATTAAACTTCCATGACATAAAATAGTATAAATTCATAGTTCTGCAATCCTTGTCACTGCAGTATGACTATTCTACTGCCATCAATACTTTTATGACAGGTTTAGTTGTTTTGTACTTGCTGTTCCTGGTTACTGTTTTGCTAACATTTTCTGTTTATACACACAGCAAATAAATTTCCATTTAAAAGAACCTGTACATTGTTATTAGATTAGATATTCAAATGATCTATCCTCTCTAACTTCATTACTACAAGGTACTTATCCCTATAATCCAACCATTTGTCTTTGCTATAAATATACTGGATTTTCAGCTAATAGCTCTAGTTTGCAATTGCATGAGTTACTGAACAAATAGTCAATCTAAAATTTGCATAAGTAACCATAACATAACAATTCATAAAACATTGATATATTTAATACAGACTTAAATAAATCTCCAAATTTATGCATGCATACCGCTACTACGACCAGTCCTCCCAACCTTAGAGTTCGTCTGTCTCCAGAACTCACCCCCGAGCTGAGAGCCTCCCAGAACAGAATAACCTCAATCTGTTCTGGAGCAGCTTATTTAAGCTATGCTCTCCCCAAAGCCTGTTTCTAATTCTGCGTCCAGAATTTCAGGATGCTTTATTCCTGTTTGCCTAGGCTTCCCTTATTTAGGGACTTTAAAGCTGCTTTCTACTTTTCTAGCTTGTCACGTCTCCCAAACCCATTTTTTTCAGAAATTTTTTTTTTCTCCGGTTTAGATTCTTTTCAGTACCTACAGACAGCCCTGGAATACAAGAATTTCCATGAGGATTTTTGGGCTTAACCTCCCCTCTTCTCAGTTCATATAGTAGACTTATATACCTACATATTTTACCTTGTATCTCTCAGGTTTTCTGTGCAGGAGGATCACTAGGCCCTTAATCAAACTTTCCCAGTTTGTCGGCCTGCTAATATGTTCAATATGTTAAAGTTTCAGCATCGAAGTATAGATTTAGGCCTCCTCGCATACATCTATCTCTACGTAGTTCACCACCATTGCTCCACTACTTTCCCAGTAGTTCTATGGATGGTAACCAGATGCTCTGTTCATGGTATTTTACACATGCTTACAATCTTCCTTCACACAGACTGTTATTACACAATAGATTTTGAAATAGGATTTTTCCCCCTTATTTGACTGTTATAGACATTCAACATGTGTGATATTTTTGGTACAGATTCAACTGTTCCAGGGGGAACTAGGAAACAACTCCTCTTGCTTCACTCCAATGGAGGGAGAGAATATTGAACTGGATAGTTTAGAATCCCTATTATTAATCCTCGTACTTAGTTAGGATTCAACTGCTACCTCCATATGTGTACCATTACATTTAATAGAATACTGTAAATTCTAATTTTTTTTACAATTCTTTCCATTGTGACACAGCTGAGGGTTGTTGTTCCCTACTTTATGTTATTGATCACAGTGAATTATGTGCCATCAGTATTGTTATGATAAATTAATTTATTTGGAACTTAATGTTCGTGGGTACTGATTTGTTAACATCTTCTGTTTATACACACAGAATTAAATACTCCTTTAGAAGATAGCTATCTATACCTATACATGGTTATTATATTGGCTGCTCAATTAATCTATCATCTCAACAATCATTATTACAATGTACTCATCTCTACACTCAACCATTTGTCTCTACTGTCAATAGCTGTGGTTGCAATTACAGAAGTTACTGAACCATTAATCCATCTAACAGTTGCAAAATGCAACCTAACATAACAATTCATACATTACATAATGTACTATAACATCACAACTTCATAAATTTCATAAAAGCCTATAACATCACAATTTCATAAATTGCATAAAGAAATATCATATCACAATTTCATAAATTGAGTAAGAATATAACATCACTATTTCATAAAAGCAGGATATTAACACGAGACTTACGAGAGATGTCTCAATTTATGCATACCCTCTACCATGACCCAGTCCTCCCAACCTTAGAATCCTCTTTATCTCCCCCAGGATTCACCCCCCGAGCAGAGAGATCCTCCCCGAACGGACAGCCTCAATGCGATTTGCAGATGACTATTTAGGCTGATACTTTCCTAGCATTTCCAGTGCAACGTCGGAGATTCCGGGATGCTATTCTGATTTAGCCTAGGCTTCCCATTTTGGGCTTTTTAAAGCTGTTTTATGATTTTCCTCAGCTTTTCCAGCTTTTATTACCTCTTCCCAACTACTTTCCTCATCATTGGGAAATTTAGATTTTTCCTCAAAATCTAAATTAGAAATAATTTCTTTCAAGGATTTTTGAAAGAATTTGGGGAAAGTCTTTTTCCCTTTTCCATCACCTCATGGATTAGGCATATGATCTCATTTTCTCCTCTGGTCATAGTGCATGCACAATAGTTTATTTATTTTTCATAAATATGTAATTAACCATATCCACATAATAATTATCCATTGGGGTCCACTCCCCTATGGATTTATGGTCAAATGTCTAATTTAAAAAGCATAGAACTTGGGGGTGTTACATATTCCCCCTCTGAAAGTAAACACCATCCTCGGTGTTGAAAACTATCTACTTAATTTATTTTGAACATAATTATGGATGCTGTTCCATCATCTTAGCTTCTCTGTTCCAAGTAGCTTTTCAGCAGTAAAGTGCTCCACTGCACCTTTATAGCTGCGGTCGTTTTGCAATTCAACCATTCTGCTTCACCTTTGAAGTGACTACGGAAGAAGTCTCTTAAGTTGATCAGTTCACAATTCAAATCAATCATGTGAGAAGCATCATGTACAAAAATTATAACGTTTCCTTTCCAACAAGGAGACATGAAATACATCAGGAAATTTAATAAGCAATGGTAGGGCTAATATATAAGCCATTAGTTTCCAGCAGAGTACTCTCCTGCCTCCACTCTCTTTACTGAAGCCTTATGCCATTGGTTTTCTTCCTACTTCTTTTCAAGAAGTCTGTATGGAAGATCTTTTATTCTGATTTCTCTGTCCACAATTCATACCAATGTAAGTAAGATCATAAAATTGATAATTCACAACAGCATTCTGCATTTCAATAACTTAAGACATTCAGTTATAAACCATTCAGATTCATAATAGTTTAGTGTACTTTTAGTACACCACTTATCCTTCCTTGTTTTGCAGTGAGGTTCTTTCCTTGCACCACTTGGTTCAGTTCAGCTTTTCTGAATTTTGCTAGGTGATTTATCTTCACCTTTTTCTTCTTTGTTTCCAGAGTGCCAAATTTCCTGTTACACACTTGTCTAAACAATTTCTCAACTTTTTCATTAGTACACATAAATGAGAGAAAACAATTGGATCATATGCATGTTTATGCTTACCCTTGCTCATTTTATAGTTGTACTTCTAGTATCTTTTCATTGTTTCTTTTGTTAGTTACTTAATTTAATTAGTAACAACAAGATTTCTTAATAATCTCTACCATTCCATGCTTACCTCTCACATGAAATGGTATCCACTAGTTCAAAACTTAAGTGAACAATTTTGGAACTGATGGGTTGCACCCCCACCCAAGCCCAAATTCTGACTCATCCTCTTTCTCTCGGTTTGTAGCTGAATGATTCCCCTCATTTCCACATCTTTGAATTTAAGACTCAAAATTTAACTTTAATAAAATTTGCACCAAAAAAATTGTATAGTGAGAATTCATATTTTCCTTTTCTAGTGATAAATGTAATTTTTATAATTCATCACATTCTGATATCAATACTTGATAATGCCAAAAATGAATTTGACACGGTTCCTCACCCCGAAGACTCACCGAGAATTTATGCATTACTTTTAATTGTATGTTCATGCTTTGCTAGTCCCTCTCTTCTATTTCTCTCATCGGCTTATTAATGAAAATGGAAAAGGTTTTATAAACCATAAAAGTATTCCAACCTTTTTCTGAGTCATAAAAAAATTCCTTCTTCTTCTCTTTTTTTTTCCTTATGAGAGAAATATCACTTCTCCATATTTTTTTCAAATTCTTTTACTCATTATCTCTAACCTTATAAAATATACCAACTGGAAGAATATAAATAAATAATTAAGAATCATTCTTTCACTATCACAAGAATATTCTTCCTTAAGTAATTCATCAGGAAAATCTTAATTTACCCCTTCATTCATTCATGCTTAACGTTATGTAATGGTTCCACAGTTACTAAATCAACCATTTAATGGAAATTAAAACTTGTACTTAACTCTTATTTTCTTTTATAGCAGTATACATGCCTTATTTATATGATACATTTTCCACTTACTCATATACTACTTACATCTCAAGCCTTGGGCAATATACATCTCATGAGCATGTATATATATCCACTAGGTTTGTATATATCATATATATTTCCAAACCTTATTGTGTAAGTAACCATGATATATATATATATATATATATATATATATATAGCCTTAGCAATATTAATTTGATGAACATATGAATATATATATATATCCCTATATTTATATATTCATATATAAATTCAAGAGGTTATTACACATACTTTGAAATAATCCCTTTTATATTTTTTTTTCATACCTCTGGCTACAGCGTAGTGGCTTAGGTTGTAAAATCTTGATACCATTTGTAAATTTTTTATTTTTTATTTTTTTCATATACTCATTAATTACTAATTCAGTTCAAAGGTGCATTTATTTCCCTTCATATCACTTCAGTCATATAATCTATATATATATATTGTTACATATATACATATATGATATTAATATTCAATACCCTACCCATCGAATATTCAATATTAATATTCAGTATTATATTAATACCTTTTTTTTTTTTTCTTCTTTAGGTATCTTTGAATTCCATTATCAAATCCATGACTCTCTTAAAACTATTTCCCTCAACTCCATATATCTCACCTAAATATGACATAGGATAGTTGTATAAGTTATATAAGATTTGTATGCATCTTACCTCTATATATATATATACCACATCTAGGTATATATTAAATTCATATATCACACCTATATATCATAGGGTAATTGTATATCCTACATACCATGGGTATACATCTTGCATCCACCTATATATGTAACATATTTATATATATGTTAAGTTCATATCTCGCATATATATACTCAAGATAATTGTATATACCATACACCATAGGTCTACTTCGTAACTTTATACTACGTCCATACCGATATCAAGTTCATAAACATCATATGAGTATACTCTATGTAGGGTATTCATAACAAATAAATCCATATATAATTATGCCTATATGTAACTTGTCGATTCATAAATTCACCCCAACCTTGGAGTACTACCGTAGGAATTTAAACCCATCTCTTATGCAGAATTATACATATAACCCCTGTGTGTATTATTATACAATGTTGTGACATTATGAACGGGCGAGTTCATTTCTACGTGGCAAGTGAGAGACATTATACCTGTAACGACGATTTTCAAAAACCACTGTTATTCTACCGTAGTTTCAAGTGCGCCCATAGTGAATAATTGATTTAGCTGTCATACTTTTAGGTCACGCCGCAACTGGCAGAGTCCTTTCTCATGTCCGATAACTGTCAACTACATATCGGCGGTGTATTGGAAATACGTGTCCCGCTTTTTTACGCGCATCCTGATTCTTGCGTTAATTGTCTTGGCATATCATTTCTTTTCCAGCTGGTTTGGTACGCCGAACCTCAGACTTGTGATCTGCGTTTGCAGGTTTCTAAACATCGGTACTACCTGGGAGCTGTAGGTGTCGCCTCACCCAGGGTTTAGTACCTTCGGATATGCCGGATATGTATTTTCTAATAATTTATTGGATCTCTTGCAGGTAAACGTATCAGCTATGATAGAGAGAGTGCCGTGTACTGCGCTCCTGATCTACGGCAAAATCGACGGTGTGAGATTCTGAAGGTTGATCCAACCAATCTCGGGATCCGACGAGGGTTTACGACAGGGAAATTAGGGTTTGAGGGTTCCTCTTTATGAGCGACCTTTCACTCAGTATCCTGGTCAGACCTCTCACCTATAAATTTTTTTTTCTAGTTTCGTTCCTATCGACAGATCCTCTGTTTTCAGTATGGCGCAGACCGAGGGGGTCCGCCCTTCTTCGGTCCTCTGCGGCAGGGACGACAGAACCCTTCTGCGTTTACTGTTTCGTGGTTATAGTTTATTCTTCGAGGGTTCGAATGGATAAATCGTAGGTTTAGTTGTTCAGGTCCAACGTATGGTTTTAACTCTCGTTCTGCTATAGATTTAACTCTCCCAAGTTCAGTCAACCTGATTTTTTTTTTTTTAAAGTTTGGAGGGTATGTTGGCGTTTGAACTCAGACGATTAGGGTGGTTAGGATAAATCAGTTCCTGACTCTGCCGATCGTATTGATCTGGGTATACTGACGATTATGGAATGGGTTCACTCGAGGAACGGGTACCGATTTACCATATCGGTGGTCCACCCTCCTGAAATCCATTCTTCCGCCATTATTTTTTTTCGTTGGGGTGATGAAAATCTACTTTCAGCGCACAGGATTAGTTATGCGACTGAAGAGATTTAACCTCAGACTTCTGCAGTATCCAAATCGAATTAGTAGGTGGTAGAACTTACTTACAGCATTTAATCCTGTTGTTGCTCGTTAATGGGAGTGTATCGGTTTATAGTTGATTTAGTTTTTCTCTCACTCCCTCTGTCACGGCTTCGGTTCGGTTGACCCCTGACAGATTTCTATCATAGAGTTTTGTTGTGACCGTCAGTAAATTAAGACCCGCCATGAACTAGTAAACTGCATTTTCGTGCACCCCTTTTTTTTCTGAAAACATGGATTTCCTGTTTTATAATCGGGGAGCCATGGCATATATTGATCCTGCATATTTAAAAAAAGGGTATGTCAGCATTATTAAACCGAATCAGTGCTTTTATCCCGGCATCTAGGTCGTTTGGGTAAGCATCATATTTGCGTTTACTCTGTTGTCTAAGGCTGGTTGTGGTTAACGTTGTCCACTATTATTACGCGTGCCGCGCACCCCACCAGTGGGTGCCATCCCCAGAGTTGCGTTTCATATATTATGCAGACAGATTAATTTATTTTACGTCCCTCTGTTCCATAGATTGCATATACGCATCTCTTTTCATTTATGATTCATGTATTATAAATTTCGTTTATAATTTTGTTCGGCAGATTCGGCCAATTCGTGGGTTTTATTTCTTCATACGTACAGCGTTTATATATATATATATGAAATTCATTTTAACAGTCCGAGCCATGTCGGCCATAACTTTTCATTTATATATATTCACATCTGCGATGCGTACTCCAACGTCTTTTAGCATTATATGAATCCATATATATATCAGACGCGTTGGTACAGTCTATTCTCACATATATGACTTAGGTTACTAGCGTAGTGATATATTGATATTCGTGCTTTACACTTACCCATATCTATATATTATTGTGAAATGAGTATACATGTAATAGATCAAGAGATTCGTAGGGCATAAATATAACTTAGCACTTTTCGCAAAGGTTTAGTGTAATTAAAAGTTGAACCTTCTTTTTGGAATATTTCGAGGTTTCAAGGTAGAATTAACAATGATATGTACCTATAGAAAATGATAAGCCCGATTACTCTTGTATAATGATTTTTTTTCTTTTATATACTATATATATAAATTTTAGCTCGGTTGCCATACTTTCATACTATTGAGCTCATAAAGTCACATGAATAGTTTTATATATATCTATCCCATTGTCATTATGTTGTATAATTGAATAATTTCTTAGTCTTAAAGAGGAGAGATAATTTATTTAAGAGTTGGGAAATGTGGACATGGAAAATTGCTACATCTTGATTTACCTCTTAGAAATTCCTCCTAAATTTCAATCATATATACTTTTCACTGTTCCCCTGAAGTATGTGCTTCCTCAATTACACACACAATTGAGATGTCGGAACTTCCACTTTTTTTCTTTCAAGTATCACAATTCATTATATTTATTTCTCAACAGCTTATTATGTGTACCAAGTAGCTATAGTTCGCTATATTATTTCTTTTAAGGTATTTATAAACACAAATATCACAATTGGTGTCACTATTAACAACAATTTATCACCTCCATAGGGTTTCAAAGAACTCTGTATTTCAATATCCCCCGGTTTAGATTTAAACAATAGCCTTTTGATATACAATATATATACTTTATTGCACTTGCCTAGAGGACATTACTTATAAGGTAATGATTTGTATAGGTTATAGTTTAATGAAGGAGTAAAACATATAATTATTGTTTTTCCTTTTGATATGAAACTATACCTTTATAGATGGTCTATTGCTCACCTAGCATATAAACAATCATTTATTTTATGGTCTACCATTAAGTTATATGACTATCATTTAGACCTTGGTTTAAGCTGGTATTCTAGCTTTATATATATACGTAGACTTCATATGACTACCATATATATATAGGGGATCTATATATTCCATAAGTCTCATATAGAATAGCAGGAATTCATTAACTAAAAGAATTTTTAAGTTTCATATGCAAGTGTTTTTACTTTCTTTATCTCAATTCTGCTACACTATCATTCTAATATTCTCAAGTATATATGCTGTTACCTTGTGTCTACATAAGTAAGAGAATATTTCACTTTCCATAGAGACTAAGTAACTTCAACCTTGGTCTTTTCTAGTGTATTAAGATGGTTTCAGTATCTTAACTTTATGCACCCTGTACTTGCTTTTACCTAACGATGATAGTAGGTCAATAGCTAAATATGTCATTATAACCCTATTATAGGTTTAACCATTCTGGTTTATGAGCCTCCTCATACTACTCCCTTCACCACCATCTGTTACTTGTATACCTGAAAGTATATCCCAGATATTTGTATACTCGAAGTACTATTTAATATTCATACTTTTATCAGAATTAACCATTTCCTTGTGAGCACATATCTTGCCCAAATTTTGAACTTTAGCTCCGATACCATTTGTCACGTCTCCCAAACCCAAATTTTTTTTTCAGAATTTTTTTTCTCCTGCTAGATTCTTTTCAAGACTTGGGCTGCCAGATGTACTCGGAATACAAGAATTTCCATGAGGATTTTTGGGCTTAACCTCCCCTCTTCTCAGTTCATATAGTAGACTTATATACCTACATATTTTACCTTGCATGTCTCAGGTTTTCTGTGCAGGATGATCACCAGGCCCTTAATCAACTTCCCAGTTTGCCGGCATGCTAATATGTTCAATAGGTTAAAGTTTCAGCATCGAAGTATAGATGTAGGCCTCTTCGCATACATCTCTCTCTACGTAGTTCACCACCATTGCTCCACTACTTCCCCAGTAGTTCTATGGATGGTAACCAGATGCTCTATGCATGGTATTTTACACATGCTTACATCTTCCTTCACACAGACTGTTATTACACAATAGATTTTCCAGTAGGCTTTTTCCCCCTTATTTGACTGTTATAGACATTCAACATGTGTGATATTTTTTTTTTTACAGATTCAACTGTTCCAGGGGGAGCTAGGAAACAGCTCCTCTTGCTTCACTCCATTGGAGGGAGAGAATATTGAACTGGATAGTTTAGAATCCCTATTATTAATCCTCGCACTTAGTTAGGATTCAACTGCTACCTCCATATGTGTACCATTACATTTAATAGAATACTGTAAATTCTATTTTTTTTACAATTCTTTCCATTTTGACACAGCTTAAGGTTGTTGTTCCCTACTTTCTGTTATTGATCACGGTGAATTCTATGCCATCAGTATTGTTATGATAGATTAATTTATTTGGAACTTAATGTTCGTGGGTACTGATTTGTTAACATCTTCTGTTTATACACACAGAATTAAATACTCCTTTAGAAGATAGCCATCTATACCTATACATGGTTATTATATTGGCTGCTCAATTAATCTATCATCTCAATAATCATTATCACAATGTACTCATCTCTACACTCAACCATTTGTCTCTACTGTCAATAGCTGTGGTTGCAATTACAGAAGCTATTGAACCATTAATCCATCTAACAGTTGCAAAATGCAACCTAACATAACAATTCATACATTTCATAATGTATTATAACATCACAACTTCATAAATTTCATAAAAGCCTATAACATCACAATTTCATAAATTTCCTAAAGGAATATCATATCACAATTTCATAAATTTCCTAAAGGAATATCATATCACAATTTCATGAATTGAGTAAAGGAATATAACATCACCATTTCATAAAAACATGGATATGATTAACACAGACTTACAGATATCTCCAAATTTATGCATGCACACCTCTACCATGACCAGTCCTCCCAACCTTAGAATCCTCTTTATCTCCTACAGAGTTACTGAGAGATCCTCCCAGGAAAGAGACTAGCCTCAATTTGTTGCAGGAGCTGACTTAGTAAGTTTGTGCTTTCCCCAAGCACATTTCCAGTGCAAATCCAGGAATTTCAGGATGCTTTATTCTGTTTCGCCTAAACTTCCCATTAGGACTCTTTAAGCTACTTTAAACTTTGTCATTTTCAAGCTTTCTCCCTCTTCCAACTACTCCTCTTCATTGGGGAAATTTAGATTTTTCCTCAAAAATCTAAATTAGAAATAATTTCTTTCAAGGATTTTTGAAAGATTTGGGGAAGTCTTTTTCCTTTTCCATTACCTCATGGATTAGGCAGGTGATCTCACTTTCTCATCTGGTCATAGTGCATGCACAATATTTTATTTATTTTTCATAATTAAGTACTTAACCATATCCACATAATAATTATCCATTGGGGTCCACTCCCCTATGGATGTATGTTCAAATATCTAATTTGAAAAGCATAGAACTTGGGGGTGTTACATAGCTTTTCCAGCTTTTTACCTCTTCCCAACTACTTTCCTCATCATTGGGGAATTTAGATTTTTCCTCAAAAATCTAAATTAGAAATAATTTCTTTCAAGGATTTTTGAAAGATTTTGGGGAAAGTCTTTACCTTTTCCATAACCTCATGGATTAGGCATGTGATCTCAATTTCTCATTTGGTCATAGAGCATACACAATATTTTATTTATTTTTCATAAATAAATAATTAACCACATCCACACAATAATTATCCATTGGGGTCCACTCCCCTTTGGATTTATGTTCAAATGTCTAATTTGAAAAGCATAGAACTTGGGGGTGTTACATATTCCCCCTCTGAAAACAAACACAGTCCTCGGTGTTGACAACTATCTACTTAGTTTATTTTGAAAATAAAGATGAATGCTTTTCCATCCTCTCAGCTTCTCTTTTCCATGTAGCTTTTTCAGCAGTAAAGTGCTCCACTGCACCTTTACTCTAGCTATTGTTCGAGTTCGCAATTCCATTTCTTCCCGCTCTCAGATTTGAAGCGGCTCTGGAAGGAATTCCTCTTCTGGTTCTACCTGGATCACATTCCAATCGCTAATGTGAGAAGCATCATGTAAAAAAATTATTATTTTTTTCCAACAAGGAGACATGAAACACATAATGAAATTTAATATGCAAGGGTAAGGCTAGTTTATAAGCCATTAGTTCTCCCCTTTCCAACACCTTCCTCGGTGTTACACTTTAACGTTGATTTTTCAACTTTGATGAAGATTTATTCTTCGTCCTTGCTTAGTTTCCAGCAGAGTACTCTCCTGCTTCCACTCTATTTAATGATACCTTATGCAGTTGATTTTCTTCCTACTTCTTTGCAAGAAGTCCGTCTGGAAAATCTTTTATTATGTTTTCTCTGTCCACAATTCATACCAATGTAAGTAATATTAGGTACATATAATTGATAATCCACAACAACATTCCTAATTTCAATAATTTTAAGAAATCCAGTTATTAGTCAAACCGTTCAGGTTCATAATAGTTTAATGCACTTTTAGTACACTACTTATCCTTTCTTGTTTTTCAGTGAGATTTTCTCCTCACGCAAACTTGGTCCAGTTCGACTTTTCTTGATTTTCCAGGTGATTTATCTGCACACATTTTCACCTTTTTCTCCTTGTTTCGGATTCTACAATTTCCTGTTACACACTTGGCTAAACAAATTTACAACTTTTCATTAGTATTTATGAATGAAAGAAAACAAACTGTATCATATGCATGGTTATGCTTACCCTTTCTCAGTTCATCGCTATACTTCCAGTACCTTTGCATTGTTTTCTTTTGTTAGCCAATCAATTTAATTAGTAATAACCAAGCTCATTAATAATTTCTGTAATTCAATTCCTACTTCACACATAATAATTTTTTTTTCTCTAAATTCTTTTATGAAATTCATATTCCTATTGACAATATGTCTAAAATGTGCAATAATGTACAACTTTATGTTTCATTATTTCATTTTTTTTTATTTTTTTTTTCAGGTTTCCTCAAGTCTATTCACTAGTTCAACACTTACATGAATAAATTTGGATCTTATGGGTTTCCCACACACCCAAGTCCAAACACAGCTCATCCCCCTTTCTTCGGGTTTGTAGCTGTATGATTTCACACTATTATCCTGTCTTTAAATTTAAGACTCAGGGAAATTACTTTTAATAAATTTTACACCAGCATAATTTTATAGTGTGAGTACATATTTCTTTTATATTGATATATGTAATTACTATAATTCATCACATTCACAAGAACTAATAAATGTCAAAAATGAATTTGACACAATTTTCCTTTTTTTTTTTTTTTAAGAATCACCAGAATTTATACATTTACTTTTAATTGTATGTTCATGTTTTACTAATTCCAATGATGATTCACCAATTATATCTATATGTGAATTTCACTAACCATTAGAAATCAACCCATGGTTTATATAAACAACACATGGTTTCTAACAAAGACCACTTACACCCTAAACCATGGTTCACTTGATAAATGGAGTATAATATATATAGGAAATTAATTGTGCTCCATTGGATCCTTATCCATGCACGATAATTTTTCATAATTATTTTCCCATGGATTTAAAAAAACAATTGTTAGGTTTTCAATTCTACCTTAGCTAACTCGTCCGGGAAAATTTGATTTATCCCTTCATTCATTCATTCATAACTCAATGTAATGAGTTCACATTACACTATTTAATATGATATAATCCACAATTACTAACCCAATCAATTATTTAACCAACTATTTAGACCGTATTTTTAACTCGTATTTAAGATTACCACTTCAGTAATTTCCATGTACATGAACTAATATATGCTTATTACCAAATACTTTAGTCATGATTTAAATATAGATGATTTGAAAATCATCCTGGTAACTTTACCAAATACCAACATCCAACTTCTCCTTGTCATATTATACTTTTAACACTTACTCTACCACACTAGTGTTTATTACTCTTTTAACCATATCGTAAAGAGTTATCTTGTGAGCTACTATACATTAACTAGAACTTCCTTGATACTCTAGTAGAATCTTAACTTTCTCTCTTTACATCGATATAAATAGAGCAATAATTAGAGTTCACTTTAAGTATTTTCAACCATGATTCATCATTTACCTTCTCACTATTTTACGATTATAACAATATATTTGACCATCTATTCTTAACCACTTCCAATCAAAGTGGAATATCCCATACTTAGTATTATTGTCCGTGTGTCGTTGCCCAACCTACTACAAGTTTCTTGCCCATTTATCATACATTAATCACATTAGATTTGTGATACCTCTCATTCATGGCAATTTTTTTTTTTCCTTAATAATATTCTGTTTCTCAAATTTATATAATGCCATTTCCCTTAATATGCCATATGATATTTAAATTTATCCACCCTATGACCATGGTTTATAATTTTCCATTATATACCTAATTCCTCAATGGCCACTTTTATATATATATATATATATATATATATATATATACTCACTCCACATCACCAAATACTATAATTCACCCCACTCCTTACGTATAAATTTCAAATCAAAATATGACATATAGATATTGACTTCTATTTTAACATATTGCGATGATTTAAATCTTATTACTTTTATTCGTTGTATACTTTACTATTACATTTTACCTCGAAAATTATCCATCCACTGTTTAACTATATAATTATAAGGTCGTTTTCACTATTGTATTTCTTTTGCCACTATAGATATTTCCTTCTAACGACACTTGTCACCATCCAACCTGACTTTAAATTTCAACTTCATTACAACTTACCTATTTAATATCATACACGTTTGAGTACAATATTCATAAAGTCACCAACGCCTAATTAGGTGACGTTAATTGTGGAGTTGGGAAATGGAGTAATTATCTCTCATACACTTGGCACTATTGCTTTCTGTCGTACGTGAATTAGATACACTACAATTGTTTCGGGATTCGGCACTATCGTGGAGGTTTTGGGTTTTGTGTTAAATATTTCATTTATACTAGTTACCACCGTTTCTAGTCAATATCACTCAAAGTTTCGAGCATGGTATTTCCTTTTCTCGGTTAAGATAATTCTTGGGATATGAAGATATTAAATTTCCTGTACTGTTCAACCCTAACCTTTTGGCGTGATTCCCTTGGCACTGATCCGAGGGATAACTCAGGATCAGCCACCACGTGGACGGCCAGGATTCGTATGCCATTGTTAGGGTTTTCTGTCCCATATAACATTTCAACTTTCGTTATGCTTCCCATTTGAAATTTCGGCACTCCTGAGCTATACTCTTTCAGGCAGTCTCAGTCTCATTTGGTTTGGCGCTCGGCACCAATTTAGCACTCTAAATCATATACAATGTTTCAGTGTTCTGCGTAAACTTACCCCAAAATTTCATGTGACGGATTTTCTTTACAACATTTTTTTTTTTTTTTGTGGCAACCCAGTCAATTTATCTTCGACACTTGGGTAATGTTAGTATTTCTTCCACAAAAGTTCATAGTTGTGGATTCACGAATCTGTAAGCAAATTTTATATACGATGTCCCTCTATTAGTGAACTAATATTCTCATTTTGTCCATTCAAAATAATATTTTCGGCAACATAGACCTTTGTTGTTGATTATGTATAATTATTTCACATAAATTTTCTCCAAAATTAGTTCTTGTAGCATTGTACGCTCATCATAACTAATTCATATTTTTCTAACTCCTTCGGTTGTTTACTAATTTTCCAGGATATACAGAATTCATACTGTTGATAGTGTAATTTTTTTTTTTTTTTTAACTTTGCCCTTGGTTTTTTTTCGGCATATGCTACCACTGATTACTCACGCAGTAGAGACGTTGCGCAAGGAATTCCTCATATAGAAATGGTGAGGTAGGTATTACCACTTATATACCCATTTACATTTTATGATTTATAAACTTTGAAGTTCTCGTGACAGTCTTAAATCTTTGTTCCTTATTTCGCTCATTATCACAGATTTGCGATTTTACAGTGTCTTTACTCTTATCTAACGAGAAGAAGGGAATTGAGCTACTGATTGCAATGGCCCTTACGTTGACCTAGGTACTTCATACCGATTTCTCTCATATTTAATCTTAACGATTTTAAGGTTTTTTTTTTTTTTTCCTCTTTCTATGACATACTGTTTTATTTTTGGGAATAATTAGTAATTATATTTCGATTTGAATGCCGTGATCATAGTAAAGAAATTTCTGATTTTAGTATTTTTCTATTTCTCCATATATAGATTTTGTCACCGTTACCTCTTTTTGCAGAGTTATTCCCAATTCAGTGCTCTAACTTTTGATTTTTATTTTCTTACATTCTAATTTTTCTTTTATAGATATTTCCATGTATACATTGGTTGTTTATGCGGAGTTTGGTCCTAAATCCTAGTTAGACGGATTAGAAAATCAACTTGGGGTTTTGTTTCTGACTTTATGTATTTTGAGGCTTATCGAATTTCCAGGTTTGTTGTTTTAATTTCTACTCTACTAGTGTTCCACTCTTATTCTACCCCAGTTCCACTTTCATTTGATTTCTAACCAGTTATATGGTTTCTGTTGTCATCAGTGTCCCTCATCTGGTGAAGATTTGGCTGAATGAGGTAACGTATCTCCTCATAACATTGTTTTTGTCTTGGGACTTAAATTCATTTTAAGTCCTTTTTATTTTTTTTATTTCCCATATAACTTTTCTGTTCGGCATGCAGGTACTACCCAAAATCCATTTGAACTTTTCATCTCTGATTATCGAATGGATATTAGAAACCTCGAATTTTCTTTTAACTTCTATTCTTCTCTTTATACAGGTTGATGTCGGTGTTCTTATCTCCTGTTTACTATTAGTTTCATCAACAGAGATATTTTCGATTTATTTACTTAGTTATGACTGAACTATTTTAATAGTTAAATGAATTTATTTTGTAATATGTATATCCCCAAATTTGGGTTTGGAAAATTGGAAAATTTCTCAACTGTACCCTTGTTTGGAGTATATTTTTAAAGATGGCATCGATTTGGGAATTTGTAATGTTTCTTCTGAAAAGAAAACCTTTAATATGGATATACTCATATATAGTCTTTAGAATATCATCTATACCACTTTCTCTTTATCTATCTAACTGGAATCTTAAAATAAATCAGCCCAGTACCAAATACTTCCTCTCTCATTTGATATATATATACTTGCAATATATGTAAGATTAAATACAATACACATATTGATTAAGTATACTACTTTTACACAGTAAAAATAAGTTAATCAAGCACTAAATTTTTTTTTCTATTTACTGAATCTATATAATAACGCACAACAGCATTAATTCAATAATTAGATCTTTTCTCATAATTGTCATAAAAATCACTATAAAATATACTCACCCACCATTTTAGTTGGTTAACTGTAGTATATACTGTTCCAATTCTTAGCACTTAAAATTTTATACTACCATTGTAACAGAAATAGTTTGAATCTTGCTCGATTATAATTGTTTCATTTACTAGAATTATAAATTTAGTTGATGTACAATTTTTCACTGTTTTAGCTATCACAATTGAGTAGCTATCAAGACAGAACTACATTGATCATGTAATTATACAAAATAGATAAGTATATTTAGCTAGAAATTTCCATTTACAGAATTAAGGGTTTGCAATAATTCTTACCACCCTACCCATTTCCTTCTCCTATTTCCATGTTTAAATCTCGTATAGCTATTTAATCATGGTTTATTATATGCAATTGTCTAGTTTGGAATAATTTTTAACGATGAATTCCACTGCATATTTTAGTATGCATCTCCTTTTATATCTTCTTTCAACTACAATATATGTTTCTGTGTGAGTACACGATTCACCCAATGTTTAGCTAAAGTTCTACATGTGAGTTTTAATTTTGAATATTAGATTTTCCTGCAAGTATACTTGAAAGTATATCCAAGATATTTGTATACTTGAAGTAATATTTTTAATATTCATACAATTTATAATAGTTTATTATTTCTTTGTGAGCACATGACTTGCCCAGTTTTTGAACTTGGGCTCTGATACCATTTGTCACGTCTCCCAGACCCAGCTTCTTATCCACATAACATAAACTCAGATATACTCTACTTTATGCACCAGATAACATTCAAAAATTTTCTATTGAATCAATTACAAATTCATACTGTTATCCGGTATTTAATTTCTTTTTAGTAATTATAGGCAGCCATGGGAATATAAGAATTTCCATGACAATTTTTGGGGCTTGACCTCCACTCTTCTCAGTCCATCTAGTTGACTTATATATATATATATATATATATATATATATATATATATATATATATATATATATATATATATATATATATATATACTAGTTTGTATTTCGAGATTCGGTTCTTGAGTTTTGTCAACTCCATTTGATCAAATCTGTTTCCCCTCAAACTTTCCAGTTTGAAAGCCTTATAGAATTTTCAGCATTTATAATTATAAAGTTTCAGCATCAATGTATAGATGTATGCATCCACATATACATCTATCTATATTCAGTTAACCTTCGTTGCTTCAACTACTTTTTCAGCAGTTTATATGGAAGGTGAATAGATGCTCTTTTCCTAGTATTTTTAAATATGCTTACAATCTTCCTTTACACATACTTTTATCACATATAATTGTAGGCCTCTTCCCTTATATTATTGTTATGATTATTCAACATACTTGCAATTCTGGTGCCTCTTAAACTCTTCCCTTGGAAATATAGGATTTAGAAATTTTTCTCCAATCAAATGGAAGTAAGGAAACCGAAGTTGATATTTTATACTCCCTAGATTTAGTTCCTCGTTCTTAGTTAAGATTAAATTTTTGGTTTCATATAATTAAACTTCCATGACATAAAAAAATATAAATTCTGAGTTCTACAATCCTTGTCATTGCAGTATGACTTTTCTACTGCCATCAATACTTTTATGACAGGTTTAGTTGTCTTTGTACTTGATGTTCCTGGTTACTGTTTGGCTAACATTTTCTGTTTATACACACAGCAAATAAATATTCATTTAAAAGACAACAAGCTACACCTGTACATTGTTATTAGATTAGATATTCAAATGATATATCATCTCTAACTTCATTACTACCAGGTACTCATCCCTATAATCCAACCATTTGTCTCTGCTATCAATATACTGGATTTTCAGCTAAAAGCTCTAGTTTCAATTGCATGAGTTACTGAACAAATAGTCAATCTAAAATTTGCATAAGGAACCATAACATAAAAATTCATAAAACATTGATATATTTAATACAGACTTAAATAAATCTCCAAATTTATGCATGCATACCGCTACTACGACCGGTCCCTCCCAACCTTAGAGTTCGTACGGCATCTCCCGAACTCACCAAGAAATTTTGAGAGCCTCCCCGAACGAATAACCTCAGTACGTGCCGGAGCGGCTTTTATTTAAGCTATGCTCTCCCCAAAGCTTTGTTCCTTTTACACGTCCGGGGTACAAGGATGCTTTATTCACATTTGCCTGGGCTTCCCTTATTTAGGGACTTTAAAAATTTTAACTACACTTTCGGCTTTTCTGACTTTTACCTCTTCCTTCTTTCCTCATCATTGAGGTTTAGATTTTTCCTCAAAAACCTAAATTAGAAATAACTTCTTTCAAGGATTTTTGAAAGATTTTGGGGAAAGTCTTTACCTTATCCATAACCTCATGGATTAGGCATGTGATCTCAATTTCTCATTTGGTCATAGTGCATACACAATACTTTATTTATTTTTCATAAATAAATAATTAACCACATCCACACAATAATTATCCATTGGGGTCCACTCCCCTTTGGATTTATGTTCAAATGTCTAATTTTGAAAAGCATAGAACTTGGGGGTGTTACACAAATTTGTTCCAAACAACTAGGTGAAGGAAATAAGAAGGAATGAACAGTCAAAATGAGGGAACCTTTGAAATGTTGGGGATGTGGGGAACCCCATATTTTGAGGGATTGTCCCCATCGAAACATTCAGATGATTATGAGAGATCGAGAAGCTACCACAATAAATGACATAGCAAGAAATATACCCACTATCAGTGCAGCGTTGGAGAATCGACAGGCAAAACATCAAGCTACCACGGTTGAAATGGAGGGTAAGATTTCTGACCAATCTGTTACAGTTTTGATTGATCGGGGTGCTTGTTTGAGTTACATTAGTCCAAAAATTGAAGAAAAATGCAATCTCAAAACTGAAAAATTTCAGCAATCTTGGCTGGTCCAATTAGCCACTGGAACCAAGAAGAAGGTAACACATAAATTACCCCAAACAAAAATTAAATTAAATGATTTTTAGACAGAAGTAAATCTAAACATTCTTCCACTAGGATCATATGACTTGCTAATAGGAATGGACTGGCTGGAAAAGAGAAATGCCATGATGAATTGTTGGGATAAAACTTTCCATTGCATAGATGAAAAAGGGAAACCTTTTATTCTCAAGGGAAAACAAAAACCCATCTCTGTAAGACAGATATCAGCACTGCAATTAAAACGAACAGCTAGAAAAGGATACCAAGTCTATGCAGTACATGTAGAATAGAAAGAACAAAAAACTGAAGAAAATATACTAGATGCTTCGCCAGTAGTAAGAGAGTTTAAGGAAGTCTTTCCAAATGAGATTCCTCATCTTCCCCCCAAAAGAGAGATTGAATTTTCAATCGATTTGGTGCCGGGAGAAACACCTGTATCCTGAGCCCCTTATCGAATGAGTCCCCTCGAACTCATGGAACTGAAAATGCAATTGCAAGAATTTCTAGATAAGGGCTATATCTGCCCGAGTGTGTCTCCTTGGGGAGCACCAGTTCTATTTTTGAAAAAGAAGGATGGAACCTTTTGGATGTGCATTGATTATCGTCAACTAAATAAGTTGACCATTAAAAACAGATACCCTTTGCCCAAAATTGATGATCTTTTTGACCAAGTGAGAGGAGCTTCAGTATTTTGAAAGATTGACTTAAGGACTGGTTATCACCAACTCAAAATTAAAGAAGAAGACATCAGCAAAATAGCTTTTCGAATAAGGTATGGTCACTACGAATTTGTAGTCCTACCTTTTGGTTTGACAAATGCCCCTGCCACCTATATGTGCTTAATTAATAGTGTGTTAAATAAGTACTTGGATAAGTTCGTGCTTGTGTTCATCGACGATATTTTAGTTTATTCAAAAAATGAGGAACACAAAGAGAACCTGAGAATAGTGTTGCAAACTCTGCAAGAAAACCAGTTATATGCCAAGTTCAAAAAATGTGAATTCTATAAAGACAAGTGATGCGGGGGCATTAGGCTCAAAAATTTCTTTGTACATAAGTAGACATAGGGGGTCCCATGTTCCTTGAATTTCTTGTAAATATTAATATTTTGAATATTTTGGTAGGGAATTGTAATTGTTCTCAAGTCATTTTGAGAACATGAGAAGTTGGTGGAGATAGGAATACAAAGGGTTAGTTTAGGATTAATTCAATTATTGACTCTAGATTCAGGAATTGGAATACCAACAGTTGCTGAACTGTTTGTATAAATGTAAACTTGAAGAGGTTAGATGGGGGACAGAGAGAGAGAAAGAGCTGGAGAGAGGATGAAGAACCTCTTCAGCAATAGAATAGGAGAGTAATGGCCACCGAATTGAATATATGGCCTGCCATGAAATTGTAAGAGTTTTCTTTTGTGATCTATCGCCTGTATATATACATAAATCTGTTTATAAATAATTGTGTATAAGTTCCATATGTGATTGTATATCCTCTTGGTCAATCATCTGAGGAAATCATCTCAGTGTAACCGTGCGTCTGCTGGTTAACTCTGTGTGGAGATTACCTTTGTAATTGTGAATTCATTAGTGAAATTCCTGCGTGAAATTGCCTTAAGTTCCTGTAGGAGCAAAACTCTGTAAATCAAGCTAAGAGTCTGCCTGTGTTTTTCGGAAGGAGAGTGTATAATAATGCGCAAATATGTACTCTGCAATTTGAGATTAATTGTGCCTGTGTGTAGTTATAAAACCCGGTGTTAATACTGTCGACATCATATCTTGAATTGGTAGTGTGGCAATTATGCGGTAAAGAACCTGTGGGATCGGTTCTGTGCGAGTTCCTGTTCCCCTCGGAATACAGTGAACCATACTCTCTGTGAATGAGCGACTATGTGCACCCTGCATAAGAAGAGCAGAATTGCCTGAAGCGTAATCCCTGACTAATTGAATTAACGAACTTGGTTTGTTAAGCAGGTATGATTTAGCGTTGTACGCTGAAGTGTTGAACCAGAACCTATAAGAAGGAATGGAAACCTGAGGACAGAGAACTATATGACGGAACCTGGAGCGTAAGGAGAATTGGAACCATTACCAGTGCACAGTAAAAGTGGTTTCTGGTTTACATCGCACCACTCTTATACAGAAAGCAGTATTAGAGGAACGAGCAGTGTTTCCATAGAGAAACGGACACGTGTCCCTAAATGAATTAAAAAACCACCAGTTAACTCGTGCCATCTCACGTTATCCATTGTACCAGGACACCGAGCGATATTGCTCAGAGCCGTTGATCTGGGCAAACACCATCGGACGGTGATCGCTTGTTGGAGTTGCGCGAACGATAACCAAGGTGCGCGAATGATAAGTAATGTACGGTTACAGGCATTTGATTGGTTATTGATTATATATGTGGGGCCCAATCAGATATGTATTAAGGTTTACGAGTTAATAAAGGTATTATTGGACTTGTTAATAATTGAAGGGCGTTGTGATATATATATGGATATATTACGTATAATGGTTGGCACAATATGAAATATGAAATATGTGAACGGGGTCTAATACATGTACATGTAAATGGACTGTCGGGTTATAGTTGTGGAGGAATGCTGAATTAATATCTCAATTCTCTGAATTGAGATATTAAAATAACCCGACTTATTGGTTTGAATTTCCCAACGTAGAATAAGGGAAGTGCAGAGATTTCCCGGATTGGAGAGTTGATTTGGCATGAAAAATTGAACGCAATTGTGTGCACATCTTTGGTGGAAAAGTTGAGCTAAACCTGGACTGTGAAGGTAAACCGGGGCTAAGGGAGGTCCCCGCTGTCAAGTGGTATCAGAGCTAGAATTTAGTTAGCTCGCTGAAAAGTTTTTTTGGAAATGCACACGTACTGAACAGGAAAGAATGTTGAATTTTAAATCTGTTTGACAGAATACTGTAGATTTGGAAGCCTGAAATACAACATGCATATTTTAAGTGAACAGGATTTTGGAGTGAGTGGAGGACAGGATCATGATCTTGCAGGTAATTAACTCTAATCTGATTTTAATTTATAGTTGCTGAATTATGGTTGCTGAAAATTGAAGACAGAGTTGATAATGAAGGTAGTGAGCTTGGTATTCAGCTAGAGGGTGGATAAAGAGGACAATTGCAGTGTTCTCAAGAGAATATGAGCAGTGTTTAACTCTAGTTAAAGGATTGTTTGCAGAAGTCAGAGTGCAGACAATTGAAGACATCTCAGCAGAAGTAGATCACAACTTTGAGAGCAGTGATAGAAGAATCCAGCAAGGGATTCTGAGTGCAGAAAGAGTGTGGCAGAACCTGGAAGATTTCCAATTGAGGTTGGATGATATATATGTTCTTGTGGAAGTTGCAGAGTGAAGCCTAGAAGGTCCCTGCAGAGAAGGGGACCAGTACTTGCAAAAAGCTGGAGCTCAGAGAGAATCTTGGTGAGGTAAGTTGCAGCAAGAGAGTTTGCTGTTGCAGAGGCTTAGTGCAGCTTGTAAGTGAAGAACTCCTAGAGAAGAAAATGGCTACTGAGAGCCATGGCAGAGACTGCAGAGATTGCAAAGGTTTTGGGAGAGACCACAACAAAAGAGTGTGTGAAGATGCCAAAGTAAATGGCATGAGGAAGAGAATCACAGATGAAGAATATTGGAAGGAAGTTATTGAGATCAGGGAAGAGCTCAATGAATTGAAGAGAAGGATATAAGAAATCCAGAGAGTTGGTTGGATCATGAGGAATAATGTGAAATGGCAACCATTACATAAGAGGTTGAGGCAAAAGAATATTTCCCTATTGAGAGAAGATCTCAGAGCAGCTGAGTTGAAAGAAGAAATTTTTGCTTGTGAAGCAGAAGAGAGCACAGACGAAGAGTGAAGATTTGCAAGAGGTCTTGTAGGATATAGTGAACACTTGGGGCAACAAGAATATTGTCTTGTTGAGGAGGAAATCATTGAGGAATTCTTGAGTTATTGGACAAGTACAGATGATGTGAAGACTTGTGTCCTTGAGTCTGACAAATGTGAAGTGATGACAGACTCCACAGAGGAAGAAGAACCCAGAGTTCTTGAGGCAAGGATGGAAATTGAAGATTCCATGTGCATAACTGTTCAAGAAAAAGTGCTTGAGGGAGCAGCCAAGACTGAAGAGTCTTGTGATTTGAAAACTAAAAGGTTGTGTGTGTTTACAGGTACACCCCTGGAAGATGAACAAGCTTCAGAGTTTTCTATTGAGAAGAAGACATTGAATCTAAAATTTGTTCAAATCAATGCTGAGATAGTGAGATCTCAGGGAAAGATGAAGACAGAAGGGTCAATTGAAGATATCCAGCAAGATGGTGAAGCAGAGAGAGAAGGGCCAACAGAGGATTGGTCAAGAATAAGCAGAGGCATAAAAGGTTCCCGAAGTCTACCCCGATGGAATTTGTTGACTTATATAGGAGGTTGGATTCTTAGAGAAGAGAATTGGAAAAGAAGAGGACCTATGCACTGGATGAGTTGTTGGGAAAGCAAGGCATGAAGATCTTCATGGATGGAGATCATGGAGCAGATGATGGAAGAAAAGTGAGGCTAGCTGACAGTCTCACGGAGGATGCAGATTAGCATGCTGAGGTGCTAACAGAAGGTTTGGAAGAGAGTTCTGCACAACATACTGATGTGTTGTTAGAGAAAAAGAAGGCATTGAAGCATTGGAACTTTACTGTTGATGATTCATGTGTTAATCATACAGATAAAGAGGAAGAAAAACAGTTGAAAGTTGTCAAAGAAGTGAAGAAGAAGGAAGCTATGTTGACTGAAAACATAGTGAAGGATCATCATTTGGGCATGGTGATTCGAGCAACAGAGATGAATCTGACAGCTGAAGAAAAGGATGATGGAGAAATTCTGAGCCTTCAACTAGACTTAGAAATGCTGGGAGAAGAATTGGTGACCAGGTCATCAATTGGGACCATTGGGTCTCATGGGTTTAACACTAACAGATTTTTTATGTGTACAGGTGATGCAGAAGAAAATTCATCCTTTGAAATTGTCTTGAGAAAAGAAAAATTGTTGCCAAAGGAGGAAGATGAGACAACCATGTCTCATATACAGGGAATTACCAATGTCATGGATAGAAAAGAGTTGGCTAGTTGGGTAGGCCAAAGCCAGCCTGAAGAGTAGATTTTAAAAGTTGCTGAAGTAAGGTGGAATCAGCATCCCATGCGGAAAGAATATGAAGATACAATGGCTAGATAAATTGATTGGATTTCCATGATCCATCAAGAGGATGAGAGGCAGCTACTGAAGATTGGCCACAAAGAAGAATAAAATGTTGAGTCTAACTTCTAGCATGTTGAAGATATAAAACAAACACAGGAGAATTGGCTGAGTTGTTTGCTGAGAGAAATTGAAGAAGAGAAATGGATTGCAGACTTGGAGCAAGGATGCCTGAGGCTGTGAAGAAGAAAGGAGTATATACTATATTTGCAAAATCTAATTTTGTTTAATAGTATGCTAGAGAAGTATGTCACTGCTGGTGGGAAATCAAGTAGTGAATTGTTCACTGAAAGTGAATTTGCAGATGATGAAACAAATAAAAGTGTTGCACAAGGACAATAAGAAGAAGAGATAAACATGTTAATATCATGTGAGACAGCAACAACAGCAATATTGGGAGCAACAGAGATTGAAGGCAGCAACAGAGGGCAAGATAGTTTCCAGCCAGAGGACAAGCTAGACATGGAGATTGAGTACATCAGAAGCCTGATGATGAGAGTGGCTCAGGAGAAGCAGACAGCAGCAGGAAAGCAGGAGAGTTTCAGCAGGAGAAATAAAATGGCAGATCATGAAAGTATAGCTAGAGGTGACTTACAGAACAAATTCTGGAAGCCTGGAGAAGGTCAGTTGAAGAATGATGTAGCTGATGGACAGCAGAAAAACTAAGTATGGGATCCTGGAGGCAGAGATGAAGAGCACATGATTAGGAGACCATGAAAATTTTGAAGCTTGGGAGTTTGATGCAAGGGCATTAGGCTCAAAAATTTGTTTGTACATAATTAGACATAGGGGGTCCCATGTTCCTTGAATTTCTTGTAAATATTAATATTTTGAATATTTTGGTAGGGAATTGTAATTGTTCTCAAGTCATTTTGAGAACATGAGAATTTGGTGGAGATAGGAATACGAAGGGTCAGTTTAGGATTAATTTAGTTATTGAGTCTAGATTCAGGAATTGGAATACCAACAGTCGTTGAACTGTTTGTATAAATGTAACCCTGAAGAGGTTAGATGGGGGACAGAGAGAGAGAGAGCTTCAGAGAGGAGGAAGAACCTCTTCAGCAACAGAATAGGAGAGTAATGGCCACCGAATTGAATATCTAGCCTGCCATGAAATTGTAAGAGTTTTCTTTTGTGATCTGTCACCTGTATATATACATATATCTTTTTATAAAGAATTGGGTATAAGTTCCATATGTGATTGTATATCTTCTTGGTCAATCATCTGAGGAAATCATCTCAGTGTAACCGTGCGTCTATTGGTTAACTCTGTGTGGAGAGTACCTTTGTAATTGTGCATTCATTAGTGAAATTACTGCGTGAAATTGCCGTAAGTTCTTGTAGGAGTCGGACTCTGGAAATCAAGCTAAGAGTCTGCCTGTGTATTCAGGAAGGAGAGTGTATAATAATGCGCAAATATGTACTCTGCAATTTGAGATTAATTGTTCCTGTGTGTAGTTAGAAAACCCGGTGTTAATACTATCGACATTATATCTCGAATTGGTAGTGTGGAAATTATGCAGTAAAGAACCTGTGGGATCAGTTCTATGCAAGTTCCTGTTCCCCTCGGAATACAGTGAACCATACTATCTAATGAGCGACTATGTGCGCCCTGCATAAGAACAGCGAAATTTCCTGAAGCGTAATCCCTGACTGATTGAAGTAACGAACTTGGTTTGTTAAGCCAGTATGAGTTAGCATTGTACGCTAAAGTGTTGAACCAGAACCTGTAAGAAGGAATGGAAACCTGAGGACAGAGAAATATATGATGGAACCTGAGGCGTAGGGAGAATTGGAACCATGACCAGTGCATAGTAAAAGTGGTTTCTGGTTTACATCGCACCACTCTTATACGGAAAGCGGTATTAGAGGAACATGTAGCGATTCCATAGAGAAACTGACACGTGTCCCTGAATGAATTACAAAACCACCAGTTAACCCGCGCCATCGCACGTTATCCATCATACTAGGATGCCGAGCGATATTGCTCAGAGCCGTTGATCTAGGCAAAGGCCATCGGATGGTGATCTCTTGTTTGAGATGCGTGAATGATAACCAAGGTGTGCAAATGATAAGTAAGGTACGATTGCAGGCATTTGATTGGTTATTGATTGTATGTGTGGGGCCCAATCAAATATGTATTAAGGTTTACGAGTTAATAAAGGTATTGTTGGACTTGTTAATAATTGAAGGGCGTCATGATATATATGTTGATATATTATGTATAATGGTTTTCACAGTATGAAATATTAAATATGTGAATGGGGTCTAATACATGTACATGTAAATGGAATTTCGGGTTATAGCTATGGAGGAATGTTGAATTAATATCTCAATTCTCTGAATTGAGATATTAAAATAACTTGACTTATTGGTTTGAATTTTCCAACATAGAATAAGGGAAGTGCAGAGATTTCCTGGATTGGAGAGTTGATTTGGCATGAAAAATTGAATGAAATTGTGTGCACAGATTTGGTGGAAAATTTGAGCTAAACTTGGACTGTGAAGGTAAACCGGGGCTAAGGGAGGTCCCCGCTGTCAACAAGATTCAATACTTTGGACATATTATTTTTGAACAAGGGTTGGTTGTTGACCCAGAAAAGATAAAGGCTATTAAAGAATGGCCTGTGCTAACTGATGTTTTAGCAGTGAGGTCATTTATGGGGATTGCAGGTGATTATCGTAGATTTGTGGAGAGATTTTCTGCCATAGCATATCCCATAACCTCACTACAAAGGAAGGGGGTCAAATTTGAGTGGACTGAAAAATGCCAAAACAGTTTTGAACAATTAAAATTAAAACTCACCACAACCCCTATATTGAAAATTGCAGATCATGATAAAGAATTTGTTGTATGTGCATATGCCTGTAGAGAGGGGTTGGGAGGAGTCCTTTTGCAAGCAAATTAAATTATTGCATATGAGTCTAGGAAACTGAAGGCACATGAACATAACTATAGTGCATATGATTTGGAGTTGGCTACTATTATTCATGCCTTGAAGATGTGGCGACACTATCTTCTTGGAAAAAAATTTACATTGATGACTGATCATATTAGTCTCAAATACTTCTTTTCCCAAACTGATTTGAATGCTAGACAAGCCCAATGGCTATCTTTTCTGAGTGAATTTGATATGGACATAAAACATATCACAGGAAAAGAAAACATAATTGCTGATGCTTTGAGAAGAAATGCTTGCCAACACATAAACAACATTGGAAGTAGTGTAAAATTGGAGTTAGAAGATTTAGTGAAACAGGTAGCAGACCAAGATCAAAATTATGAGAGCCTATAGGTGAAAATACTAAAGAAGGAGATGGCTGAATACACTCAAAACCAAAAAGGATTGATTTGCTATAAAAACAGATTATATGTTCCTAATGTAGAGATTTTGAAAAGAAAGATCCTAGATGAATATCACAAACAGCCGTATGCAGGACATCCTGGATATCAGAAAATGTTAACATATTTTAAAAAGAAGTTGTTTTGGCCAGGAATGAAAATAGATGTAGCCGAATACTTAGCTAGATGCATGGAGTGTCAACTAGTTAAAGTTGAGCATCAGCATCCAGCTGGTCTTTTAAACCCTCTGCCGATTGCAGAATGGAAATGGGACAAAGTTTCTCTAGATTTTATAACAGGGCTACCCAAAACTAAATACCAACATGATTCAGTGATGGTAGTAGTAGACGCTTTAAAAAAAGCTGCACACTTCATACCTGTAAAGTCTACTTTTGGGACAGCCCAAGTAGCAGATGTGTTCCTAAAAGAGATAGTAAGATTACATGGGGTCCCAAAGACGATTATTTCAGATAGAGATGCTAAGTTCACAACATCCTTTTGGAAAGGTCTATTTGGAGGTATGGGTACTAAGTTTAATTTTAGTACTGCATATCACCCTTAGACCGACGGTCAGACAGAGAGAACTAATTAGATTTTGGAAGATATGTTGAGAATGTATGTGATGGATAGGCCATCAAAATGGGAAGACTAATTGCATTTAGATGAATTTTCTTATAATAACAGCTATCAGTCCTCCATCAAAATGAGTCCATTTGAGGTACTCTATGGAAAGAAATGCCGTACTCCTTTGAGCTGAAGCCAACCTAAGGATAAGCTAATGTTGGGGCCAGATTCTTTACAAGAGATGGAAAGAATTGTTAAACAAATACAAAGAAACATCAAGACAACACAAGATCGCCAGAAAAATTATGCGGATAAGAAGAGGGTACATCGAGAATTCAAAGTGGGAGAGCATGTGTATTTGCATATTAAACCCAAAAAGAGCACACTTTATGCTGGAAGTTGTGAAAAACTGGCTCCTAGATATTGTGGCCCATTTGAAGTATTAGAAAGGGTGGGACCAGTGGCTTACAAGTTGGCCTTACTGCTGCATGTGAAAGTTCATGATGTGTTTCATGTTTCATTATTAAAAAGATATATACGTGATGCTTCTCAAATAGTTGATTGGAATGTGATACAGGTGGAACCAGAAGGGGAGTTCCTTCCAGAACCACTTCAAATATTGGAGCGGGAAGAAATTGAATTGAGGAATCAAACGGTAGCAAGAGTAAAAGTGAAATGGAAGCACTTTACCGCTGAAGAAGCTATCTGGGAGCGAGAAGCTGAAATCATGGAAAAATATCCATTTTTGTTTGAAAAATGAACTCTAGTAGTTATATATCAACACTGAGGATGTTGTTTGCTTTTAGAGGGGGAATATGTAACACCCCTATTTTATGTTTTCTTTCAAAGCTAGACAATTGAACATAAATCATAAGGGGAGTGGACCCCAAATGGATAAGTGGGGAGTGGACGCCAAATGGATAAGTGTTTTAGTGGATGTAATTAAATATTTCATTTTTGGAAATTAAATAAAATAATGCTGTGTAGATTTAGCAATGAGAATTTTGAGATCACTTACTAAATCCAAGAGGTTGGATAGAGGAAAATAATT
Organism: Pinus albicaulis; assembly: GCA_034641835.2. Lineage (NCBI taxonomy): Eukaryota > Viridiplantae > Streptophyta > Pinopsida > Pinales > Pinaceae > Pinus > Pinus albicaulis. Next base: position 771,105,808 of record CM076575.1, on the reverse strand, counting down.
CCCCAAAAATCTTTCAAAAAAATCCTTGAAAGAATTTATTTCCAAATTAGATTTTGAGGAAAATTAGTTTCCCCAATGATGTGGAGAGTAGCTGGGAAGAGGTAAAAAGCCGGGAAAAACATAAATCAACTTTAAAAGTCCCTAAATAAGGGAAGCCTAGGCAAACAGGAAGAAAATCATCCTAATATTCTAGACACAGAATTAGAAACAGGCTTTGGGGAGCAAAAGCTTAAATAAGCTAGTCCTAGACAGATTAGAGGTTGGTCTGTCTTGGGAGGTGGTCTCAGCTCGGGGGTGAGCTCTGGATATAGAGGGGCTCTAAGGTTGGGAGGATCGGTCAACTGCAGAAGTGGTATGCTCTATGTTCACTACAATCAATATTACCAGTATGATTTAATATGGTTAATTGTTATAGATACTAAGTAGAGTTATGATTTGAAATTGTTATTCGCTACATTTAACAGCAGTCTGTAGAAGAAAATTTCCTCCCAGTCCTGTACATTTGTAGGAATCATAATTATGGGGAGGAATTCATCAGAATCTCTAAGTCTAAATCTGAGAATACATCTTTCCCAAAATATGACTTATATTTTACCTTTAATCTGCTTCTGTATGAAAAAAAATACTGCATACAGTAAAAAGAGAGATAGTACCCGTGCATGCATCATAGATGAAGGAAACTAGACATCAGATTCATCTATGGGAATAAGCAGTGATATAAATAAATAAAATACAAAGAGTTATACCATTGGTATTAATTCAATGAACTAATAATTACATTGTACTGAAACTCAATTAAATGGAAAAAACCATGAACAGGTGTTACAGGTGAACATGTATTCCTATATAGTTAGCAACATAATTAAACTAACTTGAAATAGAAGATAGAGGTGCATTAATATGCTGCAAAACTAGTTCACAAGAAAATTAAGACCTGTGATATAAAGGTGATAATAGTATTGATTAGCATAGCATTGTAAACATCAAGAAAAAATTTTCGAAGTATAAATTCTATAAAAAAAAAAACCACACAAAAGGCCCATGAGGGGGTCACCAAAACCTTATGAACTTATTATTCTCATAGTAGTCTAAGGGGCGATATTTATCCCGGTACCAAAAAGGAATGCAAAAATATACTAGAAAACATAGCATGGTTAAATATGTGTAAAGAGGGTAAGTTTGGAAAATAGAACAATAATAAGACATTATTAGCATATATATATATACATCTCTTATCCTTCAGCATGTCCCAGGAACGAAATTAAACAAGAAGTTAGTTGTTGTAGTAGCATCTCGAGAACATTAGAAGGGCACAAAATTAAAGGTATCCAGTGTTCACAAATATATTAGAGAGTATTACTTTGATAATCAAAGAAATGGAAAAACTAAACGTAGCAGAACATAAATATGTTATCATCTGGAGACATTAGGAGATTACCCCGACAAAGTAAAAACAATATCATTGTTACCAATAGTAGAGAAAATCCAAATCTACTCCTATTCAGTTAAGTGCATATTTAACAATCCACCATTGATAGAGAATGTCACTCTTCTAACCAAAAAAAAATCAAAAGACGTATTAACAAAATTCCATTCCTGAATTCCTGAGTACCAGTCACCACTTATAAATTACAATCGCGGAGTTTTCTGAGAAAATTCAGAGTATCGGATTTTATAAATTTCAAAATGAGTAATGAAGAAATATCTCGTTGGAGGAAGGCCACGAGTCATCAATATCGACCTGAAAGCAACGATGAAAAGGGAAAAACGATGTTAACGAGCTCCAAAGATTAATTGTATGGATCTCACCGAGGATCTCAAATCATCTCAGAATAATAGCTCACCTGCGCAAACCAAAAGGATAGATAAGATCACGAGAACGATGAATTCCAAATAAATGAAATTGTAGGAAAACTTGGGAAGGTCGTTGCAGAGAAAAAATTAGTTACCTCCTTGATCACCTAAAAATGGAAGCGCCTCTACAATATAAATCGATATGTAAATTTCCCAAGGATGAAATTTTTCTAACAAAATTGAAAAAAATTAGTGATCACTACTTCATTCAACACACCTTGGACCTCTCGGACGAGAGGGAAAAAAGATAATCTTAGACGAGGAGGAAAACGCCAAAAGGGTAGAACCATAATCAACAAAATTTAACTAAACCATCAACTTAGGGATGGCCTCAGTGGCCACGAACGCTCTTTCATTATGTATTGCTGAAGGGTCAAGCGACACCATGAACTTGAACAAAACGCAACCAAAAGAAAAAAAACTGACTGTGTATAACGATAGTAAGAGGCGAGAGCAGAAGAAACTCGACAAGCTGAGATAACTCTGAAATATGGGTTAAAGAAACATTAACATAAAGCCAACAACTCTTACCTAGGTGCATAAACCCTCTCAGGTCGACGTCGAACTCTGGTGACAGACAAGAGCCAAACACTGGTAGCAACCAAAGAGTCGAACTCTCTGGAAAGAGAAACAATACAAAGGCGGAAAATTTTATTGTGAGTCGAAACCCTAAATCGAAACATATCTCATCGTCCACGTGTTTCAATCTGAGAAGAGTAGGCCGGGATCGAGACCTCAGTCTAGATGTTGAGTATCATAAATACTCGCCAACCACATGGATTGCATGGAGATGTGAATGAATTAAAATCTCAGGGGTGGTCATATGAAAAAATTTCCAAAATAAAAATAAACAAAACCGATTGTAAATCCCCCGCTTAGAAACTATAGATCCACCGGCCTTGACGTAGTACCAATGGAGTAAAGACTCACACAGGAAGTCACACTCCCATACGTATTCATCTGCCAGCTAAGGTGGGTAAAACCAAGGCGGGTATGCACTAGAGTTTAATGTCACAAACACATCTAATACCCTGGTGCGCTAGGTCAACGTGACGGTTAAGAGAGACATGAATACATTATAAATCACGTAGGGTCAGTACTTGAATGTCTAGACATCCAATACAATGATTCACAAATTGTATAACCATGAGCCAGGAACCCTGAGGAAGGAGTTATAGAATATCGACTTATGTTGAATCGAACTAAGTCAAAGGTTGGAACATTGATATTTATATTATTGTCTGTCATGTCAATCCTTATAGGTTATATGCATAGGAACGACATAAGTATTTTATGTGATCCTTATGGAAGTGACAAAAGTTAGGTGTGAAACCAATTAAATTCAAATCATTTCAATTACCACGTTAGGCTCGATGGTTGGGGATATATAATAGCCCTCATGGGTTATGGAGATGAGGCTTAAGTGGTAACAAAAAAAAACATGTAGTGGAAAGAAAGATAAAAATATAAAAGATAATATAATTGACTAAACCTTGTTCAGTACATTGAGATGTTGAAAAGAGACCATATTACAACAAGTTGTAAATCGAAATTCCAAGTAAGAGAATAATTACTAGGGACAAAAATCTTCTCATATAAGCAGAATAAGAGGTATTGATTTAGGAGTTCGAAACACACTTATAAAAAAAAAAAAGGTATGAGTAGAAGGGACGTTACACATGTATAATTAAAATGAGTTCATGGTTGATAATATGCATGAATAGATGATGAATTTGAATACTCAAGGCATGTTGAAGTACACTTTTGTACTGGTTCATATTTTTATTTTTCAGCAGCAGGATATATTACCAATTACATTACGTAACTAAGATGATCAGGGTGTTAATCAAGCAATCATTTATTGGAATCAATTAGTTATATCCATTTCAACTGAATTTTCATTTGCAGATTTCATTGACTCCTTCATTCATCCAATTTCCTAGTTTTTAAACAGTCAGAATGAACCTACGATTGGCTCAGACATCAAAATGACACTTCATATAAGTGACAAATTTAAAACATGAGAGTGGTATCTGTACCAGAATTATAGAGAGATCAGGGAATATGGTTGTGAATTGGTACCTTACAAGCTACCCAAATATGTTAGAATGAGACTTTTCTCTATGGAATATATTAGTAAAATGATTTACATGGATTAGATGCATTTTGTTTCACGTACAAGTAAATCTCAGTATAAGCTCAAGACTAAAGTAGGCTCTTTTATATGAAACACGAGGACAACAGGAATTGAAGAAAATGTAATCCTCAATAGGATGAAATTTTAGCCAAGTTTCACTTGGTTATATGATCCATTCAACATTATTTATAATTTGAGAGTGGAGATGAAGACCACACCTTACAATCATACTCCTGGGCCTGAAATTGAAAAATTCATGAACCAAGAGCAATGGGCAAAAAACACACTTGAAGAAGAAGAGGAACAAATGTTTTCCACTTCAACTCTCCAAAATCCCATTTCTCAAGGAAAGTAGAAAAATACGCCTACAGAAGAACCATCATCCTTAGAAATCATGGCAAAAGAACTCATCTTTTAGTAGAAGAAGTAGAAGACATATTTCACTGTCTCAACTGAGAAATATCAGAAGAAGACAAAGATTATTGATTTGGGTGATGTAGAAGTTTCTACAAAACTAGAGGGAAATATTCCTAGCACTCCATCCTCCTCGTCAGCTCCACAAGAGCCCATGGATATTATTGAGTGAGCAGGAACAAGTGAATAGGATGAGCCTAATATTATCACTATTTTCTTAGATATTAAGAAAACGAATGAAGCTTTGAAAGAAAATGTATACAATAAATATTTTGAAACTGTTAGAAAATTATATATTACAGAGCAATGGAACAAAAATATATATATGTGGAAACACAAACATAAGAAACACATAAAACCAGAGAGACACAGATGTATGTGGTTCACCCAGTTTGGGCTATGTCCACCCCAAATAGCCAATCCTTCCTTTTTATTATCTAGCAAAATGAGGAGACAAAACCTATAGTAGATCCGTTGTAATATCCTATGTTCTCTCTCACAGTTTCCCTATCTGTTTCTCACTATGACAATACACATAAAATGCACAGTCACAACACAATGCCCTCATACAAGCGAGGGGTTGCCTTCTAGGGAAAAAAAAATATAAACTAAACATAACTTCTAGCGTCAAATCGTCCACCTAATGAACGACCCAGATTGACTAGAAATTACTATACTTCTACAAGGCAATTTTACATTTATTTTTAGCTTCGGGGGCACTGGCCCCAAAACCCCCCGCCAGGGGGTTCTCCATAAATGCACAACTGCCAATCCCTGGACCCCCCAGGCAGCGTACAATTACGGGTGACATTTCTGCCCCATTAAGGTACAATGTTCCAATGCTGTGATACAAAATAAACAAGATAATCATGGTCCACACCCAACAAAAACAAACATATACTTGACAACATAGGTTGTTGACAACTTTTGACTGTGAAAAGGGACGGATGCAAATGGATTTCTTAGAGGCCCAAGTCCCTTTTCCAAAACCCCCTTCTCATTACAATAACACTACCTTTTATTTTGATGCAAATCAGAGTTAACCCATTGACCAAATGGACATGCACAGAGAGTCATGGGAAATGCTTTTTTCTACCATGACTAACACTTCCATGGCATTGTTGAAATTAAGAACAAATCTTTCACATGTACACTCGCAATTGAAGATTGAGAATATTTCATCTTTATCCAAAGATAATTATATTAAATCATTAGAAGATATAGTTATTAAGGTTGGATATGATCCCAAGGATGTTAAATTGGTAGAAGAAATCCTTAAGAAGAAGAATTTAGAGATTCAAAATATTTGAAAGAAACTCAAATTTCCTTTTACGTAGGTCTATAAAATTTTTTGACTTTGAAATATTTTCTACATCTGCACCCTTAATTGGTATTCCAAATAATTTGAGTATCTCGATCACTTGTCAAGAAGAAACTCAGTCCACATTGAACCAACAAACTTCATCGAAAGTGCATTGCACACTTTCTTCTATTCCAACCACATCCACTATGCCAGTCCATATTCCGATTAGAGAAATAATCCCTTACCATTCAAATCGGTTCATAAAAGGATACGTTCCAAGAAAGACACCTCTTCAACAATTTCAAAATCAAAACCAACCTAGTAAAGTGTTTGGCTTCGATATCTTCGATGTAGAAGGTGGAGAAATACACATTACTTGTTTCAACAATGTTGCTAATATTTCTTTGATAAAATCCAAGTTGGAAATGTCTACATTGTCTCAAAAGTAAATTTGAAAATGGCTAATAAACAATACAACGATTTAAGAAATGACTAGGAAATTTTCTTAAGTGCTACATCTCCCATAGAGCATGTTGTCAATGAAAGAGCATGCAACCAAATAATGCATTTCAATATGAAATAAATCAATGATATCAGAACAACAAACTTTAACTCGATTTTTGATTCTCTTGGTATTGTTACTAACATTTCCAACCCATGCACTATATATAGAAAAGACAGCGACGAAGTTACTATAAAAAAAATAAATCTTAAATACATTTCTGGATATAACATGGATGAAATATTTTGGGTAGGAAATTTTGATGGAGTATCTAAATAAATTTCCTGCTTATGTGTTACAGGAAATAATCGCATCATTGCAATCAAGTCTTCCCGTGTTGGTGAATTTAATGGAAAAACATTTAGCACCACAATAAGATGCATAATTATTGTAGATCTTAAAATCGAAGAGGACCATATGATAAAATCATGGTTTAAAATAAGGTTCCACTACAAATTATACACCCATAACAACAATATATTCAACTTATTTAGGCCATCAACCCAAAAAAATAACGATTGCTGATATTTACAGTATCTAGTCCTCAGAGAAAACTGCATTCTACCAAGTGAAGGGAAAAATAAAAGAAATATCAATGGAAATTTTTTACCACCTATCATGCCCATCTATTATTGATAAGAAAAAATTCATGAAGAAACTTATTACAAAAAACACAAGCACATGGTATTTCCCAAAATGCAACACTGAAGTAACTGAGTGTGATTACAGATACCTACTTAAGATCAATGTACAAGATCACACTTGGGAGTTGGCTTGAACAATTTCATTCGAGGACACATGATATACAATTCTAGGATATAATGCAAAGTACTTCTATTGGTTATCCTCATCTTCTGATCTAATCAAGGAAATTGACTCCAAAGCACTCTGGACAGATCACATCTTCACACTATCAGTGAAGACGGAAACATTTAGAGAAATACCATGCTTGAAATGTCTTATCATCAAAGAAAAGAGTTTGTAATTCACAACAGAATGCAAAAACATCCTTCGAGAAATCAATAAAATCTCAATATAATTTTAAGTACTTTTTCCTTATTTCCAATTTATATTATTTTAATTTAGAAATACTTTTATAGACCATATTGTTCTGTATGTCTTTTAAACAATTTCTCTTATTCACTATTGGGATATATTTTCCAACACAACATGTGATTCTATGTAATTTAATTTAAGATTATTAACATTTATTTTACTTTCATTCTTTTAATAAATCAAGAAACTTAACGCATTACACATCCAATTATCTTCATGTACATCTGCAAATTACTTAAATATTATTTCAAACACATTGTTCTCAATGTATTACACATCTTATTATCTTCATGTATAGCTGCAAATTACTAAAATATTCTTTTGAACACATTGTTCTAATCATATATTAACATAAATATATTCAAAACTTTGATTTTTTTATTTTCCCTTTGATAAAATAACATGGTTCTTTTCTCTCCAAATAACATTCCTATTCCCCCTCTCTTTCCTGTAGGTTCCTTAACTTGTGAAAATGCTACTACTTGTAATGATGAACATGTCCGAAGATAGTATGCAGCGAATAAAAAACGAATAAATGCACGTCGATGTGAGATTAATCATGCTAAAAAGGGCTTCACAGATTCTCAAACAAACAAAAATAAGAAAAAACAAGCATTCATCATCTCAAAAATATGAGGGAAATTCACATTTTCCATCAAACACTTCCCATTGTGAAAGAAATTTTGTTTTCTAATTTTGAAACCCTCTATCTCTTTATCAAACCACTCAAACAAATTCATCACTACTTGATTTTCCACCCCCCCTCCATTGTACATGCTTTCAACAACGTTCACAGTAATGATGCACATCGCGAATTCTGTGAAATTTTGATAAAATTGCACCTAAATCCCCATGCTCCATTTGTCTTGAATCTTATCCTCGAATCCATATCTGCGTGTATAACTAGATGTATTGTTGCTACAGATGCATGTTTGAAAGAAAATTGCATCTCCTCTCATTATCAAACAACAGGGACGCTGGTCCTCGACCACCCATCATGACTGCTCTTTCACAAATAGAAGAAATGATTATTTCTAGGGCTAACCCTATCCTCCATGTAACACATGCAGGTGGTGGCCAATATAAATACATTGGTAACACAACTTTATTTTCACATGAAATTACAAACATAACATGCATGTTCCCACAACGTGTTGAATACTTGGACATTATAATTGTTACCCTTCATAGTAATGACCATCATGCTTATGATTGCATTGTAAGTAGACATCATGTTCTAGTTGCATTAGAATATAAAATGGAAAATTACCCTTACTACAAGAGTGCTCGCATTGATAACAATGCACTAGCATCCTTATTAGCATTCCCCACTAATATCTCCTCCTCCCTTCTCGATTCCAATACCATATATCCAACTGCCCAAATATCACTCGAGACACCATTTAACACCACTGAAAATTTTGTAAACCAATACCCATGCCATAAATCATATTTTATTCCCACTGTTCCTAATAAAAATACAAAAATATAAGAAATAAGATAATATTTACATGCCTACAACCACCATTCTTATACTACAATTGAATTTCTAATAATTGGATTATCCCCAATAAATGAATACAACACAAAAAGTCTCCTCTCTATGGATTTTCCCACCCTTTTCCACACAAGATATGTATTGCCAAATCAACCAAGAATAAATGCAGTGCAGTTACTAGAATACACACTCCATCTCCTACATTACCATGATAGTAGATTCGGGAAGCACCCACAATTTTGCTACTATACATACAATCTCATGATGCTCCATTACAGTCAAGAAAAAACCTTCGTTTTTGTAAAAAAAACATTGGAGATAACTTTACAACATCAATCCATCATTTGAACATCCAATTACAACAATTTCTACACAAAAAGTTGTCAAAACATGTCATGCGGTTCAATAAATCTCTACATGGCACAATATATTTTTGGCACAAAGCTAAGAATGAAATAGCGTGCATAATATCTCAAATCGATTGCCAACGTTGTTCTTCACATTAAGTGAATATGGTACAAAATGACCTTATCTTCATGCAATCATGCCAAGATGTCTACCTCCTAATGTTGTAAAACAACACAAGTAGAGAAATGATAACATTGTCTCTAAGCCCCACTTAACATCCTATATATGCACCACAAATTCACAATATTTCGTGAAGTTATCTTGGAGAAACACTTGTAGACAAAAGAATATTTGTAGAGGTATGCACTCTACCACATTAATTTCATAAGTATCTATATATCAAAATCCATCGAATTCAAAATTTCCTAACAAAAACGCATCCTTCACAGGTATGAATGGAAACGTAGAGGATCTACATAGATCCATGGCTTCCTATGGATACAAAATACACCTGATATGGAAATTATTAACTGGGATAACATAGAAGAATTTGATAATGCTAGAAATATTCTTTGACAGATACATATCGGTTTGGAACCCCCGCCTGTGTACAATTTCAAGCCAATACATTTCTCATGAAAATTTAGAAGACCCTTGGTGATTGTCCACGCTAGATATTTTCAGAACAAATCCTTTTAATGATTATGTACAACTCATCAATTACATTGAAAGACTCACCAAATGCACTGAAAACACATGCCTTAGAAAAAATGCTCATTGGAATGTCGATATAAAGAACCTTGGGAATTACATCCACATTATTCCTTGTTCTTTGCAACCAATGTCCAAAATACATACACCCCTACTCACAATGATGATCAAATCAATATCCATAACCATACCATCCTATCTATTTGGAGTGAAAATTTTGATTGTCAACCAGTTCTCTAAATCCATGTCATTTAGAACTATATTGAAAAATATGTATCCAAAGAAGAAAGCAAGTCTGAAATATTCCATGACATGATACATATAATTGTACATGCTTCACCAAATGTTGATCCAGCAACATATACATTTCGAGAATTCGTTGCCGAAACTCTTGTCGATCGTGACATAGGAGCACAGGAAACTTGTCATATGATACAAAAATGACCATTAACATTGTGCAATGTCTCCTTCTTTGCTTTAAATGTAAGACAAAAAATTTATATGTGCCTTCCATAGAAGAACAGAACCGCTCCTCCCTCACCACACTTCATAGATACATATATCCAATTCCCATCTGCCTTAGAATGCACATCACTTATATAAATAGAAATATCTTGGTCAAATGATCCCTATCGTAAGATAAAGAAATGTAAACCAAGACCCGAACAAGCAATTGTTCATACCATACCATGTTATTCATCAATACCATCCGAAACAAAATCTTTCTATGCTCACTTATAAAGAGTTGAACTTATTCTTTACAAACTATTTCGTCATGTTGGTCGAGATAGAGGAAATTATGCTGAAGAATTCATCACAAACTAGAAAACCTTTAATCCCTTTTACAAACCTTCATCTCAACACCACACACTATCTAATATTGAGCCTCTTAAAAATGATAACTTAAATATTCATGAAATCCATCCTCTAGACACCATGGACCTAAATGAATGGGAATTACTCTCCCAATTTCACCCTACAAACGTACTCCTCATAAATTAACTTGACATGCTTGGGCTTCGTGGTTTTGATGACAACCATAGCTGGAATCATACTACTATCCTATTAGATATACAAGAAATAGTCCCACAATTAATTCATAATAATCAATATATCCATCACATTCTTAAAAAAAAAACATATCCTGGCATACCTTAACTCCTTATGTCCAACACAAAAAAAATTGTGAATATTATTTCTACTCACTTCATTAAGAAGGATATCTTACCTCATATAAGAATGATAATACAAGGCACTAGTGGAATTGGGAAATGCCTTCTTATAAATTGCATCGGAGAAATTCTCATAAGCCTTGCCACCTCAAAGCATTCACCAATCATGCTTCTCACCCCTACAGGTTTTAAGACCTTCAACATATAAGAATCACCAATTCATTCCGCCCTTCATCTTCCCATAAAGGATCTTACACCCTCAGAAGACAATTCTCTTGCAAAATTCCAAGAAGAACTTAAGAATATCAGGTACATACTAATCAATGAAATGAGCTTCATTGGGCCTAAGATGCTTAGCCAGATTGATGAACGTCTTTGAGAGAGATTTCAATTCCAAAGAAACACTCGATTAGTTGGTTGTTCCAGTATATTAGGTGGTGATATTGGCCAGTTACCACACATCAAATGCATAGCACAATATGTTAGCACAAGCCACAAAAGTGCATTGTGGAACACATTTGACACAATAATCACATTAGACATAATATTTTATCAACAAGGTGAAAAAATTTCTAAGGTTACTTTCAAAAACATCCTCCAGAACATTAGAAATTGAAATCCAACAATTGAGTACTATAACATCGTTATGTTATGAACAATATTTTTCTTCTCTGAAGATGAACTACGTTATTTCCATGATTCTATGCATCTATTTCCAACCAATGCTCAAACATTGGTTCATAAAAATAAAATGATAAAATCTTAAACCCTCTTGTTGCAAGATCCATCACAAAAGACAACAACACATATTCTAATGTTTCTTCAGTGGATGGGAAATTTGAGCGAATTTCTACCTATGTAAAGGGAAAAAAGTAATGTTACAACCTTTTAGTTTCAATAGGATTTGTTTTTTTTTTTTCTAAGTTAGAGTAATCTATTAACAGAGGGAAATATAGTACATCAGTCCCTACGAGGAGGCAATTCGAATAGACAGAGACTAGTTTTTGGCTGCCCTTCTGGAGGGAAACCAGCCTGAGGAACCTTCAACAGAAAAAATCCCGCGCAGAGGATTGGACTTGGGTAGCTTTGACTGAAAACTGAAAACATATATATTATATAGCAGATTATCTAGACCATGAAAAAACTGGACCACTATAATAACTAAGACTGGTCGCTGACAAAAAAGGACCAAAACTGTAGGAAACATAAGAACATCATGACAATCCCTCAGAGAGGGTAGAGCAAAAACCTGTGAAACAAGAAAAAAGGTCGAGTTATTCATTCGGAGCGACCTCCTCAACCCTGCAACCATAGTTAGCTGGTGTGCCTTGGGCGTGAGAGCATTCAGCATTGGGAAGGACCTCATAAGGCGTTTCTGTCTGAAGGGTTGGACCACGAGCCGAAACCTCTGGCATTACCTCCCTGCGCGCGCTTGTCTGAACCCTCGAGTCAAGCCACACAGCTGCCGGGTTGGCGCCATCGACAGGAGCAGGATCTTCCAGAGGGATCTCAGGCGAGGGCTCTTCCATGAAAACAACAGAGATGGCAACTGTAACTCTTGGTCGATTAAGGGCGCAATCAAACGAAAAGAGAGCTGTGTGAGACTGAGAGCGCAACGCATCCCCAGAGGGTGAGTCGAGCTTGCGTCCAAAGCGTAATTGGCGGCCATGGAAGATATTGTCAGAGGGAAAAGAGATTGCAGACAGAGAAGTGGAAGAGGAGGGCGAGCGCCTCCTGGCGGAGCGTGAGGCGCCCCTCCTGCAACGCATCCTTTGCCTCAAACGGGGCATGTTTGCAACAGAGATAGAGCTGAAACACTGGAACAAAGTCGAGCTAACCAGGGTCGGCTCTGGAGGAATGCTCAGGACCAACGAGGCAGAATTGCAAGAACCAACAATGGAGATGTGGAGACTATCGTCAGGCTTCAGACAGCAAGTTTGGTGAATCCGCTTCCCTGTGGTGGTGCGCTTGTTGGCACAGTCCTCAACCGAATTACACAGCGAAATCCTCGGCATGGGATCCATATCATATAGCCCCCTGTTCCTGCAGCCAACAACCCTCTGCAATGAATGAGAAATCTTGTTAACCTGGTGTGAATCGCCTTTGCGGCGTTCGAAAATACCTCGGTCCTCAGAATTCATGTCGAGAGGCTTCACCATTACGTTTGTCATTATGAGCGATCAGGTGGTATTTATTGCGATCAGGTGGTCGCGGATGGGTTGGCAGGTGGCCTCCCGTCCTAACGACCTCTGTCCCATCGCCCTTATTCACATTGCTATCACCCGCATCCGGGGTTTCAATAGGATTTGTTAATGGTTCCCTCATGGAAATTATATTCATATTTTAAAAGGAATCAACTATACCTCCACAGCTTCCAACATTTTTCGTCAGTGAATTTCCCAAATACATTGGGCCTGCTTTGGATGGAAAAAGCCTGACTCACTTTCCTATTCGAGAAATAAAAAGAAATGGATGTATGAAAATTCCTATAAATATTTCTTGGGTATTAACTATACATAAATATGAGGGTATGACATTTCCAAAAGAAAAAATAGATAGTGGAAAACCTGGATATCAGGGTCTCACATTCACAACAATTTCAAGAGTCCCTTCTCTACAACAACTTTGAATTTTCCCCACATTCAATTTCGATCGTTTCATGCAAAATGAGAGACAACAAAATTATTACTCGCGGGAAACACACAAAAGAACTTATGTCTCCAGTGTCTTCTGCAAACGACCAACTCCATTCCATATCCTAACATCTCCAAAAGGTTTGAAAAACTTATTCAGCTTAAACTATATTAATCACATATATTTTCTACCTATTAACAATAACATAATTTACTCATTATTAATACATGGTTGAAAATATTAGGTTCCTAGTATAATTTTAACTACTTTCTTCTAAAATTTACTTTCTTTTGAAACAGAAAACATGCACTCAGTGATATCACAATTATACAACTACTACAAAAATAGAGACAATGATAATTACATTTCACAATATATAAAATATATTTCTACTAGTGTCAAGTCCAATATAAAAATAAAATATACTCCAAAACTTATAATCCACATACATGAACATGACAAAATGAAAAAAATAAGAGTGGACTCGCAATCAAGAAATGTGCATCTGCAATTTCGAATAAATATCCAATGTTGTTCAGTTTTCCATCGGTCCCCGTGCATATTCAAATAAGAGTATTCAATTTTTCATAATGCGGGTAGCTTTAATTTCATTCAATCCAAATTCATTATAATAAAATTCACATACAAACTCATAATATCCAGTTTCAACAGTTAATTTACATATTTAAAAAAATAATACTCCTTCCATATTTTTTGAACATAATGTTTTTTCAGGTTCCTTATTACTTTAGTGACACTTAAAACTCATCAACAATTGGAGAAAAAATCATTTTGTTCATGTTCTACTTGTAATGTTTTACAAAAACTTAAAAAAACATTTTCAAAGATGAAACTTCTATTTCAATTTGAAACATTGTACATTCTTAAACTGTCACATAATATAAATTTATTCTCCTCATCTTCTACCTTTGCATTACATCTTGTAAGTATTTAAACAATATAGTTATGTATTAAAGTTTAAAAACAAAATTGAACTAAATATTTTTTTGAATCTCATATGAATATAATATTAGAATGTGTAAATTTCGTGAATTTTTATGTTTAATTCTCCTAAGGATCATTTCTTATTTTACCAAATATCATTGAATAATGTTTTTTAACTATAAATAGAATATGATATCTGTATCTTCGACTAAAAATATTCAATTTCCCTTTACAGAGGTAACTTCATTTTCATTCACTCCAAATGCATTATAACATAATTAACATACATACTCATTACAATCAATTTCAATAGTTCATTTCCATATTTAAAAAATAATAATATTGTGAACAAAATATTGTTTTGCAGGTTCCTTATTGCTTCTTCAACTCCTCGATACCTTCAAAACACCGTAACATAATTTTTTTTTTCAAATATGAAGATGTTATGTCAGTTACAAACATTATACATCTTGTATATGTCAAATAATATAAATCATTTACCTTTCTCTTCTACATTTGCAATAATATTGTAACTATTAAAACAATATAATTATGCATTTAAGTTATACAATGAATTTGGACTATAAATAGATAGTCACATAAAATTATAATTAAACTTTGATTGATAATCTAGTCACTCATAGCTGATTTCTTTCTACGATATTGCCTTACAAAATTTCCTTTGTAACATTCAGTTCAATTTCTAGTTGTAATAAATATGAAATAAAGACACTTCAAATTATTTTCTGGAATGTTTGTATTTTTCCATGATGTAAACGTCTTATATTAAATTGGATATCAAGTGAGACTGATATTATTTTTATAGTTAAAATATGGAACATTAAAATTATAAAGTTCTTAACATGGAAGGAATTATTTTTTCATTAACATCGAAACAAAAATCTTATCATAGAGGGATTGAGGCATAGTTTCTTACATCAAATGAAATATCATTCCATCTAGTAAGCATCATAATAGAGAATCTCTTAGAAAAACATATTTTATGAAAAGTGTATTGATAATATATTTGAAAATGTATTTAGGGTATAAGGAATAACATTAATATAATCTTCCTAAGAGAATTTAATGGTAGAACTAAAACAATCCAAGAAAAAATTTAAACAATGATTCTGATCCTACTAGTTTGTGGATAAATAAAGAAATAGTTCTAGCCAACATATATAATATAAATGATGAAGTTTTGGTTTATAATTTTCTTAGTACCAATATACTTAAGCCTTGTAGTTCTCAAGCTGTAATAAAGTTCCCAAACTTTAACCAAATGACTTTTATTAGTGTGTAGGAATTAATGTCATGGATTACATGATATCTAATATCTTTTTCTACAACTAGATAGTATTTTTTGACCTTGCAAATGATCATCAGCGTAAATTCCATCATACAATAATAAACCCAGAAGATAATTAGCCCATAGAATGGATTGAATCAAACATTTCAAAGGAATCAAAGAAATATTTAGAAAACTAGCAAAATAACTGTTGGCCAATAAAACGCTCTACAAATAATTTGATACAATTAGATTCATATTAGCAACATGTCATGCCATCACATCGTTTGAATTCTAGGCTTCACCATTCAAATAGAGCCATAAGAGACACAACTATGATTTTGGAATAATCAATAAGTGGACACATGTTTCCATGAATCAAATCACTTAGATAGTGATAAGGAAGAAAATACAAATGTAGACCACCCATAATAGTATTAAACTCAAGAAAACACAATTATTCTAAAAAATTCATTTTTTCAGACACGTCCTTAGGGTGGATACATGTCTTCAAGAAAAAAATAGAAAAGGATCCTTAGAGGGATCCATGATCATTCTCTAGTTCATCACCTATGATAGAAGTAATTGATGAATTAGCTAGTAATACTATGGAGGTAGTGAATATATTGGTGGGATATGTGGATCTCAGAGGTGGAGATATTGATGTAAATAGATATTTTGAGGCAATGCTAATCAATATATAAAAAAAAATTATATGAATTTGATCTTCTCTTATATGGCTATGTAGTGAATTAAATCTCATATAATATAAGGAAAATGATAAATATCTCTATCATAATTTAAAGAAAACCCTTTGTCTTGAAATAGAAAGTTCTTTATTAATGCATTATGTAGAAATAAAAATAGAACCAATTGTTGGGTTGGTATTAAGTATAAATTAAATAGGCATGCCAATAGGGATTCTTATAAATAATTTTTAATATCTCATTAGGTAAAATCATACAAATCTCTAGTTGAAAGGAAAATAGTTCAAAAAAAATCCCTTACACCTATTTAAATTTGATCCTATGAAGCCGTAGAGGCAAATTTTAACCTGTAAGTCTATAGAAAATAATATGATTACTTCTAAAGACAAAATTCCTACCTTAAAAGTATTTATTGATCCATTATTTCCATGAAAACCATCCAAACTTTTCCTATAGAGGACTACATTTTCTCTATCGAAGAAAATTTTTGTAGTTAAGAAAATTACAAATGGGAAATGTAATGATATCAAATTCTACCAACATAAAATATGAATACTGAGAGGGTCTATTATTTCTATCAAATCAAGAAGATCTTCAGTTTGGTGGTCAAATGTTGTAAAATTTAGAATCCTCATTTTAATTAATTTTAAAAGTGGGGCTAAAACAAATATTTAGAAATGTAGCTTATTTTAATTAAACCTATTATCAGAAAAATACATGGAATATTTTATAAAATAATATTGTTATATGGATACAAACTCATGGATATATATTTAAATGATATGATGGATTTAGGAGTTATCACTGAATTTTGGATCACCATGTTATTGTTAGGATCATTGTGGAGGAGTGCTAGAAATAATAAAACCAATCTCATTTACTATTCTATTAAATTTAATTTCGATTATGATATTGTGCATAGGGATAAAACTAAAATATGTTATGCTAAGAAAAATTCTTTCTAATTTGATGAATATTATGGAAATATTGTATTAAAACATTTTTTCCAATTTTAAAAACATTAATGTCTCATTTGAAGAAATTTATTGTATTATTATAATTTAATTATGTTGTTCCTTATCCCTAAATACTTTCAACATATACAAGCATTGAGTTTGATCATTGAGTCCTTAATACAGACATGGTGATAGGATTTTTTCGCATGTTTCGCAAGAGCCAATGTGCAGGAATGATTTTGCCTAATGTCTGCAGTAGGATTTTGGATTCTCTCCTTAATGGATCAACCCGTTTCTCCAATATAGGGAATACCACATGAACAAGGAACAAGGTAAACCCCTTTCTTATCTTTAGGGTCAACAGGGTCCTTGATAGACCCGAGAGAATTTCTAAAAGTACAAAGAGGTTTGAACGTAGAGGAGACATTATTCCTTCTAAGGACATGTGAAATATTGTCCATGGTTTGTTGGATAAATAGGAGATTAACCTTAGAGATAGGATCCACACACACAGCCTTTCCATTTAACCCTTTATAGAATATTTGAAAGGCTTCAAGGACCTGAGCTCTACTATACCCATTATTTTCAATAACATTAAGAATATTATATTTCTTTAAATATAGGTGGAGCTAATCGCATATTCTCAGAGCAAGGGTGGAAAGAGCGCAAATAAAACCAAATTTCAAGGCAGGAAAATGATGAGAACCAACATGCAGATATTGTTTTGTGTCAGTTTTCTTGCGAAAAACTTGGTGAGAAATCAAACCACCATCCATTCTAGAGAGGAGGATTTCAAGGAAGGGAAGGCAACCGTCCAATTCAACTTCCATAGTGAACTTTATGGAATCTGACCTGGTATTCAGAAGGAAGAAAAACAAATTGAACTTCTCACAGCCATGGGGCCCTATGACACAAGTGTCATCCATAAAAATCTTCCCATTTTTAGGTCCAAATTGAGCTGAGGCTAAGGCCTTAGTTTCAAAATCTTCCATAAATAGGTTAGAAACTATAGGGGAAAGAGGGTATCCCATAGAAACACTGCAATATTTATCATAAACCTCACCTTAAAAGATAAATAAGGTCGATGTGAGGCAAAGATCAACTAATTTAGTAGTGTACTAGTCTGAGATCCGATTTATGACACCAATGGCCTCTTCAATGGCGATTTTTCGTAAAGAAGGACACACTGTCAAAACTTACCAAAACCCCCCAAATATCCAACCTAATATGTTTCCATTCATTAATAAAGGAATTCGTGTCCTTAACATAGGAATTAGTGAGACCCATAAGAGGCTTAAACTTATGAGCTAAGAATTTGGCAAGAAGATAAGTAGAACCACCTATTGTGTTAACAATAGGTATTTAAAGGGCCGCATATTTATGAATCTTAGGGAGGCCATAAATCCTAGGTGTGAGGTGATTTCTCTTGACAATATTATTTGAGAGAGGATTAAGAGATAAATCTGACTTAATGGCTAGGGAAACCGCCTTAGAAACAGATTTAAGGGGATTATTTTTAAGCTTGATGTAACTGGCATTACTCGAAAGATGGTCGATCATTTTGTTGACATAGTCTAATGTATCCAGAAGGACTATGGCACCACCTTTGTTAGCCTTAATGATGACAATGTCAAGGTATCCCTAATGGCTTTAAGGGAAAGAAACTCAAGCTTTCTAAGGTTCCTTCTCGGAGGTGTTGTTGTTCCTAGAGACGGCCTAGATTTGTGATAGACCAGTGCCCAGGACATCTTATATTAGCAAAAAGCATATGGTATAGCAGAGGAGGCTATTAGTAAAAATCTCTCATGCTATCTCTTGTAAACAAGAAATATTAATCTGAATGGGACCAAGACCTTCAAAAACTGACACAAGGAAGCAATAGTGCAGAGGCAATATGCGAAACTTCCAATATAAAAGAAATAGACCATTCAGAGACATCTTACTGTAAAGAGGGCCAATTAAAAAACACCTCACATAAATAAATTATCAGAAGGTGTATGTAGTGAATGAAATATTGAGAGAATATTAGTTTTCATTGAGCTGATATCCAGATACACAATACCACCATGAATGGGCTTAAAAATCTAAGAATCCGTACATGACAATAGCATTTTAAAACACCCTCCCAAAGAAACTAATATAGCAGAAATATGGTTTAGATGTATAGTGGAACAAAATATCATGCCTGAGCCATATTTAAAGCGCTTGAATAATACGAGCAGGGGTATCAACTAGGATAAATCCATACCAAAAATCAGTGAACCACTCGCATTCCAGAAACATGATACAGGAAAGATGGATGAAATGAAATGATCTATTAAAATAACACATATAAGAGAAAGTGACAAAATGTGAAATACCAAAGACCAGAATCCTCTTTAACAGATGGAACTCCTCCTCACTGAGACCCTATGGGCTTTGAGCCTTCATACAAGATTTCAAAAAAATGTATACAAAAATCCTTTCACTGCATAATTTTCTGATAAAATATAGAACCCTAAATCATCTGTTCTTTGGGAGCTTTATAGGAGAACAAGAAAGCTCGAAAGGGAGTAGGTGATGAACATTAAATTGTCTCATTAAGACAAGATGGCAGAAACGTGCACGCCTATATGCTGAATTACTTTGTAGTGTTGTATGTACTCTGCTGCTTGCTTACTGAAATAAATGCACTGGGTAGAAATCTCTTCAGGGACACGACAAAGAAGTAAAATCTCATAGACATTCCGTCCTTTTCTGAAAGAGAATGGTGCTGAAAAGAAAGCCTTAAGGTATTTTTTCTGCAAATGGTACCCTCTACCTTCTAACTCTGAATTATGGTTTAAGATCTTCAATGCCAAACGTTGAATTCTTCGATCATCTACTGATATTTCTCTGCTGCTCCATTAATATCTCCATCTGCAAAATCTGTGCTCTGAATGACTCTGAGGTTTTTAGCAGATTCTAACCCTGCTTCTTTAATGGAAGTCTTGTCAGCATATCTTCCTGGGCATTTCTTCATATTTTCAACTCCTGGAAATGGTCCTTTGATGTGTCCTCCGTCACTGTAATAGAGAATGAATCATGGTGGTTTTCCGCTGCTGTAACCCTGCCAAAACCCCGAAACTAGTTAGGAAAACCTCGCATGGGGATGGCAGATGTGGCGAAATGGTGGAACAATTCAGGGTGGTGGAATATGCAGCGTGACTATGGAAGATAGTCATGGTGAAAGTTGGCGGTATGCTAAAACATGGCACTTTGACTTTTGAATGAAATGCATAAGGGAGACGGAGAAAAACGCGACAAGAACGCGTGGAATGATGATGTGGTGGGAAAAAACGTGGTAGACGAGCAATTAATCTGGACCATCCAATCTCAAGAGGATATCGACGGTGGAAAACATATCGGAGGGCGATGAAATGGTGTGCCAGGGGCACTATTGACTTGGGTTAACACTCGTGTAGCTTCGTGGAGCGACTATCGTTGGATGGATTTCCCCAGATCAGACGACTCTCGTGGATATCGCGTCGTGTCTACGAACGAACAATAACACACGATGGAGGGTGGTTTTTGAGCCATACGCAGGGACACACAGCAAACGATGTATGGAATAGCTCCGAAATGAGAAATACTTCCCGCCTGAGAAAGGCGGTGTGATATAAACCACCGGTTTTGTACAGTGCACGGAGCGGGGACCACCAGGGCGGGAGTACTATGAACCGTTGATTTTGCAGGTTGATTGGACAGTGGACGGGAAATTTTGGTGATGAACGGAGTGGACCACAGGTGCGATGAATACTTGTGAATGTCGTCAGATCTTTACAAATGGACGGTTATAAACGCGCTCGATATATATATGTGATAAGCGCCCTCCGGGCTAGCGCTTGGTTTTCAATTCCGGTCATATGGAGAAAAAGGTGCCGGGGCTAGGGCCGAAAGGTGCTAGGCCATAAATATAATGTAATGTGGGATTTCGGCCTTTTTATGCAGATTCGAGGCTGGGAGAAGGTAACGATGAAAAAAAAATGAATTTCTCAGGGCAAAAAGAGGGGGTTTGAAAGGTTTAAGCGATGTGGCTTATCAAAATTTCAATATAATGATGACATGATCAACATTGGCTCCACCTGGGGATGGCACGTTCATCCCTGAGCGTGTTGAGAACTTTGCAGAACACCTGATAATCTTCTGTGTGAACTCTGCCCTTCTGCACTTATACCTTTCTTTTCATAATTCATCACGACACCCATATTATCGAAACAAGGGAGAAAACATGAAGCTAATATACAGTATAATACATCATGCTATCTCTTCTTGAATTAGAACTGGAAGTAGGGCTTAAGAAACTGACCATTTACAAGGGAGTCAAGCAAGTCACCTTGTAAATTTTCCAACTTGAAAGTGTTGTTACCTCCCTGTTCCACAATCTTGAAAGGACCGAACTAGAGTGGGTCATATTTACCATTTTTTCCTTTTTTGGCCCTCTGGATATCCCATCTTAGTACTAAATAACCAATCTGCAGATTCTTGTCCTTAGCATGCTGATCGAAGAGGTATTTCATCTTCTCCTGATACTCTATCAGCCTTTGATTTACCTAGTTTCGTGTTTCTTCTAATTCCACCAGCTGATTTAATCTCCTGGTCATATCATCAGGCTCTTCTTGACTTTCCTGCATGAATCGGGCTACTGGTAGGGCTAACTGAATAGGGAATACTGCTTCCCTCCCATATACTAATTCATAGGGGGATTTTCCAGTTGCTCTCTTGCTAGTAATTCTATTTTCCCACAGAGCAAATTTCAACTGGGAATCCCAATTTTTCTGATCTTCATTTATAGCCTTCTTCAGTGCCCTTACCAGGGTTTTATTGGAAGACACTGCCAAGCCATTTCCCTGTGGATAATAGGCTATAGAGTGACTTAGTGTGATATTATACTGCTGACAAAAGCTCACAAACTTTGCTGACTTGAAGGCTTGCACATTATCAGTCACTATTCTGGTAGGATAGCCAAACCTAGATATGATGTTTTCCTCCATGAATTTTATTATCACAGTATCTGTGGCGTTCCTCACAGGTATGGCTTCCACCCATTTTTTGAAATAATCAGTGGCAGTTAAAATCCACTTATGCTGACCACTTGATGGAGGATGTATTTCGCCTATAAAATCGATTCCCCATTGTCGGAATTGTTCATCCACGTGCACATGAATCATGGGAAGAGGTGCCATCTTATTTCTTTCAACAAATTTTTCACATTTTTCACATGCTCTAACCCAGGAAAAAAAATCTCCAAAAAGCTTGGGCCAATAGAAACCGGCCTTTAGGATTTTGTGAGTAGTGGCCCTCTAGCTGTAGTGACCCCCACAGATTCCTTCATGAAATTTAGCTATTATACTCTCTACCTCATCCTCTGTGAGACAGAAAAGTAGGATGCCTAAGGGATCTCACCAGTATAGCCGGCCATTGGCGACTATGTACTTTTGTGATTTCAATCTCAGTGTTCTATATCTAGCTTTATCACAGCTTGTAGGGTAGCTGAGTGTGACGAGATATTCTTCTATCTCTTTGTACCACTGACTGGTGAGGTACCTTATATGTGTTTTTGGAGTAACTACCCCAATTCCTTGTGGCTCTTCTTTCTCCTCATATTCCTCACCTTCTATAATGGAAAAATTTATGCCCAGAGCCTGATAGTTTGATTCAGATAATATTTTGGCAAGCCCTTGTCCTTTGATCAGCTTAGTAGGGCGGATGTATAATTCATACTTCTGTATCTTGGCAATCCACTTCCCCCTTTTTCCTTCACTATCCCCCTGAATAAGAATATCTTTTACAGTAGTTGTAGGCACAAATGCAGTAATATGGGACTGCAAGATATACACGCGAAATGCTTTGAGGGATTTCACTAGGGTGTATGCTTGCTTTTCAAATATGTTACATTTCAATTCTGCATCACGGAGCACCTAACTGAAGAAGGCAATGGGTTTCTCATACCCTTCCTCATTTTCTACAATAAAACTCCTGCTATTATATGAGGTGATGCAAAAGAAAAGATCATGAAAGGTTTAGCATAATCTGGTCCAGCTAGCACAGGGGCTTCTGCAAAAGCATTTTTTATTCTGGTAAATGCCTCTCGTGATTCCTGGGACCATTTAACTTCATTATCTTTCTTCAGCATGTCAGTTATGTGTCTAACTATTTTAGCATAGTTAGGAATAAACCTTCTGAGGAAATTAATGCACCCCAGGAACACCTGTACCTCCTTTTTATTTCTGGGAAGAGCAATACCATTTATAACCTCTACCCTCTTAGGATCTATCTTCACCCCATATTTTGTTACCGTGTGTCCCAAAATTTTTCCCTCTTCTAATGAAAATAAAGACTTTTGAGGATTTAGAGAGAGACCATACCTTCTGCATTTATCAAAGGTTCTACGCAGATGCTCAATGTGCTCAGTATAATTCTTTGAAAATAGAGTGATATCATCAAGGTAGACTACCAGAAATTTATCTTGCTCCCCAACAAAAGCAATGTCCATGGCCCTCTGAAAAGTGGCTCCTACATTAATTAACCCAGAAGGCATCCTGGCATACATAAATATACCCCATGGTGTGGTGAAAGCGGTCTTCTTTTGATATTCTGGAAGTACAGCCACCTGGCTATAACCAGAGAATCCATCCATCATTGACATCCTAGAAGCTCCAACCACCTTTTGCAGGATATGATCCATCTTAGGGAGTGGATAATTATCCTTTAAGGATGCTTCGTTTAGATTTTGGAAATCCACACACAGCCTTATTCTCCATTCTTCTTTCAGACATGAACTATATTTTCCACCCATTCAGAATACCTCAATGGCACAATTATTTTGGCCTTTAACAGCTTCTTAATTTCCTTCTCAATGGAAGGAAGCAGCAGGGGATTTATTTGTCTGAGCTTCTACTTATGAGGCTTTGCATCTCCCTTTAGTGGAATTTTGTGCTACATTATACTGATGTAAAAAATTTTCAAGTCTTGATAGGACCATGCAAACACATCCTTGTAAGACTGAAATAATTTTTGATATAACTTTTTATATTCTCCAAGTATTTTATTGGATAGTTTCACTATTTTGGGGTCAGTATCAGTACCAAGATTCAGGTCCTCTACCTTATTTTCTTTTATGAATTTATTTGGTTGCAGTGGGACATCATTCTTGTCAAATAATCTTTCTAGAGGCACCAACCCTCTAGGTATAATGTTTCCCTTCAATTGCAACACTTTATTACCTGCCATTTTCTCCTCCCAATTTCCTTCTGAAGTATCTTCAGTCTCTCCTTCTTTTTCAGCATCAATCTCCATATTGGAGAATTCCCCTATTGTTTCCAGGAATCTCTTCATCTGTTCTTCATATTCAAACACTTGCCAATGTTTTATGTTATCTAGGATTGACGGCCGATAACGCACCTCAACTTCATATCTTAAAATACGGTTCTGAGGTGGACGAAAAGTACTAGTAGCCACAGCAAGGGAATCAACCATCCTATTCTGTTCTTGGGACATGAACTGGATATTAAATGCCAAGAAGAAATTTTCCATCATGTCCCAAACTTCATTCCTATAAGCCCTCAGCCGAGGATGTTTGGTCTGACACTGATTCTTGACTTGTCTAACCCCCAATTTTGAATCTCCCAAAACTTTTAAACTTTGTGTGTTCATGCTCCTGGATGTCTGCAATCCTAGCAGAAGTGCTTCGTATTCAGCCACATTATTAGTAGCTTCATATTCTAGCTTGAAGGACAATGGAACCCATTTCCTTGTAGGAGAAATAAATAATATTATAGCTCCATTTCCTTCCTTTGAATTTGCTCCATCAAAATGAAGTGTCCAGATTCCTGTTTCATGGCTCTCTGAGGGCTGCTCAATCTTGATCTGGTAGAAGGATAGTTCATGAGCATAATATTGATCTTCTTCCAGAATCAAGCATGAAAAATATCCTTCCTTAATTTAGACTGGTGAATTAACAGAGTTGTCAGCCTTAGTCACCATCTTGACAAATCTAGTTTCCTTGTACAACCTCCTCTCCTGGCCACCAAAAATTGGGATAGTGGCATATGTTAAATCCAACTTAATTGACCCAGCAATTTTTTTTCCCCAGGACCTTGACAGTAACATGCCAAAGCGAGCTGGGATGTCAGCCACCACTATGTCCATTACCACACTTTTTGCTGGGATTTGGGCCAAATTGACCACCAAATCCTTGATCATCCCTAAGCATTTAACTCTTTTGGAATCAAATGAATAGAGATCTTTGTATGGACAGGTGATTTGTAATCCTAGTTGTCCCATGACTGAAAAAGGAAATAGATTATGGGAAGCTCCAGAATCTAACATACAGTTATGTAATAGCATGTCATGAATCACTAGAGACACATAGAAGGGAGGAGTAGAAGCATCTAATTCCTCAACATGTGGACCAAAGACAATCATGGGTATTTCTTCTTGAAGGTTGAGGCTATCTGGGGTGAGTGCTGCTTCTGGAGGGATCATAAAAGACGTCACTTGAGATTGATATGCATGTTGCTTTAATAGTTCATTCAAGGGAACTGGGATTTTGACTTTTTCAAGTTCCTTTTGCAGACTGAAAACAAGAGAAGATTTTTCTATTACAACTTCTTTTAACTCTTTATTTTCAGCTGAGGGTTTGACTTCTTTTGACACAGACTTGGTATTAGGAGGAATGACTACTTTTGAAGAGGAAGGAATTTGATCATTAGACTGCAAAGGTTTGTTTAGAGGGCCCTTACCTTTGTCTATGACTTTCTGCATTTTTGATTCCTTCTGAACAGGTGCTTCTTTCTGGGGTGGCTCTTCTTCTTGATCTTGAGTACGAGTCCTCTTCCTAGAAGATCTGAGATCATATCTTCTATTGAAATGTGCTTGCATAAAATCAGCAAATTGTTTACAATAATGATCAATTTCTGCGTCTTCTGTGTCTCTGGCCTTTTCTTCTTCTTGCAATGAGCACTCAGCTCCTTCATTTCCTTGCAAAGGGCATTCTTCTCCATCACTATTTGAGAAAGCATGATTTGCATCCTCCAATCCATAAGCAATGTCTTTAGTAGAATCATCTACTGGACCTTCCAAGTACAATGGGTGTGGTACTTGATCTTGTTGCTCTTTTTCTCCCCTTGGCAATATTTGTAGGGGTGGTTTCCTATACTGAGGATTGTAACCTATGTTTTGAGCATTGTGGAAGTTCTTGGAGGCTGAATTCTTGGCCTCCAGCTCAAGCTTGACCAGTTTACCAGAAAGGTTCTTAATCATTTTGCTCATTTCTTCAATTCCGTCATTAGCAGAGTCTCTGTCTTGGTAGGAGGTAGATACCTCCTCTTTGCCCCTTCTTCTGGCATCTTGTTCAGATTTTCCCTTTGATTTTCCAGTGGAGGAAAATTTTTCTTCCAACTCCAGTGCATCTAACTAAGCATCATCCAGAGTAGCAGGCTTTCTTTCTCTGAGATAGAAACCAAATTCTGAATCAAAAGCTACTACAAAAACAACTCTAGCAGCAGTTTGATGAGGTTTCATATCAGTAGGAAGACTCAAATACAATTTATTAAATCTCTTGATAAATTCTGACACTCCTTCATTATGTATTTTCTTGAGTGTATTGAACTCGGTAAGACAATTTCCATGGTCTTTCTTCTCTCCCCATTTTCTGAGAAAAGTATCTTCCATTATTTCCCAAGTGGTAATAGAACGACCTGCCAATGTCTTAAACCATTTTCGAGCTTCACCATCAAGAGATTGGAAAAACAGCCTTAAGACCACATCTAAGTGTTCCACATTAAAATTCTCTGCAAAAGCATAGAAGACCTCAAGATGTTTTTGAGCATCAATCTCGTTTTCCCCATTGAATCTGGGTAAAATCTTTAGATAATCTTGAGGCATATCATTTAACACTTGGGGTAATGCCAGAGGAGCATATTTATTTAGCAAGAAGCCTAGAACATTGGCCATTGGAGGGGGTGGAGGTAGTGCAATAGTTTGATGAGTAAGAGGAGGAGGGGGAGGTGGAAGTGGGGTATGAATAACAATAGGAATATAATGAACAGCAGCCTGAGGTGTTGAGGGGAATAATGGTTTGTTAACAACAGATACTTCAGTGACTTCTTTAACCTCCTCAACCTTAGGAGTAGGGTGAAAATTATCTTTATTTTCGACACCTCCTCGGGGTGGACTATCTGAATAGTAATAATCGGTATCTCCCACAGTGGAGTCGGGATCTGGCACTTGAGCTTCTTGAGAAGAAGAGGATGGAAAGTCTTCTATAGACAATTCAGGGATTTCAGAGTGGACTGATTTTCTTTCCCTCCAATTTCTTCTATGTACGATCCTTTCAGGGTCAGACACTGAAGGTGTCTTTGGCTGAGACGTCTCTGACCTCAGGTGTGGCTTACGAGGAGCCAGGACTGCAATTGAATTTATCTAATAACAAATGTGGAGTCGCCAAGGTGAGGGATATACAAATCTTAACTCTCCATACTCACCTACTTGAAGAGTGAATTAGATTTTGTCGAGGCCCAGGGATTTAAATTTTCTCAACTTCGTTTCCCGGCAACGGCGCCAAAAAGATGTTGTCATTCCTAAAGACAGCCTAGAGTTGTGATAGACCAGTGCCTAGGACATCTTATATTAACAAGTAGCATATGGTATAACAGGGGAAGTTATCAATAAGAAGCTCTCATGCTATTTCCTGAAAAATAAGGAATATTGATCTGAATGGGACCAAGACCTTCAGAAACTGACACAGAGAAAGGGATTCTGCAGAGGCAACATGCAAAACTCCAATATAAAAGCAACCAGACAATTCAGAGACAACTTACTGTAAAGAGGGCCAATTCAGAAATACTTCACAGAAATAAATTATCAGAAGTTGTATGTAGTGAATGAAATATTGAGGGAATATTATTTATCATTGAGCTGATATCCATATACACAATACCCCCATGTAATGGGCTTACCAATCTAAGAATCCATACATGACAATAGCGTTTTAAAAACACCCTCCCAAAGAAACTAATATAGCAGAAATACGGTTTAGATGAATAGTGGAACAGAATATCATGCCTGAGCCATATTTAAAGCGCTAGACTAATCCGAGCATGGGTATTGTCTGCTCAACTTAGTGTTCCTAAATTGATGTCATAAATTGTCAACCAGGGCTAGTAAACTGTTGAAGTGAAGTGCACTATATGTGCCTAGGTATCTACTTCCTACTTCGTTGTGTTTAGTATTTTTCTAGTGTTTTTGGTTTTGTGTTTTTATGCTAAGAGGAAAATAACTAAGTGTTTAACAAAGAGAAGTTATTGGTCACACTAAAACAGAGCAAAGGCTATTCTAAACTATGTATGGCACCTAAGAACAGAAAATGCAAAACTTGACAAGAAAAATAACTCATAACATGAACTCAGTCCAATTCATTCATTAGAAGTATGTTGGAATAGCTTGAGAAAAGGATAGGCTTAATGCAATGAGGTTCTTCTAAGTAAACAACATCTTACAACATCACAAAAAAAATATCATCCACGATTAGAAATTTTTTGGAACACATTTGGAAAAGATTATCTATAGCATAGTAAGGAATCCTACTCTAAATTAACTTATGAAACTAAAATTAATCCATTCTGCAACTCAAATTTTCACTACTAAGCCTCATTCAAGAGTTAGAAATCTTTTGGAATAGTTTTGGAAAAAGGCTATTTGTAAAATTATAAGAAATTGCAGAACAGTCAAGGCCTCGAACTGATATCACTAATTCCTGTCCATATGATTATGTGTTGGAAGAGATTAATAACAAGAGTAGTTTTTAAATAATGAAGGCCTTGAATTTTAATGGAACAGAACTAGAATACAACTAACTAATGAAACTTAAAATACATTAAATAGAACTGAACTAGAATGCAATCAATCAAACTTGAAATACAGTGAACAAAACTGAACTAGAGTGCAATTAACCTCCGAAGTATTACCGCTGAACTAAAATGCAACTAATCTCTAAAATACTACAGCTATATCTCATTCAGTTTTAGTGATGTTTTGGAATAATTCATAAGAACAAGACTGGCTGTAACATTCGATGTGAGTGAGCATAAAACATAAAGTTTAGAAAACTGCTTAAATTAGGAATGAAACAGAGCTAAAGTTACTTATCTAAAAAATATGCACAGAGCTTCTTGGGCAGTAGGCGCCCTCTACCACTGGATTAGAATACAAATCTCCTCAAGATTTCCTTATATCATGCAATGAAGTTGAATGTCTTTCATTAAAGGGAAAATACTTCAGAAACAGAGTATTACGGACTTTTGAGATCTAACAACAAAACATCAATCTAGCTAACTGTCTCTCGGTCTCCCGAGTCATTCTTATAAAAGAAATACATAACTACCCTTGAGAGGAAATAGGGATAAGTGTCTTTCCCAATTAAAATCAAATTAGAACTCTTGTGGAAGCCTCATACTCTTGCTGAAGACATCTGTAGAGTTCTTGTCCCGGTAGAAGTCTGTCTCTTAGTTTTGATTTCTTCCACGTGCATAACCACTCGGAGGTTTTTACTCAGACTTCGTAAAGGACAAGTAGCGATGTAGATGAAGTCTGGATTTCAACCATATGCATTTTTCCTCTAACTGACACCTGTAACCTGTGTAAACATGAAGATAGATGCGGAATAGGCGACTGGCTACAGAATGGCTGCATTCTATAGCTGAGTCTAGTCAAAAATTACTACAACAACAAAACCACGAAAATATAGCAAGTCAGTCATTATATGCATTCCTAAAGTGACTTTAATTAATCCTATTAATATTTTAAGCCTGCAGCTGATAAAGGACAAAGGAATTGAAGTGAAATTTGGTGAAAGAGAAGGACATCTTTGGGGCTCAACATACCCCCACTGCAAGGCTTTTGCATGTCCTCATGCAATTAATCCATGTATTCTGAAACTTCTGCTAGGACATCCAACTTCCTTTTTCTGCTTTGCCTGATGTTCAATGACCTCCTAGGCTTCCTTATGAACAATTTGAATCTCAGGTTTATAAGTGCCCTACTCAACTTTTTGTTTTTGTTTTTCAGCTTCTCATTAGCCTTGTACAGTTTTTCCATTTGCAGAGAGAGAGTTGTGTTCATGTTACTCTTCAGCTTGACTTGTTCCTTGAGAATTTCATTTTCACTTTTTATGTGCCTATTAAGTACTTCCAGTTCATATTTATCTCTTCTTAGTACTTCAGTTGCAGATCCTGGTGGGCTAGGAGTTCTTCTTCTATTTTCTGAGGCTCTCTTTTCTAATGAATCAACATAATTATAGATTTGTTGTTGTGCTGGGTCTATCTCCGGAGTTTCTTCACCAAGATCCTCTTCATAATGGTGCTCAGGAGATCTATCAGTTGGTGTCCCTTCATCTTCAATGTCTATTATGCCCGTTTGCTTAACCCCTGCTTTCTTTAATATGCCTCTAAGCCTATGGCTTCGTCTTAGTTTAGATGGTCCCTTACCTCTCTCCTTGGAATAATTTCTTATTATCTTATCCTTTTTAAGCTGTTTCTTAATTTCAGCCAATTTCTCAGAAATAATCTCCTCACTATCCTCTTGTATAGACTTACCAGTTTTAATTTCAATAGATTTGGAAATTTTCCCTCTCCTGCTTCTTCTTACAAGTTTGCCTTTAGATGGAGATTCCTCGGGTTCTTCAAAGTGATTCCTCACTAGGAACTCATCCCAATTGTCTCCCACTTTTCTCAAATGATGTTCAATTAGGATTTTAACTAGGCTATGGTGATACAAAGTGGTTTCCAAGAATTGAACCCTCTTTTGAACATTAGAGGCCATTCTCTTTAGGCTATGAAGTAAGAAGAAGGGTAAATTGATTTCTTCATCTAAGAAATGCATCATAAGTCGAATGTGATAAAAATATAGGGTACCAAACCTTCCCTCACAAGTTATAAACTTTTACAAAATGAGCAACATATTTCACCATTTATTCTTCAGTGTTGAGCTAGGGATGCCCTTCTTAAAAACTGAAATATCCATACCTGGTGTTTTGAGCATCTGCCTCTATGCCTCATTGTGAAATTCCTTGTTTTTGAACCATCGTTCACCTTGCCTTGGTAATTATGTTGCCTCTGCAATGAAGGATTCTGTAATAGTGAACTTGACATCTCCTATTTCAACTTCTGCTCCGTTGAATGACCGTGCAAATGTCTTAGTTACCTCTTTATGAAAACCATTGAACTTTTCCAAAAAATGTAACCACCCAACCTGTTGTAGCATTTCTCTAATTTGTGGGTAACCCTCTAAGTATTTGGTTCCGACTGGTTCGGACCTTACAATGAGACCCATGGCTTCTTTTCTCAACCTTCAATTTACTGCTCCGTTACTGCTCTTCTATTCACGGTAAGAATGGCTGCAGAGAGTTGTTTTCACCCCAAAGATGCCTTCTCTGCTTATGCAGTAGGAATTAGCTACGGAAATATGATATGAAGTGGTTATGGAATGAGTGAAATATGGTGAAGGTGATTCAAACGAATTAATGAGTTTGAGAGCTATCATGAAAGAAAAGACCGCGGAAAAATCTCATGAGAAATTCAAAATAATCACTGAATACTTCGGGTTAGTGACGTGACCGAATAGGTCACTTCAGTACTAACCGTTAAATTTTTTTTAATAAATGATGGTTTGGTATGGCGGAATGGAAGGGATTTTGTCCAAGGTTTTTATGATAGGTTTAATAGGCTTGATCAACACGAATAATCAAAATAACTTTATGAATCATACATGACTTAAATATACTATAACTTTCATAATCTGTCATCATAATAATTTCACAACTTTACCTTAGCCTTTCCTTTGATTTTTGTGGTTTTAATATGCTTTGTCTTCCTTTGAAAATCATTGATTCTTCAGTATTCATAATCCCTTTGATTTTGCTTGTTGACATAGGTGTGCAGGGTCACTTTTATACTGAACAAGTGTTTGCTGGATAGTTGCCTGCAGGGTATTTGGCAGCAGAATGTCTGGCTGGCTGCAGAATGTACCTGTAGGAGCTTTGAAACATGAAATGAAATGATTTGAAACATGGATGGGGTGTAGTATGAAATGGAATGATCATGGATCATGAAAGATGGTGGAATGGAACATGAATGAATTGGAATATAATGGAATGGAATGAATCACAAATATGAAGTGGCAAAAAAAAGTGGTCTGCAACTTATGATTTGTAATACTCAATTTGCAGAAAGAGATCAAATTTAGAAATCTGAGATGGAAATGAGATGGACGATGAAATGGAGTGAATGAGATATGAATGAATGGAGTGAATGAGTTATGAATGAATGGAGTGAAATGGATCATAAGTGGAATGTGATCACTTATGATTTTATGATAGCTGCTTGTAGGGAAAGAACAAATTTGAAAAGCTAAAGTGTTAGAAGGATTCTGATTTTCACTTTATCTTTTCTGTATAAACATGCTAATCAGTTATTAGTTTTCATGTTTATACTTTATTATTTATTTTATTTTTTATTTTTTTATTTTTTCTTTTATTTATTTATTTATTTTACATTCGAATTCATAAAATTCAATTAAGTTGATGAAGAAGAATAATTCTTCTTCATTAACTTCACATCACTATTTTCTTGGAATCTCTTGATAAATTTTTCTCTTGAAAGTGGCTTATGATACAGCTTCAATCTATGACCATTTACAAGAAAAGTGACCTTCTCTTCATCTATTGTCCTGATTTTTATTGCTCCATTGTCAAAAATTTTCATAACTTCATATGGCCCAAGCCAATGTGTTTGGAATTTACCTTGAAAATCTTTGAACTTTGAATCAAACAAGAGGGCCTAGTCACCTTCTTTGAATTTCTTTTCCTTGATGTACTTATCATGCCATCTAGTCCTTTGTTGCTGGACTATACTTGTTTTCTAGACTGCATCTTGTCTGATCTCATCCAATTCATTAATCTGCTTCAATCTGTGCTTTTGTGCTTCTGTTAGATCAAGTCCTAGCTGAACTGCCATTTTAAAAGTTTGGATCTGAAACTCTATGGGAAACAAAACTTATTTTCCATAAACAAGTTCATAAGGAGTATGGCCTGTTGTGCTTCTCCATGTAGTTCTATAGGCCCACAAGGCTTCAGGAAGCCTGTCTGCCCAATCTCTTCTATGTAAATGAAAATTCTTTGTTAGGATCCCTTCAATGACCTTATTAGTAGATTCCACTTGACCATTTGCTTGTGGATGATAGGGAGTAGATTTTCTGTGTCTGATTTTGTACCTCTCCATCATTTTTTCCACTAGCCTTGATGTAAATTGAGCTCCTTGATCTGTAACAATTTCCCTTGGGACACCAAAACGAGTAAAAATATCCTCAAAAAGAAAATTAACTACAGATGCTTCAGTAGTAGAAAGTAATGGCTTGGCCTCTACCCATTTGGTAACATAATCAGTGCAAACTAATATATATTTCTTTTGTCTTCATGGAGGACTAATAGGTCCTACAAAATCTAAAGCCCATTTCTCAAAAGGTTCAATATGTACCTGAGGCTGCAATGGCATCTCACCTGAAGGAGAAGGTTTCCCTACCCTTTGGCAACTGTCACACCTTTTGAAATACTCTTTAGCATCTTTAAAAAGGGATGACCAATAATATCCTAAATGAAGGACCTTATAAGATGTCCTTTTATCAGCAAAGTGTATGCCACAAGGTTCATCATGACATGCCTTGAGGATCTCAGGCATCTCATCTTCCAGAACACATCTCCTAATGATAAAATATGGACCTGTTTTGTATAACTCATTAGCAACCCATGAATATTTTGCACTGTCATAAATGATCTTTCTTTTGTCTCTTGCATTCATTATTGAAGGAAATTTCCCTGAAACTAAATAATTAGCAATGTCAGCAAACCAAGGAGTTTGAGTAGAAATTGTAAAAAGATATTCATCAGGAAATTGATCTTCAACTGGGGTATTGTCTTGGATGTTTTGGAGTCTAGATAGGAAATCAGCTACTGTGTTTTGTTTTCCAGGCCTATCTAGAATGGTAATGTTGAATTCTTGTAAAATCAATAACCATCTTATGACTCTGCCATTAGTAATTGATTTGTTCATTAAATATCTAATTGCAGAGTGATCTGTGTGAACAAAAGTTTCATAGCCTGTTATATAGTGTCTGAATTTGTTTATGGCATGAACAACAGCTAAAAACTCTTTTTCAGTTATAGTATAGTTTAACTTTGAAGGAGTCAAATTTTTACTGGTATAGTAGATGGCATAAGGAATCAGGTCTTTTTGTCCCAATACTGCTCCTAGAGCTGTATCTGAGGCATCTGTTGAAATATGAAAAGGTAGCTTCCAGTTAGGTCCCCTTAAAATAGGTGCTTCAGAGATTTTTGTTTTTAGGGTCTCAAAGGCTAACTGGCAATCAAGATTCCACTTGAATTCACAGTCCTTGGTAAGTAATTTGAAAAGTGGAGATGATATCTTGGTGAAGTTTTCTATAAACCTTCGATAATATCCTGTAAATCCTAGAAAACTCCTAACATCTTTTTGACAACTTGGAATAGATAAGTTAGAGATGACTTCAACTTTTGACTCATCAACTCTAATCCCATCCCCTGAAATGTGATGTCCTAAAACAATTCCTTCAGTAAACATCATAAAACACTTCTCATGACTAAGTGAAAGATTTGATTCTTTACATCTTTTTAAAACTTTTTCCAAGTTTGCTAAGGCTTCTTCAAATGTGTTTCCATAAACTGTGAAATCATCCATATATACCTCTACACAATCATGTATTAGATCTGAAAAAATTCCTAGTACTTCCCTTTGAAATGTTGCAGGTGCATTGCATAATCCAAATGGCAATACTCGGTAAGCATAGGTACCCCAAGGACAGGTAAATGTGGTTTTGTCTTGATCTTCAAGTGCTACTTGAATTTTGTTATAACCACTGAACCCATCTAAAAATGAGAAGTACTTTTTGCTAGCTAATGTATCTAACACCTGATCTATGAAAGGTAGGGGAAAATGATCTTTAAGAGTAGCTTTGTTTAATTCTCGGTAGTCAATACATACCCTCCATTTACCATTTTTCTTTGACACAATTACCAAAGGAGAAACCCACTGACTATCTGAAATAGGATAGATAAAGTTGACATTCAACAATTTCTGCAATTCTTCTTTAACAATCTCCCTAAGATTTGGATTCATCCGTCTTTGAGGTTGTCTGATTGGTTTAAAATTTTCCTCTATATAGATGTGATGAGTGCAAGTCTTGGGGCTTATCCCTTTCATATCAGTGTACTCCCATGCATATGCAGAAGAATGTCTCTATAATATCTTGACTATCTCTTCTTGTTGAGATTTCTCTAGGTTCTTGTTTATGTTTAAAGTTTTGCCTGGAAATATCTCAATTGTAGAACTGCCAAATTTATCCATGGAATAAAGAGACATTTGCTTGATGATAAAAACTCAATGTTGGATTCTTCTTGAAATTTTTCATGTTTGTATTCCGAAGAGGAATCAAAAGTTTTTAAGGTATTCAGAATCTGGCTGTCTTTACTAATTTCTGAAGTTGTGAAGAGAGGTTGTATGTCTTCTTCATCCTCAATCCATTGAGTATCATCTAATTCTGTAATTGTTTTTGCAGGAGGATACAAAGTAAATTTCTTGGTTGAACTACCATCAGAGATGTACATATCACCAGATCTACAACTAATGAAAGCATCAGCTGTAGCTAACCAAGGTCTTCCTAATATAATATGATGTCCTCCTAGATTATTCTTAGGAGTTAGGATCATAAAATCCATAGGATACTCCCAAGAATCTAGGGACACTGGAATGTCTTCTATTACCCCGTCAGGTTTGATCACAGATCTGTCTGCTAATTGTAATAATGTGGGTGTAAAAGAAGATTAGGAAGTTTCAGTTTATCCATGATTTGTCTACTCATGATATTTATTGTTGCTCCTAAATCAATAAGTGTGTTTTGGATCTCAGTTCCATTGATGTGTATTTTAACAACTGGATTTCCTGGGTCTAGATACTTTGGAATGGCAATCTTACCCATCATGATATCTTCTATTTGTCCTGCCAGTTGAATTTTCTTTGTCTCTCTTATTCTTTTTCTTGTTTTCTTCATGCTCAAATCCTTTATTGTCTTTGCTAAGATTGGAATCTCCTTGATAGCTTGTAATAATGGGATCTTAATACAAACATTTCTCAGCTCATCTAGGAAATCATAATTAGGCACCATAATTTGTTTTTCTACACCCCTATCAATTTGTAATCTTTCTGGAAAGGGAGGTGTAGAGGTGGATGTTGATGGCTGCTCTAATATAGGAGTTGAAATTATTGGTTCTTTTTGTTTTGATTTTTCAATGTTTGGGTCTTGGAAAGGTGTGTTCTCTTCAAGACTTTTATTCACCAGTAGAGAATCTTCCTCAGAATTATTTTTCTCTTGTATGATTACATAAGGTTTCTTCTTTTCAAGTATTCCTCCAGACCTAAGTTGAACATCACTAAGGTCTAAAGGAGTAATCAAATAAGTTGGAAATTGTTGGCCTTCTATCATGTATGTGTTCTGAGGATTTTTATTATTGGGGTTTGGTATGGGTTGAGCAAGTAACTGATTTGTTTTATGAGGGAATGGTAATGCAAGTGGTGGATTTTGATGTTGTGGATTTTGAGGATTTTGTTGAAAATTTTGTTGAGGAGGGAAATGTGGATATGGTGGATATTGATAGTACTGAGAGTATCTTCCATAGGGATTTTGTGCTCCTTGTGCCCAAGTTTGAGATTGATTTTGGAATTGGGGCTAAGGTTGATGCCAAGAATTCCAATTTGGTGGGGGTTGATTATACAGATGATCATGGAATACTTGTGTTTGAGGTCCTTGCCAAGGCCTTCTAGAGACAAAATTGAGAGATTCTGTGGAATTTGTAGAGGTTTCTTCTTGAAATACAGCTTTAAGACCAGGAAGTGAAGGACAACTCTTGGTCTCATATTTTTCTGAACAAATTATACAGGTCTCTACTACTTTTGCATCCAAAGGACATTCTCTCAAGGCATGCTTCTTTCTACATTTGGGACAAAAGATTTCTAAGGCATCAGATTCAGTTTTCTGCTTGTTTTGTAACTTAAGGGTGTCTATTTGTTCACTAAGACTCCCTAAAATATCAAATTTGAATTCATCAACCATATGTCCTATTTATGCCCTACTTACTGTCCTAGAAGCAGACTTACTTGCCCTTGCAAGAGCAGGGTCTCTTGGTCCTTTCACAATTTTAGATTTCCCTCTTGAAAGGTTGATACATAATTCAACTATTTCAGGTAATGTGAGCTGAGATATATCCCCTTTTCCCATTATGTTAAGGATATCTAACCATTCATCCCTAATTTTATTCCATAAGAGAGCTTTCAAAGTGTCTTGGTCTAAGTTTTCCATTTTTTCCCTCTTGATGTTATAGTTAAACCTCTCTAGCAAATCTTCAAGATTTTCATCCTCTTTTTGTAACATTTTAAACACTTCCTCCTTATGGTTGACTGGCATACAGTAATCCAAATACCTCTCTAGAAATGCATGTTTCATGTCTTCCCATGTCCTAATAGAACTGCTGATCAAACTCATAAACCATTTTAATGCTGCTCCTTTCAATGTTGAAGGAAATAGTTTAAGTTTTTGAGCATCTTGTAAGTAGTCATAGGTTCTACATAGGACTTCAAATTCAAGAAAGGTTTCAAGATCTTCAGTTTTGAGTCCATAAAAGTTTGGAAGGACAGAGGGTGAAATATTTTTCATAGTTGCATTAGTTTCTTCATCTACTATAGGAAACCCAAAAGAGCTTCCTATTTCCCTTCTATCTCTTCCTCTACCTCCTTCTGCACCTCTACCTCCTTCTCCTTCTGCACCTCTACCTCCATTAAATAATCCTCCTCCCCCTTCTTCTGCCATAGTTGATTCTTCTGTGGAAGTGGAAAAGTTTGTGTCTCTAGCAGGGGTCCTTGAATCTTCTTCTAAAACAGGTTCAGTGGATGAAGTGGAAGGTATTTCTAATGGAATACCTGATCTTAAGCCTTCTAGAATTCTGTGATCAGTATAGGATGGAATGTAGGTTTGAGTTGGAGGTGTGCTGCTTCTTGGTCTTGGTGAAACAAGTGATGTTCTAGGAATCAAGCTTCTGCTTCTTATGAATCTACCCCTTGAGTCTCTTTCTCTACGCATGTCATTGTTTTTGGGAGGTAAGAAACAAGGCTACCTAGTTACACTTCCCCGGCAACAGCGCCAAAATGTCTGCTTAACTTAGTGTTCCTAAATTGATGTCATAAATTGTCAACCAGGGCTAGTAAACTGTTGAAGTGAAGTGCACTATATGTGCCTAGGTATCTGCTTCCTACTTCGTTGTGTTTAGTGTTTTTTTTTAGTGTTTTTGGTTTTGTGTTTTTATGCTAAAAGGAAAAGAACTAAGTGTTTAGCAAAGAGAAGTTATTGGTCACACTAAAACAGAGCAAAGGCTATTCTAAACTATGTATGGCACCTAAGAACAGAAAATGCAAAACTTGTCAAGAAAAATAACTCATAACATGAACTCAATCCAATTAATTCATTAGAATTATGTTGGAATAGCTTGAGAAAAGGATAAGCTTAATGCAATGAGGTTCTTCTAAGTAAACAAAAACTTACAATATCACAAAAATCTCATCCATGGTTAGGAATTTGTTGGAACACAATTGGAAAAGATTATCTGTAGCATAGTAAGGAACCCTACTCTAAATTAACTTATGACACTGAAATTAATCCATTCTGCAACTCAAATTGTCACTACTAAGCCTCATTCGAGAGTTAGAAATCTTTTGGAATAGTTTTGGAAAAAGGCTATTTGTAAAATTATAAGAAATTGCAGAACAGTCAAGGCCTCGAACTGATATCACTAATTCCTGTCCATATGATGATGTGTTGGAAGAGATTAATAACAAGAGTAGTTTGTAAATAATGAAGGCCTTGAAGTCTAATGGAACAAAACTAGAATACAACTAACTAATAAAACTTAAAATACATTAAACAGAACTGAACTAGAATGCAATCAATCAAACTTGAAATACAGTGAACAGAACTTAACTAGAGTGCAATTAATCTCCAGAGTATTTCAGCTGAACTAAAATGCAACTAATCTCTAAACTATTACAGCTATCTCTCATTCAGTGTTAGTGATATTTTGGAATAATTCATAAGAATAAGACTGGCTGTAACATTCGATGTAAGTTAGCATAAAGCATGGAGTTCAAAAAGCTGCTTGAATTAGGAATGAAACAGAGCTAAAGTTACTTATCTAAACAATATGCACAGAGCTTCTCGGGCAGTAGGGGCCCTCTACCACTAGATTAGCATACAAATCTCCTCAAGATTGCCTTAGATCATGCAATGAAGTTGAATGTCTTTCATTAAAGGGAAAATACTTCAGAAACAGAGTATTACGGACTTTTGAGATCTAACAACAAAACATCAATCTAGCTAACTGTCTCTCGGTCTCCCAAGTCATTCTTATAAAAGAAATACATAACTACCCTTGAGAGGAAATAGGGATAAGTGTCTTTCCCAATTAAAATCAAATTAGAACTCTTGTGGAAGCCTCGTACTCTTGCTGAAGACATCTGTAGAGTTCTTGTCCCGGTAGAAGTCTGCCTCTTAGTTTTGATTTCTTCCACGTGCATAACCACTTGGAGGTTTTTACTCAGACTTCGTAGAGGACAAGTAACGATGTAGATGAAG
Source organism: Pinus albicaulis (assembly GCA_034641835.2). Classification (NCBI taxonomy): domain Eukaryota; kingdom Viridiplantae; phylum Streptophyta; class Pinopsida; order Pinales; family Pinaceae; genus Pinus; species Pinus albicaulis. The sequence continues at coordinate 771,065,501 of CM076575.1, read as the reverse complement.
TCTGGATTTCAACCATATGTGTTTTTCCTCTAAGTGACACCTGTAACCTGTGTAAACATGAAGATAGCTGCGGAATAGGCGACTGGCTACAGAATGGCTGCATTCTGTAGCTGAGTCTAGTAAAAAATTACTACAACAACAAAACCACGAAAATATAGCAAGTCAGTCATTATATGCATTCCTAAAGTGACTTTAATTAATCCTATTGATCTTTTTAGCCTACAACTGATAAAGGACAAAGGAATTGAAGTGAAATTTGGTGAAAGAGAAGGACATATTTGGGGCTCAACAGGTATCAACTAGGATAAATCCATACCAAAAATCAGTGAGCCACTCGCATTCTAGAAACATGATACAGGAAAGATGGATGAAATGAAATGATCTATTAAAATAACACATAAGAGAAAGTTACAGAATGTGAAATACCAAAGACCAGAATCCTCTTTAACAGATGGAACTCCTCCTCACTGAGACCCTATGGGCTCTTAGCCTTCATACAAGAGTTCAAAAAAATGTATACAAAAATCCTTTCACTGCATAATTTTCTGATAAAATTTGGAACCTTAAATCATCTCTTCTTCGGGAGCTTTATAGGAGGACAAGAAAGCTCTAAAAGGAGTAGGTGATGATCATTTAATTTTCCTAATTAAAACAAGATGGTTGAAACGTGCACGCCCATACTGTTCGATGACTTTGTAATGTTGTTTGTACTCTGCTGCCTGCTTACAGAATAAATGCACTGGGTAGAAAACTCTTGAGGAACACGGCAAAAAGTAAAATCACCTAAACATTCCATCCTTTCCTGAGAGAAAATGGTGCTGAAAAGAAAGCTTTAAGGTATTTTTTCTATGAATGGTACCCTCTGCCTTCTAAACCCTGAATTACGGTTTAAGATCTTCAATGTTGAACGTTAAATTCCTCGATCATTCCCTGATATTTCTCTGCTGCTCCATTAATATATCCATCTGCACAATCTGTGTTTTGAATGAATATGAAGGGTTTGACAGATTTCAACCCTGCTTCTTTAATGGAAGTCTTGTCGACATATCTTCCCAAGCCTTTCTGCATAATTACAGCTTCTGAAAAATAGTCTTTTGAGGTGCTCTACTACTGCAATCAAGACTGTGAATCATGGCAGTTTTCCGCCACTGTAGCCTTGCAAAACCCGCAAACTTGTTAGGAAAATCGTACATGAGGATGGTGGATATGGTGAGGTAAATGAAAGTGGTTGTGCGGACATGGAGAAATGGTGGAACAATGCAGGGTGGCGAAAAATGCAGTGAAACGACGGAGGGTGGATTGGTGAAGGTTTTTAACGTAAACAGTGAATTTTGACTAACGAATGAAACATATAATGGTGGAGAAAACATACGTCGAACACGTGGAACGAGTGACGTGGAGGTACGGAGAAAATTGGCGGAGAGGTAAGTGATCTGGACCGTTAGATCTCAGGAGGATATCGATGGTGGAAAACATATCGGAGGGCAATGAAATGGTGGGCCAGGGGTACTGTTGACTTGGATTAACGCCCGTGCAGCTTCGTGGAGTGACTACCGTTGGACGGATCGCCCCAGATCGGACGGCTCTCATGGATATCACGTCGTGTCTACGGACGAACGATAACGCGTGATGGAGGGCGAATTTTGAGCCGTACGCGGGAACATGTGGCAAACGATGTATGGAATCGCTCCGAAATGAGAAATACCGCTCGCCTCGGAAAGGCGGTGCGATATAAACCACCGGTTTTGTACAGTGCACGGAGCAGGGACCACCAGGGCAGGAGTACTGTGAACCGTTGATTTTGCAGGTTGATCGGACAGTGGACGGGCAATCTGGGCGATGAACGGAGTGGGCCACGGGCGCGATGAAGACTTGCGAATGCTGTCGGATCTTTACAGATCGACGGCTATAAATGCGCCCGATATATATATATATATATGTATATATATATATATATGTGTGTGTGTGTGTGTGTGTGTGTGTGTGTGTGTGTGTGTGTGTGTGTGTGTGTGTGATAAGCACTTCCAGGTTTAGCGCTTGGTCTGGCACCCAGGTTACATGCAGAAAAAGGCTGAGGGGCTAGGGCCGAAAGGTGCCAAACCTTATATATTTTCAAATGCGGGTTTTGGCCATTTTTAATATGATTTTGAGGCTAAGCAAAGGTAACGATAGGTAGAAAAAGGATTTTTTAGGCCAAAAATAGGGGGATCTAAGAATTTGAGCAGGATTGCTTAACAAAATTTAATAGGAGGCTGACACGGTCAATAGAAGGTAAGGTTTTTGAATGAACTATCTCTATTTTAGTTGATCCAAGATCTAACTATAGCTATATTATTCCAAAAATCATGGAGAAATGCCAATTGGCTAATAAATCTCATGGGTAATCATGATAGTTCTAACTGGCCATAGGAGCAAAGAAAAGAGTGGAGCATTGGGTGAGAGTGTTCCCATTAGAGTTGACTCGCATTCCAACTAGTGCCAATTTGAATGTATTACAATTGGTAGCATAAAATGCACTGCTGGAAATAGATTTGACTTATATGTATCACACCAAGGTATATTTCTTTAAGAAATTCATAGAATGCTTAGATGATTCCAGGGAGAGAAAAATATTGCAAGGGAAATTAAAATCCATGTCCATGACATTAATTACAACCATGCAAGCCAAAATAAGTTGTAAGAAGGGGTTCATCTTACTTAATGTTCAAATTAGAAACACCACTGAATCTAAAAATAGTGATGGAGGTTATGACCAGGACATTCTAATGAAGCATACCATTTTAAACCCATTCCAAGATGTATTTCATGAAGGAATCCTAGGGTTTCCTCTGTTGAAATTTGCAACAAGAAACAGTGAAATTGGAAACCATAAAGAAAAAAAATGCATCCACATTGGTGAGTAAATTTAGATGCACATTGGTGAGGATTTTCTGATGCACACTGGTGAGGAATTTCTGATGCACATTGGTGAGGAATTTCCGATGCACACTGGTGAGGAATGTGGGGCATCTAATTTACTTTTCCCTTAAATAAATTGGACAGTAAATTGTAATTTCATCTTATAACAACTTGTATCAGTTAACTAAGTCATGACAATTGAGTTAGCTCAAGAAATTTGAGTTAAGGGTCTAAGATGAGGCATGTAGAGGGATTCTAATAATTTTTGGGTCCAGTTGTAGTTTATGCATCAATGGGTTCAGGTGTTAATTAGTTAACTCAATTAATTGAGCTAAAATCAGTTTAACTAGTTCTAACTGAGAGATGAGCTAGTTAGAGATCTAGTGAATTAAATTAGATTTAATTCACAAGTAGTGATCAATCAGATAACTGATAATTCGCTATTAATAGCTGCATACATGTCAGTTTTGAGGAAGAATTAGTTGAGACAGAGGTTAAAGGGAACATAACTATCATTTTTATTTATAGAAAATTGCCCATGTGCAATTATAGAGTCATTAGGATGCCATGATGCATTTCGCAATCAAGGAAGGCTATTTTTCCTACTTAATAGGGAGATAATTCCCTAGGAATTGCGTGAGAAAGGTAGGATGAAGGAAGGTTGAGAATTGGCTAAGTACTAGAACGATTTTGCTTAAATCAGTGTGAGATAGTTGACAGAGTGTTGGAGAATCTCATGAGATATTAAGCATTTTATTGTTTCATGATTCCTTGAATTAATACACAATATAGATAGAGGGGTTTTGAGCAGTTGATTTCCCCTAGAACATCTTCTGTTGTGCGATTGATTTACTTCTTTCTCTTACTTGCATGTGATTGAGAAATCATGTTTTGTATTCCACAAATATTGTAGAAGGATACAGTATCTTGTTTTAGTACATCATAAGATCAGATTGAATCCATTGATATAAATTCTACATGGTATCAAAACTTCTATAAATTCCTACATGGTATCAAATCGATATTTCTACATGGTATAAGAGTGTCAAGAATCAAAATAGAAGATAAGAAATTGATTTTGTCTTGAACAGGTTCAAATTTGCAGATTTATTCTTCAGTATCCAGCGTCATATCAAGATGTTTATCAATGGCTTGAGACTCGAATATGATATTGAGGGAAATTTGAATTATATAGCATGGAAGGACATGATGGAGGTAGTGTTGGAGTACAACGGGTTGAAGGAATTCATAGATACTGATATTCCCAAGCGCGCAACAACAGATTCCCAACTTCTCGATGCATGGCAGAAGAAGGTAGCAAAGGTGAGAAGGATCTTGTTAGAGGGAGTTCGAGATAATATTGTCTCAAGTTTCCATGGGAATGCAACTCCATATGATATGTGGAAGGCCTTCATAGATTTGTTTCAGAATAACAACGACCACAAGAAGTTGGTGATAAAAGACAAGCTCAGAAAGATCAAGATGGAGGAGGGCGAGACGATACCAACATACTTGTCTAAGTTCACTCAATGTCGAGATAAGCTTGGAAGTGACTATAGCCTAGGATGATTTGTTGAGCCTATCACTTCTAGGCCTTCCCAAGAGCTGGCATAGTTACCAAGACTCTGTGAATGGGAGGGAGAAGTTAGCATACTGGGAGTGTTTGTTGTCCGACTTAGTAATAGAAGAAATAAGGCAGAGCACCAAAGAGTGACCTATGGCAAAGAAAAATACGAATATTGTTCATTAGTTGGAAAAGGAAAGAAATCTAGGGGAAGGGCATCCCAAGGTGAAGAGGGAAAGAGAAACTTGTCCAAGATCGAGTGTTTTCACTGTCACGAGCACGAGTATTATCCCACGAATTGTACACAGAAGAAGGCAAGTAAGAAAGAGCCTGATGTTGCAGCGGGTGAAGTGTTGGCTTCAAAGTTCAAGCTTGATTTTTCTCTCATTGCATGCATGGCTAGAACTATAATGGGATTCATGTGATATCTAGAAAATGGTGCCTCATTCCATATGATAGGGAATACTTCTCTTCAATGACTCTGAGGATAAGGAACTCCAGCAGAACATAGAGTTTGGAGATGATGGGAGGTATAGCACGACCGACATAGGTATAGTTACCTTTAAAAGGGAGTCTAGATCCCCTCTCAAATTGGTATATGCTTTTCATGTTACAAGCCTAAGGAAGAACCTCGTATCCATAGTAGTATTGGAATACTGTGATTATGATGTCATATTTAGAAAAGGAAAGGTGTTCCTTAGACACATTTCCACGGGATGGGTGAAACAAATCGATGTAAGAGTCAATAACCTGTATGCTCTTGAGGTTGAGGATGCATGCAAATATTTGAGGAGAAAATTCGTGGTTGGTGACTTGGTGGTTGAGAGGGAGAAATTATCTATCAACATACAGCCTTAGAAGCAGTCTCAGAAGGTTGTGAAGCAGCCACAATTGGAGAAGCAAAGATGAGACCCGAGTGGAGGCGTCCACTCAAACAGAGACCTCTAGGAGGGGAAAATTTCAAGCCATATGGGTAGATGGAGTATATGCAGCTATACCTCCAGGTGAGAGGTGGGGCGATGCGTAGATTTAATCCCAAGAAGAAATTTGGGTAGGGTCCATTGAGATGGTGTGTCTCATGGATCGAACCTGGCTACGAGATCCCATAGTAAAACAGTAGTAGGAAGGATCGGTTGGATTGATGCAGTTATATGTCAAGAAGATAGAAATCAGAGTGACAGATGTTGGATACTGGAGCGCAGATCAGAGTTGGAAGCAATGTAGAGGGCACGGATGCAGATGTCAGCAGCATCACAAAGAGTCCAATAGACAAGTGCAGTAGCTAGCAGCAGTCAGAAGACTCTGATGACAAATTCATTATACTAATTCAATTTTTCGTAGGCTTTTCAGTTTCATGAGTTGCAGGTGCAAACAACACTAGAGAAGTGTTGCATGTAGAAAATTCTAAAGGTACCAGATCAGGATAGATTGAATTCCTTTCGTGTTGAGAGGGAGTGTTGAAATTTGCAACCATAAATAGTGAAATTGGAAACCATAAAGGACAAAAAATTCACCCACATTGGTGATGAAATTCAAATGCACATTGGTGAGGAATTTTTTATGCACACTGGTGAGGAATTTTCGATGCACATTGGTGAGGAAATTCTGATGCACATTGGTGAGGAAATTCTGATGCACATTGGTGAGGAATGTGGGGCATATAATTTATTTTTCCCTTAAATAAATTGTACAATAAATTGTAATTTAATCTCATAACAACTTGTATCAGTTAACTAAGTCATGATGACAAATTTAGCTCAATAAATTCGAGTTGATGGTCTAATATGAGGCATGTAGAAGGATTCTAATAATTTGGGGGTCCAGTTGTATTTGATGCATCAGCGGGGTGCATGTGTGAATTAGTTAACTCAATTAATTGAGTTAAAATTGGTTTAACCAGTTCTAACTAAGAAATGAGCTAGTGAGAGGTTCAGTGAATTAAATTAGATTTAATTCACAAGTAGTGATCAATCAGATAACTGATAATTCACTATTAATAGTTGCATGCATGTTAGTTCTGAGGAAGACCCACTTGAGATAGAGGTTAAAGGGAACATAACTATCAGTTGTATTTATATTAAATTGCTAATGTGCAAGTATAGAGTCATTTGAATTCCATGATGCATTGCGCAATCAAGGGAGACTATTTTTCCTATTTAATAGGGAGCTAAATCCCTAGGAATTGTGTGAGAAACATAGGTTGAAGGAAGGCTAAGAATTTCCAAGTGTTAGCCCCCCATAAATTTTTTGACAAGCAAATAGGGGGCTAAGATGTCGTTGAGCCTTCAAGGAATGCATTCCCCCTGAAAACACATCATCCTTGAAGCCTCCTTGTGCCTTTTGTCCTTTGATGAAAACCCCTCTGCTGATTTCCATGATAAAACCTCTTTGTTTGTGAAGAAATGCCCAAAGGCCTCCTTTTCCCCCTTATTTCACCCTCACTTAGCCACTTTTTATCCCCCATTGTCTCCCCTTCTATTTCCCTTTCTACCCTCTTAATCCTCCCAAAATCCCCTTAAAATTCTACCCTTACCCTTTATGTAGCCATTTTCCCCTTTCCCACTCTATCGTTCCCTTCCTCGACCTTCAAACTTCATTGAAATGGGTCAAAAACCCACTTTCGACCTTATTATAAGGCTTAGCCCCTTCCCGCAAACCCCTTAACCACTTCCCACACATGCCCTTGCTCTAGGACCAAGCGCTTAAGTCCTAAGTGCCAATCGCAATCAGAGGATGTCGGAGGGGTGAATTCCTTTGTTACGTTGAAAAAGTCCGATGCGATTGGTTTATTTCATTAAGTCTCGCGATATGTAATACACCGTCGATCTGTTGTTCAGATCTGACAGTGGAGCGCTAATCGCAACCCCCGTCCGATCGCAATCGCAACTCCCAGTGGTGCCACCCCGATCGCAATCTCCCAATTAAATCCTATCCGTCCATCTCCCCGCTGATCCAACGGTCAGCGCTCAATCGCGTCCCGACCTCCGATCGCAATCGCCAGCCTTCCCCGCCATCTCCCGAGTTAATCCCATCCGTCCATCTGATCCACGATCCAACGGATATCGCTTGTCCCCGCTAATAGCAATCGGAAGTTTCAATGTATGTTACCTTTGTCCCCCTACGATTGCGATTGCCCAATTTCATCATGACCGTCCATCCTCCCCTTGATCCGACTATCATCGCAAACTCCCTGCCAATCGCAATCGCAAGTCCTAACTCACGATCCCCAATCGCGCTCTCCCTCCGATCGAACGTGAACCGTTGATCTGATCTCCAGATCCAACGGCCAGCGCTCAATCGCAACCCCCGTCCGATCGCAATTGCAACTCACAGTGGTGCCGCCCCGATTGAGATCTCCCGATCACATCCCGACCATCCATCCTTCCCGCTGATCCGACAGTCAAGATTTGATCGCCCTCCGCCTCCGGCTGGGTCCCACCTCGTACATCCACCTCCGTGCATTTCATAACATTTTCCTCCATTTCCTGTGTATTTCTGGTTTTAACCAAAGTTCCGGATTTACATTAAGGTTAATGTTACATGTTTTATTTCGTCCGTTTTCACAAAGCCATTTCGCTGTGTCGATCTCCGCCATTGATCTTCGCTCCCAGACCATGATCCAACGGTCTGCATTGCATTCGACCACCAAAGCCTATTATTCACCATATCACTGCATTTTCACCGTTATTTCACATAAAATCATTGTTTCCGCTGCCGCACCACCATATGTTTCGCCCTCCGCTCCACCAATCTTCCATTGCATTGATTTTCTGCACATATTTGCGAGTTTCTGCAGATTAAAAGAGTTGAAACACCACCATAATTGCACAGTATGGATGCAGCAGCAATATTTCCACTGACAGAGGCGAGGAAATTAATGAATGACAGGTTTCCACATCGGTAGAATGTCTTCCTCCGAGGAAGAACAGAGCGCCCATACTGTTTTTACTCCATGCCATGCTCCAGCAAAGAGATTTCCGCCCAGAACACAGTCCAAGCTACCAGAGCAGTTGTTAGTGTGGTATGGCAGACCATTCAGTCATTTATGCACCAGTTTGTTTATTCACCGCAGTACCACAGAGTACTACTGCAGCCAAAGTACATCAGGACCATGTCAAAGTAAATGGAAACCAAAGAAGATCACTCTTTCTCTCCAAAGGGTACCAGGGATAAATGCAGAGAATTAAAGTAAAATGGGCTTGGGCCCTCTCCTTCTCTTCTGTGTTTTAATGTTTCATTTAGTGCTCCACCTACCTCCTCTGCTCCTCTTCTGTTCTCTTCAGTTATAAAAATCAGGAGAAAAACTATTGTAAAGGTTGTTGTTCAGTTGTTCGGCTGTTGCTGTTAGAGGGATTCAGTCTGACTGTTAGAACAGTCTTGGGAGGGAGTTACAGAGTAGTTTGCAATGTAATAGGCTGGGAGGAGAAAGTTTGGAATGTACTAGCCATTGGGCTTATTGTACATGACTGGTTTTGCATCAATTAATCAAAGCACATTTCACAGGATCCTGGTCTATTACTTTTGGTGATGTTCTTCCAACTTTGTTTATTACATTTCATATTGTTTCATTTTCTGCTAGCTTGCATCAGAAGTTTGACATAGGATTTACCCTTGTTAGGTACCTTATGTTCCTGCTCTCCATGCCATTTATGTTTATCTTCTGAAATGTTTTATCTGAGAAGTGTTTTCACTCGGTTTAACCAGCGTAGTGGATGTTATTGTCTGCTAGCTGATGTATGAATTAAATGAATCAGTTCTTAGATGTTCTTGTTGGGTTTATGCTGGAAGATTTGGGAACGCTGGGGATTGGAGTTAGCCCTGTCCACTAGGATCCTTGTGCAACCAACTGGACTCTCTAAGATCCTTTTGTTAAACTTATCTCTATTTTTCCCTTGGAGCATGCTAAAGCTGACCTGGAGTTAAATGACCTCTGGTCCGATCTATAAGCTGCCCCTTTTTCCTTCCATTGAGAGCTGCCTTCGAGTATGTCCAAGCAGGTCTGGAGTTAAATGACCCCTGATCTGATCTATAGACAGAAAGTAGGTTGATTTCCTTCTCTCACTTTATTTCCTTAATGTTCCATCCCACCATCTAGTCTAAAGATCCTTTGGTATTAGATGACTTGCCCTTTGGAAGCCTTGGCTAGTTGTTGCATGTAATTCTCCTTTCATGACTCCATAGCCTAATGGATGGCACTTTATTGACCTATCCTCTTTGCTGAAAACATCATGCTGCTTTGTTCCTTTCCTCTCATCACCTTCTCAGTCCATGATCTCATGACCAACCCAGCAACCAACCAACCAAATAATTTTAAAACACACCTTTGTGATTCATACCTAGCCTAATATCTCAATTCGAGCTGCAAAGATATATATTCTTTGTTCTATGGAGAGATCCCTCTCCGGATCCAGGAGGGCTAGATCCTAGGGCCCAAAAGTGGTTATGATGTTGTCTCATCTTTTGGTCTTGCCAATCTGGCCAAAACATGGGAACCCCAACATAATGGCGACTCCGCTGGGGAAGAGACCACTTTGCCTTTAGATTGGCGGTCACATTGCTGATGGTGGACAACATCCTGCTTCAAACAGTCAAATTCATCCACCTGGCGACTCCACACTCCATAATCCTCAAAAGACTCCACTGGAGGAAGAACCTGAAAGATGGCCAGACCTCATAGAATGGTAGAACATACGGGTTGGATTTGGTTTAAAGAATTCATTGTTTTTGTCTACCGCTGTGTTCTGTCCTACTTTAAGCCAAATCAAGTGTACAAAGATGAGACCCACAATGAGTATGGGAAAGATCTCGAGCCTCAGTCTTCAAACCGTGAGCATACCTATACTCCCGTGAAAAACCTGGTGGAACAAGAAGCTCATGTTGTATCTCCCACCCCTAAAAAAGCTTCAAGCAGCCATGAGCTCATTGTTACACCACCTACACCTACGAAGGTCATAGAAAGATACAAGCCTCTGGTTTTACCCCTTTTCTTCCAACCCCTTCCTACAGAACTTACAAACCAGCTGCCTCATTTTGATGGAGAGAATAAAAGGTCCACTGCCGAGGAACATGTGCAAAACCTCGAGGATTTACTCGAATTGTATGAAATAGAAGAATATGATGTGTGCATTAGGATGTTTGCCTTGTCATTACAAGGAAATGTTAAGAGCTGGTTCAAAACCTTCCAGCGGCGAGCATTTTCTGCTTTCATCAATTTTCTCAAGTTTTCCTTGACAGATGGGCAGCCCCAAAGAATGTCCTTCTTATCCTAGAAGAATATCAGAATTTGAGAAGGCAGTCGACAGAGACAGTGCAAGAGTTTTCAGCCAGGTTCAATAAGGTATATGATGCAATACCTTCTGATATAAAGCCACCTTTGGGATGGGCTTTATTGCACTATCCGAGTTCGTTTGACCCCGAGGTGGAATTCCATATAAGGGAAAGAGAACCTTCGAGCCTGGAGGAAATGCACAATATAGCGGTCACTATCGAATACAATGTAAAGTGCAGGGAGGAAAGATTAAAAGCGGCAAGGAAGGACCGAACAGAGCAAATAGCGCAGGTCTTTTTAGAGAACAAGCTGGAAAGACTGATAGAGACTGCCAAATCCTTGCTAAGTGTACAAGAAGAATAATATGAGGCCGAAACCAGAAATGATGATTGGGAAAGACCTGTTCCTTGCCCTCAAGAAAGACAAACCAGATCTCTGCAAGACAGAAGCCACAAGCCAAACATGCATGACGGACAAGAGCTTGAATTAGAAAATGAACTTGCAGTTTTCTGTGAGGAAAGACTTGCCGAGAGCCCCGAAGATTTGATGGGTGACTGTGCTTTTAATTATGCGTTCTCTCATGCTGATATGTCTGATGATGATTTTTTCCAGAGGGAAACTGAGCTTGCAGGGCCATCATCAGTAGATTCATGGAAGGAAGAACACGGCCATCAACTTCAAGAAAATGATGAGTCAATGCAGGGTATCTATGATACTTATGGAGAAGGCGTTGAAAGCATGATAGCAGACGAAGCTTCGTTGAATCTTCTCTCTGTTTTATATCCAAACATCAGTTATAGTTTCCAAAAATACGGAAGCCAGCGACTATCCAACGCTGAGGATGAGGAAGAAAGAGTTGAAGAAGACCTTGAGCGGAATGAATATCCGGAGCCTTATCCCGAAAGGATTAAGGTAATCAAAGAAACCCCCGCTCAAGAATATGTTAAATTTTTCGCAGAGTTCCAGCAGGACTAGCCTGCGTTTCTAGAGGACAACATGGTTGAATATAATGAGCCCTCTAGCTCAGGCTGCATTGAAGATGAGCGAGACCTTCTTTCCCACAGACATCTTTGTCTTGATCCAGAGGAAGAGGAGGTATTCCTGGTTGATGCCCATGTGCCAAATACTCCCAATCAGGAAGAGGAGGAGTGTGATTACAAAGGCCTCACTACAGATGCAGTGACTGAAGTTGCCCGGGATGCAAACAACCTATCAATCCTGGTAGGATTTGAAAAAAAAGCTTACATCATGCGCTGATGGATCCTGTGGCAGAATATATGGAGGCCCTGATTGGCTCAAATACTCCAGCATTGATCTTTTGCAAGAGCCAAATACAACAGAATTGGTCACCACTGCTGGTGGCCTTAGTTTTGAAGAACCACATGCAGAGCATCCTGTGGTTATCTCTGACAGGTAGCCAATGCTCATATCCTTTTTTGTTGTTGCTTGACTAGCTGCATTGGCATTATTGTATTACCTAGAGCATCAGAGTTTTCCAGTTAGAGTAGGGTAGGTAGGAAGTCTGAAATAAAGCTCAGTTTGTGAGCATGTAGTTAGTTGTTTTGATTTCTGCAAAGTCCAGCAAACTAGACTGTCTAATCCTAGTTTGACTGACTTTCAATTTCTATCTTAGAGTGTAGAGAAGAAACCTGCTAGACAGTTTAATCCTAGTAGATAGTAGACTAGGTAGCGAAGCTATGAGACCAACAGTCTAATCTATTCTCATGGAGTAATAAGGGTAGAAGTAGAATAGGTTTATCTTCCTGTTTGTAAAAATTGATGATGTAAAGGGTCTGCAAGTCCAAATGCACCCAAGAAGAGAAAATGTTAGGACTTTAGTATGGGTAGGTAGTTGTTTGGGAGAAATTTTACTGCTGATATGATGTCTTCATAGTTTGTGGCAGTTGATCAAAGAAAGAAAGGAATGAGTCAAGCAGCAGACATCTGGCCTACACCAAAGATCACTTTCTGAATTCTTGACTCCTTCAAGAAGAAGTCATCCCCATGTGGAGCCACTGTTAGCCCCCCATAAATTTTTTGACAAGCAAATAGGGGGCTAAGATGTCGTTGAGCCTTCAAGGAATGCATTCCCCCTGAAAACACATCATCCTTGAAGCCTCCTTGTGCCTTTTTTCCTTTGATGAAAACCCCTCTGCTGATTTCCATGATAAAGCCTCTCTGTTTGTGAAGAAATACCCAAAGGCCTCCTTTTCCCCCTTATTTCACCCTCACTTAGCCACTTTTTATCCCCCCTTGTCTCCCCTTCTATTTCCCTTTCTACCCTCTTAATCCTCCCAAAATCCCCTTAAAATTCTACCCTTACCCTTTGTGTAGCCATTTTCCCCTTTCCCACTCTATCGTTCCCTTCCTTGACCTTCAAACTTCATTGAAATGGGTCAAAAACCCACTTTTGACCTTATTATAAGGCTTAGCCCCTTACCGCAAACCCCTTAACCACTTCCCACACATGCCCTTGCGCTAGGACCAAGCGCTTAAGTCCTAAGCGCCAATCGCAATCGGAGGACGTCAGAGGGGCGAATTCCTTTGTTACATTGAAAAAGTCTGATGTGATTGGTTTATTTCATTAAGTCCCACGATCTGTAATACACCGTCGATCTGTTGTTCAGATCTGACGGTGGAGCACTAATCGCAACCCTCGTCCGATCGCAATCGCAACTCCGAGTGATGCCACCCCGATCGCAATCTCCCGATTAAATCCTAGCCGTCCATCTCCCCGCTGATCCAACGGTCAGCGCTCAATCGCGTCCCGACCTCCGATCGCAATCGCCAGCCTTCCCCGCCGTCTCCCGAGTTAATCCCATCCGTCCGTCTGATCCACGATCCAATGGCTATCACTTGTCCCCGCTAATCGCAATCGAAAGTTTCAATGTATGTCACCTCTGTCCCCCTCTGATTGCGATTGCCCGATTTCATCCCGACCGTCCATCCTCCCCTCGATCCGAGGGTCATCGCAAAATCCTTGCCAATCGCAATTGCAAGTCCTAACCCCCGATCCCTGATCACGCTCTCCCTCCGATCGAACGTGAACCGTTGATCTGATCTCTAGATCCAACGACCAGTGCTCAATCACAACCCCCGTCCGATCACAATTGCAACTCACAGTGGTGCCGCCCCGATTGAGATCTCCCGATTACATCCCGATCGTCCATCCTTCCTGCTGATCCGACGGTCAAGATTTGATCACCCTCCGCCTCCGGCTGGGTCCCACCTCGTACATCCACCTCCGCGCATTTCATAACATTTTCCTCCATTTCCTATGTATTTCTGGTTTTAACCAAAGTTCCGGATTTACATTAAGGTTAATGTTACATGTTTTATTTTGTCCGTTTTCACAAAGCCATTTCGCTGTGTCGATCTCCGCCGTTGATCTTCGCTCCCAGACCATGATCCAACGGTCTGCACTGCATTCGACCACCCAAGCCTATTATTCACCATATCACTGCATTTTCACCGTTATTTCACATAAAATCATTGTTTCCGCCGCCACACCACCATATGTTTCGCCCTCCGCTCCACCAGTCTTCCATTGCATTGATTTTCTGCACACAGTTGCGAGTTTTTGCAGAGTACAAGAGTTGAATCGCCGCCATAATTGCACAGTATGGATGTAGCAGCAAGTTTTCCACTGACAGAGGCGAGGAAATTAATGAATGACAGGTTTCCACACCGGCAGAATGTCTTCCTCCGAGGAAGAACAGAGCGCCCATACTGTTTTTACTCCATGCCGTGCTCCAGCGAAGAGATTTCCGCCCAGAACACAGTCCAAGCTACCAGAGCAATTGTTAGTGCGGTATGGCAGACCATTCAGTCATTTATGCACCAGTTTGTTTATTCACCGCAGTACCACAGAGTACTACTGCAGCCAGAGTACATCAGGACCATGTCAAAGTAAATGGAAACCAAAGAAGATCACTCTTTTGCTCCAAAGGGTACCAGGGATAAATGCAGAGAATTAAAGCATAATGGGCTTGGGCCCTCTCCTTCTCTTCTGTGTTTTAATGTTTCATTTAGTGCTCCACCTACCTCCTCTACTCCTCTTCTGTTCTCTTCAGTTATAAAAATCAGGAGAAAAAATATTGTAAAGGTTGTTGTTTAGTTGTTCGGTTGTTGCTGTTAGAGGGATTCAGTCTGACTGTTAGAACATTCTTGGGAGGAAGTTACAGAGTAGTTTGCAATGTAATAGGCTAGGAGGAGAAAGTTTGGAATGTAATAGCCATTGGGCTTATTGTACATGACTGGTTTTGCATCAATTAATCAAAGCACATTTCACAGGATCTTGGTCTATTACTTTTGGTGATGTTCTTCCAACTTTGTTTATTACATTTCATATTGTTTCATTTTTTGTTGGCTTGCATCAGAAGTTTGACATAGGATTTACCCTTGTTAGGTACCATATGTTCCTGCTCTCCATGCCATTTATGTTTATCTTCTAAAATGTTTTATCTGAGAAGTGTTTTCACTCGGTTTAACCAGCGTAGTGGATGTTATTGCCTGCTCGCTGATGTATGAATTAAATGAATCAGTTCTTAGATGTTCTTGTTGGGTTTCTGCTGGAAGATTTGGGAATGCTGGGGATTGGAGTTAGCCCTGTCCACTAGGATCCTTGTGCAACCAGCTGGACTCTCTAAGATCCCTTTGTTAAACTTATCTCTATTTTTCCCTTGGAGCATGCTAAAGCTGACCTGTAGTTAAATGACCTCTGGTCCGATCTATAAGCTGCCCCTTTTTCCTTCCATTGAGAGCTGCCTTCGAGTATGTCCAAGCAGGTCTGGAGTTAAATGACCCCTGATCTGATCTATAGACAGAAAGTAGGTTGATTTCCTTCTCTCACTTTATTTCCTTAATGTTCCATCCCACCATCTAGTCTAAAGATCCTTTGGTATTAGATGACTTGCCCTTTGGAAGCCTTGGCTAGTTGTTGCATGTAATTCTCCTTTCATGACTCCATAGCCCAATGGATGGCACTTTATTGACCTATCCTCTTTGCTGAAAACATCATGCTGCTTTGTTCCTTTCCTCTCATCACCTTCTCAGTCCATGATCTCATGACCAACCCAGCAACCAACCAACCAAATAATTTTAAAACACCCCTTTGTGATTCATACCTAGCCTAATATCTCAATTCGAGCTGCAAAGATATATATTCTTTGTTCTATGGAGAGATCCCTCTCCGGATCCAGGAGGGCTAGATCCTAGGGCCCAAAAGTGGTTATGATGTTGTCTCATCTTTTGGTCTTGCCAATCTGGCCAAAACATGGGAACCCCAACACCAAGTACTAGAACGATTTTTCCTAGATTAGTGTGGGACAGTTGGCAAAGTGTTGGAGAATCTCATGAGATATTAAGCATTGTATTGTTTCATGATTCCTTGAATTAATACACAATATAGATAGAGGGGTTTTGAGCAGTTGGTTTCCCCAAGAAATTTTTGTGGTGTGTGATTTATTTACTTATTTCTCTTACTTACATGTGATTGAGCGATCTTGTTTTGTATTATGCAAATATTGTAGAGGGATTCAATATCTTGTTTTAGTACATCACAAGATTGAATTAAATCCATTTATATAATTTGTACATGGTATTATAGATTCTATAAATTTCTACAACATCCTCACACAGAAGTGGAATTTTCCATTGAATTAATGCCAGAGTTAGTTCCAACATCCAAGATTCCATATAGAATAATCACTCTGAATCTAATAGAAATCGATATATAGCTCAAATAAATTCTGAAAAAAGGCCACATAAGGCCAAGTGTGTCACCACAGGGAGAAATGATCTTATTTGTGAAAAATAAATATGGCACACTTAGGTTGTGCATCAATTACATATAGTTGAATAAATTAAACATTAAGAATATATACCCCCTTCCATTGATTGATGATTTATTTGATCATCTAAGGGGAGAAATAGTCTTCTCCAAGATTTATTTAAGATCTAGATACCATTAAGTGCACATTAAATATGAAGACGTCCATAATACAACATTCCAAACTAGGTATGGTCATTATGAGTTTGTGGTAGTTCCCTTTGGGCTTACAAATGCGTCTGCAAATTTTATGTGCTTACTGAAAAACATGCTACACCCTTAACTGGATACATTTGTAGTGTTTTTTTAATGACACATTGGTGTCACTCAATGATCGAGGAGGAACATGAGGAGCATTTAGCTATAGTGCTACAACTATTAATAGAACACAAACTTTATGAAAATCATAGTAAATGTGACTTCTTCTAGTCACAAATCCATTGTTTGGGACACATTTTATCAAAGGAGGGATTAGATTTTGACCTAGAGAATATCAAGGCCATAATGCAGTGGCCAACACCAAAGAACGTGACTAGGATTAGGTCCTTTATGGTACTGGTAGGATACTATAGAATATTCATGAAGAACTCACCAAGATTGGTTATCCAATCACTGCTTTTCAAAATAAGGGGAATACCTTTGAATTGAAATTTGAATGTGTTGCAAGCTTCGCTCAACTAGAGAAATTGATCACGAATGCACTAATGCTAATAATAACAGAACGAGACAAATATTTTGTAGTTTGCATAGATGCTTGCAAAGAGGGACTCAGTGGAGTATTAATGTAGGAAGGCCAAGTAGTTTGTTATGATTCATGAAAATTGAGCATGAGAAAAACTATGTAACCCATGAATTAGAGTTGGCTTCCATCATCCATGCATTAAAAATGTGGAGGCACTACCTCCTTGGCATAAAATTCACTCTAATGCATGTTCATGGAAGGTTGAATTATTTATTTGATCAACCTAAACAAAATTTCAGACAAGCTATATGGTTGGCCACGATTAGTGAGATGGATTTCAAGTTTAAGTACATTAAGGGAAAATAGGATCGAGTGGTTGATGCACTCAATAGAAGGGTGAAAATGTTCCATATATCAGCCATAAGTTCTTATGGGACTAATATCATGGAAATTATTGAAGCATCTGGGAAACAAGATGAACAATATTATAAATTAAAAGAAAAGCTACAAGAATATCCCAAGGGTGAAAAGGACAAGGAATATTACCTCACAAAGGATGGACTGATTTGATTCTAAAATAGAATTCATGTTCTAGATGAATACAATATAAAGAATATTATATTAAAATCATTCAATACAAAGCCATATTCTTGCCACTCAGGATACCAAAATACCCTAACAACCATCAATAAATTATTTTATTGGCCTACTTTGAAAATATAGGTGGCTGATTTTATTGCCAAATGCTTAGAATTAAAACAAGTGAAATTCGAATGGAAGCATCCAACTGGTTTACTACAACTTATTCCCATTCCAAAATGGAAATGGGAGGTGATTTCCATGGACTTTATTACAGGGTTGCCAAGGACTTCCAAAAACATGATGCAATCATGGCCATGGTTGACAAGCTGAGAAAGGTGGCTCACTTTATAGTTGTGGCTCAAGTATTCATAAAGTAAATCATAAGGTTGCATGGAGTTTCCAAGAATATAATCTCAGATAGAGATGCCAAGTTCACTTTAAGGTTTTGGAAGGAACTTTGTAGGCTTGGGGATAGAATTGGCTTTCAACACAACTTACCATCCAAAAATAGATGGGAAAACATAGAGGATGAATAGAATCCTTTAAGTCATGCTAAGAATGTTTGTAACGCATTAGCCAAGGAAGTGGGAGGAATATCTTCCACTTATGTAGTTTGGACATAACAATCGATATCAAGAGTCACTAAATATGAGCCCATTTGAGGCACTCTATGGGAGCATTTGTAACACTCCTATAAGATTGAGTGATCCAGTGAATAGGGTCCTCATTGGGCCTGATATGATAAATAAAATGGAGCAACAAATGGAAACTATTAGAAGTATTTTATTGTTGAGAAGTGTAGCAAGAAAGGCTCAATTTTACTTACCCTTGGTTAAATTGAGAAGATTCAAAATTTCCACATCAAAAAACAACTTGGAGGCATTTAACTGAGCTGGCATAGCTCTTGTCACTCGGTTAGCTCAATAAATTTGAGTTAGAGGGCTTGTAGTTCAGTTATACATGAGTGATTGCTAATTTATAGCAATCTAGTTGAGTTATTTCTAGTTGTACTAAGTTAAACTAGTTATAATAGTTAATATAACTAGTTGGAGGTCATTTGTGCAATGGGACAACAATATAACTAAGATATCATCTAGTTAACTGATCAATTGACCAAAAATAACTCATGCATGCAAGGAATTTAAATTTCTCACTTGTGGTGTATATTCCAAGGTATTGTGACATCATTTTTAAACTAGTGTTGAGTGTACAGGTGCTGCATGCAGTCAGTGATCAATCCTTGGGAATTGTGTAATAATTTTGGAGGAAGTTCCTAAATAATAGGGGATAATTTCCTTGGGATTTGCATAAGGAAATAGGGGCCTTAATGAGAAAATAATTGGCTAAGTGTTGGCTAGAGCTTATTCATTGAGCAGGAGAATAATTATTCTTTTGCATGTTGAGCTCAGAGCTCAAACTAGAAATTATAATAGTTTCTCAGTTGATTGATTATTGAAAATAGGCTTGAGGGGTTTTTCCAAGTTGGGGTCCCCTAGAAATCACTCTGTGTTTGTGGTTTTTCTTATTTCATGTCTATGCATGTCATTCTAAATTGTGAATTGATTTCTACAGAGAAGTAGAGTAGAATTTTGTCTCTTGATTTGGATCATATTTCTTGAGAAATTGCAATTCTATCACCAAATATCTACATGGTGTAAGAGAATGATTCACATAAGAACGATAATTTTGAGTTTGTTCCTCAAGAATTTTGAATTTTCATCTTTAGTATAGCAGTATTTCTTCAGATTTGGGAGAATGGCCTTCAATGGACTGGGATTAGAGTATGCCTTGAAAGGCAACTCAAATTTCATTTCTTGGAACGATCACATAGAGGAAGTGCTTGATGACAATGGATTTCTAGATTATGTCAAGACAGTCACTCTAAAACTAGTATTAATTGATTCCCAAAATCTAGCCCATTGGAAGAAATATGTAGCAAAGGTGAGGAGAATAATCCTAGAGGAAGTGAAGAGACCACATTGTCCCAAATATCCATGGCAAAGAGACACCATTCACAATGTGGAAGACACTGACTGAGCTATTTGAAAATAAAATTGACCATAGAAAATTGGCCCTAAAAGACAAACATCGAAACATTAGGATGTAAAAGAATGATACTAATCTGCAACATCTCCCCATATTTACACAAGTTCGGGATGAGCTTCGAGGGGTTCGTGTGAATGTTGTGAAAGATGACCTTGGTGGGTCGAAATATCATAAGCCTTCCAAAATCCTAGCATAGCTACTAGGACATGGTGAACGAGAGAGAGAGATTACCAAATTGGGAACGTTTATGGTTTGATTTGGTAAAATAAAAAATCAGACGAAATACTAGAGATGGAGGTTCATCCAAGGGAGAGGATGACAAAAATTTTGCATTGGTTGGGAAGGGAAAGAAGGGAAAAGGGAAGAAATATCAAACCAAATTAGATTCCAACAAAGGGGGAACGAAGAAAGACTTGTCCAAAATAAAATTCGTCGATTTTCATGAATTTGGGCATTATGCTACAAAGTGTCCACACAAAACATCTAACAAGAAGAACTCATGAGGAGAAACAAGTGAAGCATTGGCTTCACAGTTTGAGTTATACTTCATATTTATCGCATGCATGTACAACATTGTGATGGGGAGTGTGTGGTACTTGGACTCAGGTGCCTTGTTCCACATGCTAGGGTGTAGAGAGTTTTGCAGTGACTTAGACGAGAAAGATCTCCAAATATATATTGAGGTTGGGGACGAATAAAGGTACAATGCTACCAAGGTTGGTACATTAACCTTTAAGAGGGAGTCAGGATCCCATCTTCACCTCAAAGATTTCATATTTTTTCCAGGCCTAAATAAAAACCTCATCTTTGTAGCAGTTTTGGAAGACTGTGGCTATGATGTAATCTTTAGTAAAGGGAAAGCCTTTCTGAGACACATATCTACTGGGCAAGTGAAGTAGATCTGGGTTCGCGTGAATAACATGTACAAACTTTATGTGGAATATTGCACTACATTAAGAAGTAAGGTAGTGAAAGTGCAGAGTTGAGATGTTGGTGAACTCTGGCATATGACACTTGTCATTTGCGCCATGGCACCCATAAAACTATACAGAAAATAACCAATGGCCTCCCTAAAGGATCACTTGAGTATCAGGATGTCTACAAGGGTTGTACCTTGGCGAAGTATGTAAAATCTACATTCCATGATTGAGATAGCAAGGAAAAGGAAATATTGGAGAGTGTCCACTCTAATGTTTGTGGACCCTTCTCGATATCCTCCATTTCCATAAATAAATCATTTGTTATTTTTATTGATGATTTCTCAAGAAAGTGCTAAATCTTCTTCATGTAGAAGTATGAGAAATTCTCAAAATTTATAGAATTCAAGGCACTAGTTGAGAAAAAGATAGAAAACAATGTGAAGGCTCTCAGGAACGATAATGGAGGTGAGTATGTTTTGAATGAATTCAAGGAATTTTGTTCCAAAGAAGGAATTCAAAGAGAAGGAAGTTTACATCTAGAAACCAGAATATTTTGAGACATTTTATTAGGATTCTCATGTGTGCAGACTCAAACAAGAATTGTGTGGTCTCAAACAAGAACCTCGATCTTGGTACACTCAAATTTATAGTTATCTCACTGCATTGGTCTTCACCAAAGCTAAACTAGATGTAGACCTCTATAATATTTTGGTAGAAGGTAAATTAATTTTCATTGTTTTATATTTTGATAATTTAATATTGATAGGTTATGAGAAGATGATCAATTATTGCGAGGACCTTTCAAGGAGATTGTAGATGAAATACATGGGTCTCACCCAATACATCCTTAGGCTAGAAGTATGTCAAGGTGAGAGGGAATTTTTTTTGTCTAAAAGCAAGTATGTCATTGAGATATTGTAGATATTTCTCATGGAGAGTTGTAATCCCATGGAGACACCTCTAGCGACCAACTGGATGAAAGAGAATTCCAATTCAAGTGAAGAGGTTGATGCTACATTTACCAACAATTAGTGGGTTCATTGATGTATCTTGTGAACACATGACTAGATATGTGTTATGTAGTCAACCATCTGAGCCAAGATATGGTTAGATCTGTTGTCCTTTGATAACCTAAGTTCGATAAGTTTTTCCAAAGCATCTAAAATATTTGTTTGTTTTTGAATAGTTGGATGACCAGTGAACATTTTTCTGAAATAGGTGATTTAACTTAAAAATATCTCTGATAAAATAAAAGGTTGTTCTTTAATTACAAATGGTTAATTTTGATTTAAAGTGGGATGGATATGAAGAATATGAAGAAATATAAATGATTTAATATTCAGATAGAGTATTTAATCATTTATAAGACGAAATAATGAAAAATATGTTTTCATAATCAACAAAATTTAATCAAGTCATAATAGGAACCTATGTGTAATTAAATTTCAAGAGGAGTTTACAATAACATATAGCTTTGTAAATTAATCTCTTAATCCAATTACAAATTCACAACAAATCGAAAATGAAACCAAGATTCAATTACATTTTCAATTGGAGAACTATTAATGAATTAAATTATATGAGGAATACATAATGAAAAATATAATAGAACTAAATCATAAAAACACAAGCCATATGAAGTAAATCCATAATCCTTTATTCAATAAAAAATGCTCCAGCTATTACAAATCTTTTTTGTAACTAGCTCAAGGGTGCAACCTCAAATACTTCCTTGGATGAAGTATTTAAAACAGAAAAAAAAGTTACATTAAATGCCTGAGTGACAAGGCAATATATATTTTCTGAAATTTAACAAAAAGAAAAAGTAATTCAATCCAAAAAGAATGAATTAGTGTGTCTAGCCTTGCTTTAAAGGAAAATTGTTGCTGAGTGGCCACTATTCTGTTGCCCCGGTGGCAAGATGACTTGTCCTCTAATCCTAATATTCGTCGAGCTTCTCCCACCGCTCCTTATCTGGAATTGATACTTTAATACTTGCAGATGGGATTTTATTACCTCATATACTTTACAAAAGTGGATTTCTTGATGAAAATATTTTTTATCTTATGATAAATAAAACTGATATTTTCAACAACTTTGTAAAATGCCTTGCTTGTCATAGAACCTTGAATAGAAGACATGGATGCAGACCTTACTGTTTCTTTGAGCTTCTTCATATAATCTTCCCTAGGAATTATTTTATCATTTATAACAAATAGTGAGGGAAAACCTTTTTTAATCAATGCATCAATTCTTGAGAGAAATCTATTGATTGCAATATCAAGAGTGTGACACTTCTCTGTTAACTGCACTACTAAGTTCTTTCTTATCAGAACTTTCTTTACCGCGAGGATAGTCTCAGTCCTGTCATCTACCCCTAGCTCATCCAGTTCTTGGTTGTCCTTAGAGTTTAGAAACTTTGTAATGTTGTTGGTTGTATTAGGCATTTCTCCTAGTTGCGTATTTATATCAAAAATTGCCTG
This sequence comes from Pinus albicaulis, assembly GCA_034641835.2. Taxonomy (NCBI): domain Eukaryota; kingdom Viridiplantae; phylum Streptophyta; class Pinopsida; order Pinales; family Pinaceae; genus Pinus; species Pinus albicaulis. Next base: position 771,042,228 of record CM076575.1, on the reverse strand, counting down.
ATTTGCTTTTTCCACTAACTCCTTCGGCTCAAAGATGATATTGATAGATGGCCATATTTCATTAATTTCCTCAATTATGTTGTTCCAAATAATTTCTCTAACATTACCAAGAGTGTAGCCAATAGAAGCTTCATTGGTTGATTTCTTCCATATTTCTACTTGGTTTTGAGCTCTCTGAAGCATTGATGCATGGAAGGTGTCAGACTTCTTTTGCTGATCCTCTAGAAGTTTCACTTTGTCCAATAAATTATTTATTTCTTCAGTCTACAAGGTCATATTTTGGAGTGTAGATGCTAACTATTCTGCAACATATCCTTTACTTGTGGTAGAATCTATAGCAGTAGGAATAGTTGTCATAGGAAGTGCTTTAGTAAAGGAGCAACTTGCTTGGCTGGTTTCTTGCTTTCTTTAATCCACTTCTCCATCTCTGTTTCCATTTGCTTCAACTGTGTACTCTATTCTAAAATGAGCTTCATCGTGTCTACCTTTTCTTTCTTTGTCTCTTCAATCTCCTTTGCTAAAGGATCTTATGTTGCTGGTAGTTTTAACTACTTCCTGAATGATGCAATATATGCATTCTTTTTCTTAATCAACTCCTCTACAACATTAACATTTGCAGGATCATAACCCAATTTGATTACCAAATATTCCAAGGTTTTAATCCTGGTATCTTTGGCAAAAGCTGAAACTTTTTGCATGTTGAGTTGGGACCGGACATTTGCTAGTGTTAGCAATTTAGATAAAGACATAGCAGTGTTAGTTACAGTGGAGAAAATCATCTCCCCAGTTTGTTTATGCATCTCCATTTGATCAATGGGATATATGTCTCTGACATCAAAATCAAGACATGTCTTCTTATAATTTTCTTCTCCTTTGGGCTGAGGAACTTGTGCTTGAAGAAATTCCATTAGCATTCTTCCTTTCTTTGAGTTGAAGGCTAGAAATAACATTATCTGGGCACCTGAAGTTTGTTTCCAGAATTGATTGTATGTGTTTATCTTCAAGGCTTCATTTTTTAATTTGATTTCCTTGAATATATCCTTGGTGCTATTCTATGGCTCGCTTAAAGAGTATGTACATATATGCATGATCTGTTGTTGCTATGTTGTAGTCATGGAAGTGGTAGGAAACTATGTAGACTGCTCACCTATTAATGAGGATATAAGAGGCTCATTAGTGTTAATAGGAGTTTTTTGCTTTGAATATTTGCTAAGGCATAATATAAAACTAAGCTTAGCCTTCTTTTTATACATGATTTTAAAACCCTTGCTGAATATTTTTGTCTCTGAAGGGGATCCTTATTCTCTATTCCTTTTAGCTGTCTTTTCTTGATTTATAGGAGTCTACACTGTTGATGAAGAGACTGGTTGTTCTTATGCCTCATGTAATGCATTCTCTATCCACTCTGGTTGGTTCTTATACTTCTCTATTTCTGGCCTTGGTGTGTGGAAATAAGGAGTAGATTTGGTTTCTACCCTTAATTTGTAAAATATCCCTAATGGATCATATCACCAAGTGAAGCTTAGATCAAACTGCATTTTCTTCAATAGTTGGTATGCCTCTGCTCCTGCTTTCCTGATGTTACATATTAATGGGCTAGCCTACGTTTTTAGCTTAAACTGGGAAGTTTTCTTGGCAACAAAAAAATGGAACTGATCCATATTGATCATCTGACTGATGAATTCTAAGGCAAAAATAACCATTGGGAGGAATTTTGGAAACTTATATGGTTGCAGCTCACATCCAAAAACTCTTATCTCTATGTAGTTTTCATATAAGTAAAAATCTCTTGTTTGTACTTATTCTGACAACTGCAAAATATTTTGGATTTATTCACTGATTCTTGGTTCATCTATGTTGCTTAAAAGTCCAATGGCTGGGTGGAAAAACATCTCAATGAACTGTTTATTTGTGAACTCATTCTGATCTTTCATAACCAGGGTGGTCCAGAAAATGACCAATTGTTGGTCTCCTTTCTCATTTAGTTTCTGCAATGAAAATTTCATGTTGTCTCCTTGAAAGTATATGAACATGTAGACTAAGACAAAGGTATATTTAAATACCTCCTCTGTGTTGAAGTCAAGCAACTGATGATGAATAGAATCTGCAAGGAAATGACTGAAATTGAACACTATTGAAAGTTTGGCATCATTGGAAAAGATTGATAAAAATCCTATAATGGCCTCATCTACATATTGATAAGAGTAGTATCCAAGATGGTAAGATAGGACAGTGGTTATATACTTGGTTATCTCAAGAAATAGGGATGAAGGATAAGCAGGATTTTTCTTATGAAATGAAGCATCTTGTGCTAGGAATAATTCTAGAGTTTGGGTTCTTTTAGCAAGGTCTAATATCTAATATATTCAACCAGAGCATCATGAGAAAATGGGGTACCATTGTTGACTATGGGGGCTAGCGTCATTTGATCAATGGCCCGAGGGGTTATGGTAACCGAAAATTGTCCATCGAAATTGATTATGGCTCTCTGGATTGGAAAATACGAGGCATGGCATTTCCTAATGAAATCAGGAGCACTGTGGGTAGGAGGAAAGATATAATGAGGTAGGTTTCACTCCCAGAGATGGATTTCATCTGATTTATCAATCCACTTATCTTAGAGGTAGTAATACATCTCGATAATATAAATATCAAAATGTGTTTCATAGATCCTGTAGTCTCTATCAACCATAGGGACATGATGAAGGTCTATAGGAGGGAAAATCAGAGGATTGATATTTTCCTCGGGTCCTTTATCTTTGGGAGGCATGATGGCTAAGGATGGGAGTGAAATCTGATAGGGATATAGATAATGAACAGAGAAATCATTATAGGCAGGGAAAAAAGAGGATAACTGGAATGAGCAGGCGATGGAAGCTTGATATGTGTGGTTTCTAGCGAATGACCTACAAATAACAACATTGTAACCTGTAAATGGAAATAAGAAGATTTATATAGAAAAACAGGCTTTCTTTTGGTGGCGCAAGGAATCAACGATTAAGTCAATTAAAAGCTTAATGGACTGATAATGGAGATATGACAGTTCAATGAGCGAATGATATGGAGGATGAGGTGGTGGCAACGGAATGACGCGGGGATCAACGGTCATTTAAATGGTACTGGGAAATCAGCTTTCAGAGGGGGGATTAAGTGGTTTATGGTTTCGCGCCTAGGGGGTCCGAAATCCTGAGATGGTGCCACATATCATCGGCCTATTTTATTTTACTGTTGAGTTCGGATGCCCCACCTGGTGATAAGGTTCGATTTGTGAAGCGGGGCCGAAAGGCTCTGAGAGCCGTTGGATGTCGACAACTGTGAGGAGAATCATCAGATGTATGGGAATATGAGAGGATGGTAAGACACAATGATGTGGACTGGTGGGGTCTGGTTTTATTTAATAAAGTGTCAGTAATGCATGAAGGGAATGATTTAGGGAAATGTAAATAAAGGGAATAAATGGCAGGATATGTTTAAGGGAAATGAAATGAAAAAGGAAGAATGGCGGGGGTATATTATGTGGTCTTAAAACTTAGGATATGGGTTAATAATGCTTGGGATAATGTTTAAACCATATAAATTTATCCTTTTATGGTGTTGGGGCCCTTGTTTTGGAGATCAACATATTTTGAGTGCCGGCGAGCACGTGGCGGAATGCAACCTCGGTAGGCAGGGAGGTGTCAAGGTTGCGGAAAGGCAGAGGACAAGTGTCGTGGTGGTCGCGGGATCAAGCATAAACAACGGAAGGGCGCAGAAGGAAACCGACAGTGAACTCCTGGTGAACGAAAAGAAACGAAACACAGTCGAGCAAGAAACAGGGAAGAACTGTCAGTCGTGCGAGCAGGAGAATAAATAAGCAACCAGCCAACGGAGAAGGAGGCTGGTACAGACGGGATAGGTAGCAGGGAGCCACAGGAGAGCTCTATCGGGTTGTACTGTTCTCCTCTCTTCCAGATCATTGTAGTTTCTCTCTGTCCCTCGGGATGTGTTGTATGTTGTTCTGGTCTATGCTCTTCTGTAGAAGAGCTTTGTAATGATTTGCCTCTGTCGGCCACTGACTAATATATAAAATATGGTTGTTGTGATATGTGATGTTAAATATGAATGAGTGTTTTTCATAGCTGTGTTTAAAATTTTTTTTATTGCTGGTTTAACTGCTTCCCTGAAGAATATATGTTGCGGAATGTTCTGTCATGGTTGTTTAATTCCTTAGTTTAGCTTTGGTTCACCTATTTGGATGTCAGGGAAATGATACTGATCTACTCTCAATCACAGTAGGGTCACGGCATGCCTCGGGTGAGACTCTCTGCCCCTTCGGAGTAGAGTGGAAATGCTGGCGTGAATCTAGACTACTGCGGAAAACCTTGTTGGCCCTCAGCCCTGAACCCGGGTCTTCTCTGCGAGACCTATTTTCTCGCCAACAAATGGTTCCGTTGCTGGGACCTGAAAATACATCTAGGAGCTAGATCATGGTATCTCGGATCTTCAAAAGAGAAATATGAAGCTGGTGGGATAACCACCTAGATCAGTTATAACCAGCCAAGCGAGTGGGGATGATAGAAATAAAGAATGATTAAAGACTTGGTCTATTCTTTGACTACTCTGGTATTCTCTGTGAGAATGTCTTGCGGGGAAGGTTTCTAAAACTCTCGTGGTTAGGAGGCTTTGGAGCCAGGCATTGAGGAAAGTGAACAGATAATGTGAAAATGGAGCCCAAAAAGGATACGACACTTCATCGGTTAGACGGTAATTTAACCCAGGAAACATTTTGTAGATTTTAGACAGATCCTGGAAGGATACATAGTAGAGTTTGCAGCCAAGTGCTACCAGTCTTTCTTAAAGGCAGAAAGTACCTTCAGATCTGGGTTAAGGGGAAAACTACTAAAGGAGATTCCCTTGTGGATCAAGGCATTAATGGTGGAGGAAGGACTGATGGGATTCCAGAAAGCAAATATGGAAGCGTAAAACCCCAGTGCCGGGGGAAGGGACTGAGGGAGAGATGTTATTAGAACCATGAGAAGGGGAGTAGGAGTATGGATGTCAAGGCTGCCAATAGGCTTAGGGAGCGGCGAGCACATCGGAGGGCGCAGATTGCAGAAAGGTGGTGAGAGAGGGTGATGAGGGAGTTGAAGAGAAAAGGAAGTAGTCGGAAGGGAGAAGAAGAGGCGCCTCAGAAGATGAAGGGAATGAAAGGTCTGGTGGGTCCCCAAGATATAGGAGGGGTCATGAAAGAAGTACGGCAGGCGTATAGGAGTCCAGCCCAGGGGGAGAAAGGAAGGAAGTCTGACGAACAAGGTACAGACGCGCGCCCAGAGGAGGTGTCCGATGTGGAGATGTATGTTGCAATGGAGCAACTCTTCCAAGAAAGGTCGGCGTCCATATCCCCAGGTATTCCTAGTCCCCACAGTTCTAGTAGCTCTAATCCTGACCTTCCCCTGGTGCTCTACAAGCCTATAAGTGAAATTTTTGTTAGGTTACACGAATTAAGTAGATTGTATCACAGTCAGTCTCCAATTGGAGCACAAGGTAGTAGCTGGATTGTTAGTGGCCTTGTCTCACAACTAAGATCCAACGACTTCGTTTTAATACCGCCCAATCAAGTAAAAATGGCGGGATCACTCACACGGTACCCATAATTATTTGGCAAAGGGAATGACGATGTCGAACAACACTGGTATCTCTACGAGGCCATCTGGAGGGCACGACAGACGCCAGATGTTGGAAAGTTGATAGAATTCCAGACCACTCTTAGGGAGAGGGCCCTGCGATGGTTTATGAAATGGTCGAAGGCCCACCCGAATCTAGCAATGGCTGATGTAAAGAGGGATTTCATCAAGGAATTCAAATTACGTCATACAGAACAATAGGGTCTGTCATAGATGTGGGAGATCAAGCAGAGAGAAGGAGAAACTGCTTGGGTTTTGATGCGGAGGTTCAAGGACGCCATCGGGAAACTCAGTTACCCAATCGACCCTAACCATCAGAGTGATTGGTTCATCAAGGCCTTATTACCCTTGACCCGAACTCCTCTGACCCAAAAAAGGGTCGATACACTACAGGATGCTCTGGAGTAGGTGATGAAAATAGAAGCCATGGCGGGTTATTCGCAAGAGTTCAAAGGGGGTGCAGCGGTACAGGACCCCTCCATACTGGTTTTGCAGCATTAGATAGCCATCCTGAGAGAGAAAATTAAGGAAATGAAACCCATGCGACCACCGAGACCCAACGTGTGGTGCGCACACTGTCTCGTGGAGGGAGATGTAGCCACGAAATGCCCCCGGTTGCGAGGCCCAACGGTGGGGAAATTGGCGGCAGGAGCACAAGCGGCCCCACCTCTAGGAGCAGTTGCGCAAATCAACACCCAAGGGATATACCCACCACAACAGCCATATATGGGGTTCCCTGCACAACCAAGTCTAGCCACCAGTGAATATTGTGAGCTATGTAAAAGTATGGGTCATCAACCCCGCATGTGTCCGATCCTACAGAAGTATTCCAATGTTCCAATTAATATATATTGTGAGTTTTGTGCCTCGACAACCCACAACACAAAACAATGCCAAGAATTGGACGCACTGGCGGAGTGGCTGGACTGGCCATCATACAGAGTAAATGAAGCTCCCCGAGGAAGAGGAGGAGGCATGCAAGGGGGCCGAACAGGGGTAGAGGTCTGGTACGATGCTATAACTGCGACCAGGAGGGACATGTGACTAGAGATTTTCCACTCCCTAGGATACCCTGGTGCTCTCAATTCCATGTCAACTCACACGTAACAGAAGACTGCCTGGAGCTCATCAAAAGATGGGAGGAAAGGGCCAGACAGAGGGGGGCGAATCTAGTAAATGCGGAACCCAGGCTAACGGGAGCCCAAACGATGCAAACGTGGCCATAGTGACCTGAGGCAAAAAAATAACGGGGGAAGATGCATACACTATGGATCCCATAAAAGTAATCCGGCCAGCATCCCCAAAGCTCCTGTTCAAACCCAAACGACAAAAATAATTTTTCCAGGAAGCAGTAGAAATGTTTGCCCATTTTGGGGGAAATAAAGGAATCGAGTTACAGGAAATTCAGGAAGACAAGGAGACACAGAATACTAATGAAGCCTTAATACAGGAATAGGAGACATTTGTTCCTGAAGATTGTTAACAATGCACCCATGCTGGAACGACTGAAGCAAAACCTAGAAGGGGTGCTAAAACATAATACAGGAGAAAAAGAAGCAGCAAAAAAGGACCATAAATATGTTTAGAGAATAAAAATAAACAAAAAAAGGATGGGAAAGGAATTCAGAGTAAATATGCAAGTGGCGGGATTCCAGATTAAAGGCACCATGCTTGATTTGGGATTTGACGTCAACATCCTTCCAAGGAAAACTTGGGAGGCACTTGGGCGGCCGAGATTGACATACTCTCTGATCCAGCTTCAGATCACAAATCAGTATTGCATTACCCCCATCGACCGCCTGGAGAATGTCAAGTTTGACATTGCGGGGGTAAAAATGTTTACGGATTTCGAAGTCATTGACATCATGGGGGACAAGGATCCGTACCCAGCACTGTTGGGGATCGATTGGGCTTTTGAAAATTATGCGGTAATTGATCTAAAGAAAGAACTCATGATCTTCAAGGATGGGAAAATCATATTCACTCAACTGCTCGACCCCTCTTGGTATACCTCAGTGGAGTAACCAATTGCAAGATGGTGCAGTAACCATCGCGAATCACTAACACGGTGGGATGAAGTGGCGGTAGCAATGAAAGCCAGATTTCAAGAGGAAAAGGACCCCAGGTGGAGATACTAGTGCCAAGGGGACGCAAGTCCCATAAACCATCTGAAAGAATGTGAAGCACAGTGGAAAGCTAACGGATACCCCGAGGAACTGTGGGTCCACAAGTTTATCCACTCCTTGGACGTGATCCCAAAAGCCTGGTACTTAACAGAAGGAAAGAGAAGAGGGACCCAAGAGTGGCAGGAAGTTGCGGAGAAATTCATAAGGTGTTTCACCTTTGAGGGACAAACAGAACAGATTACACAAGCCTTGCAAGCCATCAAGTAGGTACTGTTCTTTCCTGATAATCTACAAATGGACGAGCAATCACTGTGGTACCAAGGTATCCAACAAAAAGTGGCGTGTCAAAATATTAATAGTGAGATGGATGACGAAAATCCGGAGGACCTCAGACCCCTGTATTTCGAATAAATAGAGGGGGAGAGGGACATTAAGGAGTAACCCACTACAGAAGGTATCCACCTCCTGCCGCTCAAAACTAAAAAAGTAAACATTGGGACAGAGGACAAACCCAAGCTGGCGACCATTGGAGACTACTGGGACGAGCAGAAAACCAAGGAAATATTTAGTCTACTTGAGGAGTATGAGGACTTGTTTTTGTCATCGGTGGTCGATATCAAAGGCATAAAGGGAGATATGGAGGAAATGAGAATAATATTGAAGCTTGATGTTAGCCCTGTCAAACATAGACCATATCGGTTAAACCCGAGGGTGAAGGAAAAAGTGAAAGCAGAGATCGAAAAAATGCTGAAAGCCGAGCTCATATTCCCCATAGAAGAGGCAGAATGGGTAAGCCCCATTGTCATACAAAGCAAGAAGGAGAAATCAGAGACATGAGTCTGTGTGGATTATAGAAGCCTCAACAATGTCTGTGTCCATGACTCGTTCCCTACCCCATTCAGTGACAAAGTGTTCGATAACGTTGCAGGGAACGAAGCATACTCATTCACGGATGTCTTTTCAGGTTACCATCAGGTGAGAATAGTAGACAAAGACAAGACAAAGACAACCTTCACTACCAAGTGGGGCTCCTTCGCATACAACGTGATGCCATTTAGATTGAAGAATGCACCCACATTTTTCTCTCGCATTGTGATAGCAGTGTTCCGAGAATACATCCACAAGTTCCTAGAAGTCTATATTGATGACTGGACTGTGTATAGCTTGCTAAAAGAACATGTGAGCCTACTAAGAGTAATTTTTGACAGGTGTAGACAACTACAGATCTCATTGAATCTAAATAAATTCATATTTTCCATACCATTCGGAATATTGCTGGGGCATGTGGTATGTAATCAAGGTGTCTTTGTAGATCCGGCTAAAGTAGCAGTGATTGTCAATATGGAGGCTCCGGAGACTGTCAAGCAGCTGCGGTCACTTTTGGGACACACAGGCTACTACCAGCATTTCATCTGCAATTACACCAAAATAACAGCGCCCTTGGAAAGACTGCTAAAGAAATCAGAGCAATTTCAGTGGACAGACAGCTGCATGGAGGCACTGCACGTGTTGAAAGAAAAATTGTCAAGTGCACCGATACTAGTCCACCCGAACTGGGACAAACAGTTCCATGTACACATTGACGCATCTAGAATTTCAATTGGTGCGGTTCTAGCTCAGCCGGGGGACACCTTGGTCAATCATCCAGTGTATTTCTCCGGCCGCAAGTTGCCAACAGCGGAGCACAACTACACGATAATAGAGCGGGAAGCACTGGCAATGATGTACTCACTCAGAAGTTCCGCCACTACCTATTGGGAGGTAAGTTCAAATTCTTCACGGATCATTCCACATTAAAATACCTGGTAAACAAACCAGTCGTAGAAGGGAGGATTTGCTGGTGGCTCCTACTTTTCCAGGAATTCACATTCGAAATAATTGTAAAGCCGGGAAGGCTCAATGTGGGGCTTGATCACTTATCCCATCTAGAGAATGGTGAAAGTGGAGGTTCTTTAGATGATCAGCTACCGAACATTGATCTTTTCAGATTAGAAGCCATCCCGGACTACCTGAATGAAATAGCAACTTACCTCACCACGGGACAGTGTTCGCACGTGTATACTACAACATAAAAGAAACATTTGGTAGTTCGAGTGGCAGAATATCAGCTGATCGCAGGGTAGCTATACAAGATGGGGCTGGACCAAGTCCTTCGGAGATGTGTTCTGGATCATGAACGGGAAGCTATATTGTGGGAAAGCCACAGTGGTGTTGCAGGAAGGCACGTGGGAGCAAGACCAACAGCACACAAAGTACTGCAAGTCGGTCTCTGGTGGCCAATAGTGCACAAGGATATTAAAGAGTATGTTCATAAATGTGATATATGTCAGCAAACCAGACGACCCTCCCACAGGGATGAGCCACCGCTCCATCTTGTGAGGACACTCCAGCCATTCTAGAAATGGGCAGTTGATTTTGTGTGACCCATTGCACCACTTGCAAGGAATTCAAAATCAAGGTACATCATAACTACGACTGACTACTTGACTCGATGGGCAGAAGCTGCGCCAGTAAGGAAATGTATTGTAGATACTGCTGCCCAATTTATTTTTGAAAACATAATCAGCCGATTCGGGTGCTCCAAAAGCTTAACCAGCAACCAGGGTACACATTTCATCAATGAGACAATTAAGTCTCTCCTGCAACAATTCCTGATACAACACCACAAGAGTATCCCGTATCATCCATAGGCAAATGACATAGTGGAGGCATTTAATAAGATATTGGAAAAAGGCCTGACAAAAATATGCAACGGGGAATGGGATGACTGGGACGAATGGATACCAACAACCCTGTGGGCTTACCGCACAATGGTAAAACGACTGCATAAACATACACCGTTCCAGCTGGTCTATGGACGAGAAGCGGTCATCCCAGCATAATTCATGGTACCAAGCCTTCTGATTGCCACCTCACTACAGCTATCTGAAGAGGAATCTTTAAAGGAGCAACTACACAAGCTACAGGAGCTTGAGGAGGGATGGTTTCTTGCAGAATTTCACCACACAGTAGAAAAGGCGAGGCAGAAAGATTGGCATGTTCGACACATAAAACAAAAGACATTCCAAGTTGGAGGCAAGGTCCTACTCTATGACAAGAAGTTCCAGAAGTTCCCAGGGAAATTATAGATGCATTGGCTAGGGCCATTTTATGTCATAGAGATCAAACCGTCAGGAGCAGTCCGCTTGGCACAGTTAGACGGACAGGTTCTACAAGGATGGGTTAACGACGCACACTTGAAACCCTACTACGAGTAAGCTCTTCATTTCAATTTCAATAACTCTCACACCCGAGAGGAGTCTGTAGGGTAGATTTGGGTCAATAAATCTCTCGCACCCAAGGGACATAGATAGGTTTACTTTACTGTAATAAGCATTAGCTCAGTTGCGGAGACCACAACGCAACCATTAGTGGTCAGGGGGTGGCGTCCAGCGTGGCATCCACGTCAGGTCGAAAAGCATGCCGAACATCAATCCACCATCATTTCATTCAGCATAGTACTAGTTTCAGTCTGTAGGATCACCAAGATTTAGAAATAATGGCCATAATTAGAACTATACATCCTGTAATAAATTTTCCATAATTAGACATCACCCCCAGCCATCGTGTCTGCCCACATCCCAAGACCACAGTCAGCAAGTGTCAGAACCCACCTCAGCAGCTTGCCAGGGAAACATTAATTAGTTATGGGGTCTCATCAACCTCACCCGTGTTGGTTACTGACATAACTTGCATGAAGAAAAGCGCAAGAATGCCAGAGAAATCCGAGTTAGAGTTAGAAATTTCCGAAGGAGCAAAGGAAGTTGGAGCAGAACCAGATCAGAGAAGGTGTCCAGAAGAAGGAAGCCAAGAGAAGGGACCGAGAACTATTTTTTAGGTGTATAAACGATGAGCAAAGATGACAAAAGTAAGTCCAGGAGTAGTAGAACAGAAGTTGGACAGTAGGATTCAAAAAATGGAGTCTCTCGTCGGGAAGTATGACAGTGTAGCTCTAATTGATGCAGACCTCACAGACTCATTCGAGTTCCCTTTTCTCAAAAGACAAGTATACATTGAGAACTATACAACAGAAGCATGACGAGCGGCAACTAAAGTCTTGCCTGAGTTTCGAGGTATCCAGCAGTCCTCAATATTGAATTTGAGGAACCTGCCAGTGTTTGGGACGACAGGCGCTGCCATGCAGTGTACCAAATTCTTGCTAAGTAGAATTTAGAACGACTCTTTGTGGCTGGGAAAAGAGATTCCAATCCACGCCGAGGACATTCACAGGTTGACAGGGCTCTCATAGGAAGGCAGGGATGTCTCTTCAGTGTTCCAGACCATCTCCAAATGGGCCAAGAAGTAGGGAGATATAGATTACTATGCAAAGTATGGCACCCGAAGGGGAGGAAAGGGGGAAAAAATTGAGCTCATCAACAAGCCAGAAATCAAGTTCGCATGCTACCTCATTTCCAGCAAGACAATGAGGCATTACACCAAAGGGGACTGTACCTTGGACACGATTTCAGTCGTGGAGCACTGCGTCCAAGGGACTAGACTGAACTGGTGCTCCTTTTTGCTGAAGGAGTTGTTTGAGGCGTGCGAAGACAATTATAAGAGGGAAATGGGATTCATCTACAGATACTTGATAGTAGCGCTGGCCATGTGGAAGTGGACTTTCCACCTCATCCGGATGCCGATGGAGATAGTGGAGGATCAGCCGCTGGCAATGAAGTACACCCCATGGAAGGTGTCGGGAGACCCCAACACCAAGGAGGTAAACGCAAAGGCCTTCAGAGGTTGGTATGGCCTAATGATTGACGTGGTGACGAGCCAACAGAGGATCCCTAGAAACCTGCTGGACGGATATAGCGAGCAAATCTGGTTTGGGGTCACACACAAGCACACATTCCTCAGACCCACTTGTGTGCCAAAGGCAACATTCCAGATGAGGCTATTGAAATTCCAAATCGATGAAGTAGATTTCCATACCGAAGTATGTTCGTGGCCGAGGGTCGCGATGGAAGTTAGAAACGAGGTGTACACATACATCTTCAACGGGATGCTACCACACTGGTTGCCGAGAGAGAGTGCGGAGGAGGCAACAAACAGGGTGTCAAACCTGTAGCTCCTCCCAATCATTCAGCAACTAAATACAAAGGTACGCAACTTTAACGAAGTGGTTCAGGTGATATCAAGTAGTGCCACTCCATTCCCAATTTTTTCATAATTCCAAGTCTCTCAGTCAACCCTGCTTCCAAACACGACCTCCATCCCCACACCCATTCCAAATTTATTGTTTAGTTCACCAAGTCCAGTAGCCACACCACTGGCAGGAAAAAGTAGGTCCGTGAAACCCGTAGCGGCACCCAAGGCCAAGAGGGCCAAATTGGTTGACCTCACAGGGGAGGATCCACCCCAGCAAATGAGCACAGGGGTACTAATCCAGGAAGAACCAATACCTGAGACAGGGGAAGCAAGCGGGTTGCCTCCCCACCATCCCATTAACCCCTTCGAATTCCTAAACATTTGTATCTCACCACCTCGTACCGACCCACTACCACCTACCACCTCATCCACACCATCCACCTCATCCGCCACCATATCTGATCCAGTTATCCGAAAACTACTCAATGGGGACCACGGGACAGAGGTTACCTCGGGTACAGAAGTGGTACCCCTAGCTAACCCCACCGTGGACCCCCAGACCAGTTTTACCAATCTAATCACTTAGATGGAACAAATAGTCGAAGACACAGCTGGGCCACTCCCTAAGCCTACTCCGCTCCAGCAGCCCAACCAGGCAGATCAAGGGGAGTGACTGGACCTGAACATGGCGGACTTGGCACCCCAGCACACGCTGCCGCAGTCACCTCAAGGCCAATCAACAAGATTAGTTTCCAGTGGGCAACCACTTCAGGAGCGGCGGCCAGATCAGGGTACTTTAGGGGCCGAGAGCATGGAGACGTGGGGGACAACTTAGCTATACCACTTCATCCGGAGGGTAGCATAGTAGGTAGAAAGGCTCCACCCAGAGCTAAAAAAAAAATGTGAGCAAAAAAAACAGCAAATAATCGCGCTTACTGAATAGTGTGAGCAGCTCACAATGGAAAAAAGGTAGCTACAGAACCAGCTGGAAATAGTGGCTAGGGTTTTCAGGGAAGTGGGGCTTGCAGTGATGGCCCACTACAGTTAGATACCAGTGGATGTGCAAGAAACGACAATAGTAGAGTGGGAAATCCACCTCAGGGTGGCATAATCCAACCTCCACCAGGAGAATACAGAGCTCAAGGTGGCATTGGCAGCATGACCGGCGCTACCCAACCCAACAATGGTGTACATAGCACAAATCTCAGAGCAACAGGGCCAGGTGACAAAGATGTAGGAAGTCCTCAGTACTACAGCCATAGATGCCTACGACCTCCTGAAAGGTCTATAGGAATGCTCAACGACCCTCATAGTGAAGACACAACCGATTTCGGCCCAGCTACAACAAATCTCCAAGGAAATATAGGAAGCCACAGACCCTACTAGGCTAGACCAACTGTATGCCCAGGCGGACGTGCTAGAGGTCCAGATTCAATAGGTAGAGGAGACTTCGATGGCAGCCAAGCAGGCAATTCGAGAGCTTCACCATCCTGTACAGATCAGTGCCCAAATGATGTAGCAGTTGGCCTCTGAGGCCAGGAACCAGGTCAACACAGTATTCAGCGTTGTACCCACAATCGTCGGGGAGGAAGTTGTCAGCAAGATCACGGCGGAGACAGATTCGTTGTTGCAAGGGTGGCAGTAGGCCATGGAAACTTTCCAAGAGCTTAAAGTTTCAGCTCTGAACAAGGTCCCAGAGTTGGGGCCCTTGTTTAGACATCAAGGAGAAGGTGTGCAGCCGGAACAGGGCACAGGGTCAGGCGGCCCCATGGAGGTGGAGACGGTTCAGGATGATTGACTCGAGACGAGTCAAAAGGATGTGGTCGGGGCCTGTTGGGGCCCTTGTTTTGGACATCAATAGATTTTGAGTGCCGGCGAGCACGTGGTGGAATGCAACCTCGGTAGGCAGGGAGGTGTCAAGTTTGCGGAGAGGCAGAGGATAGGTGTCACGAAGGTCGCGGGATCAAGCATAGACATCAGAAGGGTGAGAAAGGAAACTGACAGTGAACTCCCGGTGAACAAAAAGAAACGAAACATAGCCGAGCAAGAAACGGGGAAGAACTGTCAGTCGCGTGAGTGGGAGAATAAATAAGCAACCAACCAATGGAGAAGAAGGTTGGTATAGACGGGACATGCAACAAGGAGCCACATGAGAGCTCTATCGGGTTGCACTATTCTCCTCTCTTTTGGATCATTGTAGTTTCTCTCTGTCCCTCAGGACGTGTTGTATGTTATTCTGGTCTATGCTCTTCTGTAGCAGAGCTTTGTAATGATTTTCCTCTGTCGACTGCTGACTAATATATCAAATATGGTTTTTGTGCTATGTAATGTTAAATATGAATGAGCATTGTTCATAGATGTATTTAAAATTTTGTTTATTTTTGGTTTAACTGCTTCCCTGAAGAATATATGTTGCGGAATGTTCTGTCATGTCTGTTTAATTCCTTAGTTGAGCCTTGGTTCACCTGTTTGGATGTCGGGGAAATTATACTGATCTACTCTCAATCACATTAGGGTCACGGCACGCCTCGGGAGAGACTCTGCCCCTTTGGAGTGGAGTGGAAATGTCGACGTGAATCTAGACTACGGCGGAAAACCTTGTTGGCCCTCAGCCCTAAACCCGGGTCTTCTCTGCGAGACCTGTTTTCTCGCCAACATATGGGCACATTTAGACTAGTAGCCAATGAAATTTTTTTAAACAAAATTGAAGCTTTCCTTTTTCTTTTTGCTTCCCTAACATTTTATTTTGATTTTCCTTCTTTATTTAGGGCAGCTAACACCTATCATTTTATTGATATGGATGCCTATAAAACATAAAAAAAATTCCTAACATTTTTTAATTATTTTATTGTTTTGCATCCATATCCTACCCTAACATTTTTTTTTTAAAATTATTTAACTAATTATGATAACTTATCAAAACTAGATAATGTTACGACATTAGATCCATCTGGGGATTGCTTCCCCCTGTGGGATGCAGAGAATAAGCATATCCAAAATCCTTCTCCTCGGGCTATGGAGTATTTACTCAAATAGATACTCACTAGAAATATTCAAAAATAAATAAACTCTCTGAATATTTACAGATGTTGAATGAGTGGAGAATCAATATTGAATATAATGTTTCAAGTACTTCCCATTGAATGGCAATGAGGAATACTCTCCTTCCAAATTCTGTAGTATAAATGTATTGTTCCCTTTTACCTTTGTAATGCTAAATGGACCAAACCATAAGTTGTCAAAATTATCATGTTTTCCTTTGTCTTCTCTCCTTATATCCCATCTGAGCACAAGGTCACCTTTCTTAAAATTCATTTCTTTTGCTTTTCTTTCAAACAATTCTTTCATCTTGTTATGATATTTTCTTAGTTGAAATTGAATTTCATCCCTTTCTTCATTCAACTCAATAATTTGGTTAATCCTTCTTGATAAATCATATTTTTCTTCATAATATTCCTGGAGAAATCTCATAACAGGTAAAGCTAAATGAGTAGGAAAAAAATCTTCCTTACCATAAAATAATTGGAAAGGAGACTTGCTTGTTTCTCTCTTAGGAGAAAATTTGTTTGCCCAAATGGCATGGATTAAGTGGTTGTCCCAACTCTTTTTATGATCTTCAAGAGTCTTCTTAATGACCTTAACTAAGCTCTTATTGGAATATTCTCCAAGTCCATTACCTTGAGGATAATATGGTGTAAAATGATGTAGTAGGATTGATTACTTTTCACAGAACTCTATCATTTTAACCCTATTGAAGGCTGCTACATTATCTACTACAGTTAGTTGAGGACATCCAAATCTTGATAAGATATTATCTTCAAGGAATTTAATCACAACAATATCAGTTGCATTTTTAACAGGTATGGATTCTATCCATTTGGTAAAATATTTCAGTAGCAGTTAGAATCCATCTGTGTTGATTACCTGATTGAGGATGAATTTCCCCAATAAAGTCCAACCCCCATTGTAGAAAAGGAGGATCAACTGATACTGGAACCAAATGAAGTGATGAAAATTTTTGTTTCCCTACAAATAATTAACATTGTACACAACCCCCTACTCTTTCTCCAACTTCTTTGAAAAGTGAGTACCAATAAAAACCTGCTTTCAAGATTTTGTAGGTTGTTTCTCTCTAAGCATAGTGTCCACCACAAAATCCTGCATGGAATTGATCTATAATTCCCTCTGTTTCATTTTCAGTTAAACAAATAAGAAGAATATTTAAAGGGTCTTTCCAGTATAAATTAGCATTGATAATGCAGTATTTTATTGATTTGAGTTTTAAAGCTTTGCAGTTCTTTAGATTAAGATCAGTTGGACATTGAAAACTCTGAGAAACTACACAATATTATAATACCAATCAGAGAGTAGATACTTCTGATCTATGTGAACAAGAATGGCTTGATATGAAGGAAGAAATTCTTTTGGATTCTCTCCTTGCATAAGAGAAGGAGGTTCCTGTGGATTCTTCCCTAATATGGAGGAAGGTTCTTGTGGATTCTCCCTCAATGACATTTCAGAAACCAAATTTATCCCTAATACTTTGCAGTTGGATTTAGATATTAATTTGCCCAGGCCTTGGCCTTTTACTAGCTTTTTGGTTTTAATATCAAGGTCAAATTCAAGGATTTTAGCAATCCATATTCCTCTCTTTCCATCAGTATCAGGATGGGTTAAAACAGTTTTGACAGCATGATTGGGAACATAGGCAGTAATGTGTGAATGTAGGAAATAGGTTCTAAAGGATTTGAGGGCTTGAATTAAGGCATAAGCTTTCTTTTCCATAATATCATACCTAAGTTCAGCATCCCTCATAACTTTGGAAAAGAAGGCTATAGGCTGGTCATCACCATTGGAATTCTTTTGTAAAAGTACAATAGCTAGGGTAGTCTCAGATGCAAAAGAAAACATGATAAAAGGTAAAGAATAATCAGGACTAGCTAAAGTAGGGGCTTTAGATATTTCTTTTTTTATTTGATCGAAAGCATACCTAGCTGGAACTGTCCATTTGACTTCATTGTTTTTCTTTAGCATATTAGTTATGTCCTTTACTATCTCTACATAATTTGGGATGAATCTTCTAAGAAAATTAATCTTTCCAAGGAAGGTTTGAATCTCTTCATTATTCCTTGGTAGAGATAGAGTTTGAATGGATGAAACTATATTTGGATCATTTATAACTCCATTCTTAGAGATAATATTCCTTAGTAATTTCCCTTCCTTTACAACAAATAAAGATTTCTTAGGATTGATGGATATGCCAAATTTCGTGCACCTGTTAAAAACCTTACTTAAGTGTTTTAGATGATTTTCATCAAAATCAGAGAAAAAAATTAAATCATCCAAATAAATAACAATAAATTCAAAAATTTTACCTACAAATGCAAGATCCATTGCTCTATGAAAAGTGGCTCCTGCATTAGTTAAACCAAATGGCATCATGGTGTACATAAATGTACCCAAGGAGTGGTGAAAGCAGTTTTCTCTTGATCAACTTGACTTACCATTATCTGGTTGTAACCTGAAAATCCATCTAGCATAGAATCCTACTTGATCCTGAAACTTTCTGAAGTAAATAATCCATTTTAGGCAATGGACAATTATCTTTTAAGGAGGCTTTGTTCAGGTTTCAGAAGTCTACACATAGCCTAATCTCCCCATTCTTTTCCTGACTAGAACTAGATTATCTACCCAATTAGAATACCTTAAAGGTAAAATGATATGAGCATCAAGCAGCTTTTTGAGTTTATTTTCAATGGTTGGAAGTAGTATGGGATTCATTCCTCTTAATATCTGTTGGAAAGGTTTTGCTTCTGGTTTTAAAGGAATCTTATGCTCTATTAAAGTTGTATCATAAGTTTTTAATTCATTATAAGACCAGGAAAACACATATTTGTAATTTTTAAGAAGATTCAAGTATTTGGGTTTCACATCCAAAGGAAAATTTGATGATAATTTAACATTCCTTAAATCATCCAAAGTCCCAATATTGCATTCTTCAATTTCTTCTTTAAGTGATTTAGACATAGGGTTTTTAGAGATATCATTATCATCGAATATTTTTTGCAATGGAATTAATCCTTTAGGAATAAAATTATTAGATAGATGAATGATATCATGATAAATAATTTTAGAATTAAATAAATTTTCTAGATTTTCATGATTTAATTCTTGAATATCTCTTTGGTCTTCTTCAATTTTCATATTTGAGAATTTATCGATGACTTGAATGAAAGACTTTAATTGTTCATCATCTTCAAAAATCTGCTAATGTTAAGGATATCAGGGATTAATGGTCTGTATTTAACCTGAATTTGGTACTCAATTGA
This sequence comes from Pinus albicaulis, assembly GCA_034641835.2. Taxonomy (NCBI): domain Eukaryota; kingdom Viridiplantae; phylum Streptophyta; class Pinopsida; order Pinales; family Pinaceae; genus Pinus; species Pinus albicaulis. Next base: position 771,022,983 of record CM076575.1, on the reverse strand, counting down.
TACTGGTTGAGGAATTTTGAAAGAGCTTGCTGAAACAACAAGTGAATTAGCATGCATATTTTAATCTCTGGGAATAGTAGTTATGTTAAATCCAAAGAAAGATTTTTCAACTATATCCCAAACTTCATTTCTATAGGATCTAAGCCTTGGGTGTTTAGTTTGACACTAGTTTCTAACATGCTTGACTATAAGCTCAGAATTAAAGAAAACACTCAAGTTCTTAACCTTTAAAATTTTTTCCAGCTCAAGACCAAGAAGAAAAGCCTCATACTCAGCCACGTTATTGGTAACCTCAAATTCAAGTTTACATGACTGAGTAGTGTTTTCTTTGTTTGGTGAAATTAAAACCATTCCTGCTCCTGCTCCTTCCTTTGATAAAGACCCATCAAAATAAAGTTTCTAGATATCTGATTCTACAATCTCTTCTTCATAAACTATATTTTCAATGGAAAGTTGAGTGTTTGATGATTTTTGGGAAGATAACTGAAAGAAACTGAAATCCTAATCTACTGCATAGATAGGGTGGTTTTTTGCTTGATCAACTCTCCAAACAGTGTGAAGGAATCTTACTTCTCTATATAACCTTAAATGCTCACCTCCATAGAATGGAATAGTAGCAAAAGACATGTCCAGCTGAAGTGATCCCCCAAGTTTAGCACAACATGATGTAGATAGAAGCATGCCAAATTTGGGTGGAATATCAGTAACAACAATGTGTAATACTATACTCTTGACAAGGATTTGGGCTAAGGTCACAGCTAGATCTTTGATCAATCATAGACATGGTACTTTATTTTAATCAAAGGTGTAAAGATCATGATAGGAACGAGTAACTTGTAACTCAAGCTGGTCTATGATTACCTTTGGCATAAGGTTGTGTGAAGCACCAAAACCAAGCATACAATTATACAATAAAAATTCATGAGTCTTAAAGGTCACATAAAGTGGTGGGACAATCTCATCGATCATATCAGAACTAGGGCCAAAGACTACTGAGGGCTTTTCATCTTGCAAACTAATAATATCTCCCTCATCATATACACTAGAAGACTAAAGGTATAGGAATCTTAACCCTTTCCAATTCCTTTTCAATATTAAAATTTGTCAAAATTATTTTATCAGATGAAACAATTTCAATGGATGACTCTATAGTTTGAGGTGTTGGATTTTGTGCTTGAAAATTTTTTGTTGCAGGTTCAATGATTGTGGTATATTTTGGAGGTATAACTGGGCCTGATCTTGGTTTAAGATCATACCTTTTATTTAACTTTGCAATAAGAAATTCAAAAAAATCTTGGTATTTGAAAGTTGAGTATCTTCTTGTTCTTTTTCCAAAGACTGTGTTGAAGATGAATGGACTATGGCCATCTACTCTGCTGAAGAATCAAAATTACTGATATCTTATGTGATTACAGGGCCAGTATCCTGTGTTTGTTGGTCATCAATCAACAAAGGAGGTTGAATGTTTTGATTTGGTCTCTGAAGAATCTGAAGTTGAGGAGCTCTCCGAGATTCATTTTGATTTTGATTTTGAGGTCTGACAGAAATTTTCTGAGAAGATTTAGGTTGTGTTTCAATCTTAGAGATTCTATTGGAAAGGTTTCTAAGTAAAAAAGTGATTTCATCAATTTTCTGATCTTCAAGTTTAGATTTGGAAGAGGATGATTTATCAAGCTTAGCTTTTAATTTTCTTTATTCCTTTTCTTATTTAGCTTTAATTTTACCAGAAGCTGACATATTGGCTTCTACCTCAATAGAATTAGTCTACATGTCTTGTAATGTGTTATAAAATCTTTCCCTTAGCATAACTGTAAAGTCATCATCAAACGCTTTGGAAAATTTGACCTTTGGCAAAATGCGCATCGGAGGCTTACAATCATCAGCATTTTGTGTGGTAGAGTATTTTAAATTTTTAATAAATTCAACAACTCGGTTCACTGTGATTTATCAATCTTTGAGCTGAGAAATGATATTCTTCCTTATATTCAAAAAATGGATTAGAATAGACATAAAATGTCTCGTCTTGTTTAGTAGAGGATGATGGAATGGAATAATAAACTAGAGTAACAAAATCGATAGGCTTGAATTCATGCAAATGTAAGCCCAATTCTGTCTCAGATGTAGGTGAATCTAAAGGAAAATATGGAACTTGCTATGACTCAAGTGATTCTGCCAACAAGGCTGACTGAAGATCTACTCCTTTTGAATAAAGTTCAAAAACTCTAGGAGATACTTGAGTCGAATCAGGATGGGATGATATAACTGAAAAGGGATCTACAGATGAAAGCCCTTCAGGGTGTAACGCTAAAGAGGAAGAAGCAGAAATGTTATGTTTTCTTCTTAAAGATGCTTCCCTAATCAGTTTTCTAGATCTGGTAATGGGTTAAAAATCTCAGATTTAGAATGTGATCTAGTGTGCTTAAAGGGAGCCAGCTTGAACCAGTGGAACCGCCACGTTAAAGGTTTTGACCTATATCCTTATCCTTTATTCACCTTAAAGGAAAGGAGAAAATCGTTGCCCCATGGAAAATTTAGCTTTCAATTCTTCATCTCCCGGAAATGGCGCCAATTTGATGTTGTCCTTTGAGATAACCTAAGGTCGATAAGTTATGCCAAAGCATCTAAAATATTTGTTTGTTTTTTAATATTTTGATGACCAGTGAATAGTTTTCTGAAACACTTGATTTAACTTAGAAAGATCTTTGATAAGAAGAATATGAATAAATATAAATGATTTAATATTCAGATAGAATATTTAATAATTTATAATAAAAAATTATGAAAAATATGTTTTCACAATAAAAAAAATATAATCAAGTCATAACAAGAACCTATGTGTAATTAAATTTCAAGAGGAATCTACAATAACGGATAGCTTTGTAAATTAATATCTTAATCCAACTACAACTTAACAATGAATCGAAAATGAAACTGAGATTCAATTAAATTTCCAATTGGAGAAATGTTAATGAATTAAATTATATGAGGAATACATAATGAAAAACAGAATAGAGATAACTCACAAGAACACAAGCCATATGAAGTAAATCCAGAATCCTTTATTCAATAAAAAAATGCTCCAGCTATTACAAATCTTCTTGATAACTAGCTCAAGGGTGAAGCCTCAAATACTTCAATGGATGAAGTATTTAAACAAAAATAAAGTTATAATAAATGCCTAAGTGACAAGGTAATCTATATTTTCTGAAATTTAACAGAAATAAAGGAATTCGATCCAAAAATAATGAATTAGCGTGTTTGGCCCTGCTTTAAAGGAAAATTGTTGCTAAGTGGCCACTTTCTGTTGCTGCGCTGGCAAGATGACTTGTCCTCTAATCTTGATATTCGCAAAGCTTCTCCCACCGCTCCTAATATGGAATTGATACTTTAATAACCCTGCTGTAGATTTCATCTACCTCAGTATACTTTGCAAAAGTAGGTTTTACAGTGAAAATGTGTTTTATCTCATGATGAATAAAACTGATATTTTCAACAACTTTGTAAAATGCTTTGCATGTCATAGAACCTTGAATAGAAGACATGGATGCATACCTTATTGTTTCTTTGAGCTTCTTCATATAATATTCCTTGGGCATTAATTTATCATTTATAACAAACAGTGAGGGCAGACCTTTTTTAATCAATGCATTAATTCTTGAGAGAAATCTGTTGATTTCCATATCAAGAGTGTGACATTTCTCTGTTAACTGCACTACTAAGTTATTTTTTATTAGAAATTTATTTACCTCAAGGATAGTCTCAGTCCTGTCATCTACCCCTAGCTCATCTAGTTCTTGGTTTTCCTTATAGTTTAGAAACTTTATAATGTTGTTGGATGTATTGGGAATTTCTCCCAGTTGAGTATTTATATCAGAAATTACCTGATTTGCTTTTTCCACTAACTCCTTCTGCTCAAATATGATCTTGATAAATGGCCATATTTCATTAATTTCATCAATGATGTTGTTCCAAATAATTTCTTTAACATTGCCAAGAGTGTATCCAATAGAAGCTTCAGTGGCTGATTTCTTCCATATTTCTACTTGGTTCTGAACTCTCTCAAGCTCTGATGCATGGAAGGTGTCAGACTGCTTTTTCTGATCCTGTAGAAGTTTCACTTTGTCCTATAACTTATTTATTTCTTTAGTCTGCAAGGTCATATTTTGGAGTGTGTGCAGATGCTAATCAGTCTGCAACATCTCCTTTACTAGTGATAGCAGGTATGGCAGTAGGAATAGTTGTCATAGGAAGTGTTTCTAAAGGAGCAGCTTGCTTGGCTAGTTTCTTGCTTTATTTAATCCACTTCTCCATATTTGTTTCCATTTGCTTCAACTATGTACCATGTTCTAAAATGAGCTTCATCATGTCTTCCTTTTATGTCTCTATCTCTTCAATCTCCTTTGCTAAAATATCTTCTGTTGCTGGTAGTTTTAACCGCTTCCTTAATGCTGCAATATCTGCATTCATTTTCCTAATAAACTCTTTGCGGAATCAAAATTTTTAGGATCATAACCCAATTTGATTACCAAATATTCCAAGGTTTTAATCCTAGTATCTTTAGAAAAATCTAAAACTTTTTACATGTTTATTTGTGACCAGACATTTTGTTGGTGTTCAGGTAGGGATGATTTATCCACCCTAATTCGACATTAATCTTATCAATCCAAGAGCGTATCCTTTCAAGGAAACGCAAAAGGTATATGCAGGAACAAACACATAATCCGTTCAACCGAGGTTTTACAGTTAAAACTCAAAACATTGTCATGAAGTAAAATTAACGTAGAACATTCAAAAATCTTAATCAGCAAGAAATAAAAATAACAACCATAGCACAACACGAATTAATCCACCCATATACACAGACACAACACCTAATCAGAAGAGTGGGCCCAACTCTCTTATCAAGGCTTCGTTGATTATGAAATGCTTTGGAACAGTAAAACCAAATGTATTTTATTGATATACAAAATGTGATTACAGTCTTCTCTTCGGAACCCTGAATTACAGGAACAATGTCCATTTTATACATAGTACAAGGGAATAAAAAATTTCCCTAAAACATGATAACCACATGTTCAGAAATGGACTCTGGTTGAAACGGCATGAACGACAGATATTCTGGATGGAGCAAAGGCCGAGAATAGGCCTAGGGAGTCGTGGTCCAGCTGCGCGCTCTCCCTTTTGGCTAGCCGTTACCGATTCTTGTTGTGATCTGCTGGAGCGAGGGTTCCTATCTTTCAATCAACAGCAAAACACAAACCTTAGTGCCGCAATTAGGTAAAACCCCACGATTTTACTTCATTAATCAAAATATCCCAATTGAACAAGTCAGGGGTATTTACCTCAGGAGTTTATCATGGAAAATGTGGGTAAATTAAGAAAAAAGGGTCAAAAAGGATAACAAAAGTGGGCAAACAAATAGCTGAATTCAGTGCCCAACATCTCCCCCCAACTAGCCTTCTGCATGTCGTCATGCAGTCCGCCGCCCCCGCGGATCTGGGTTCTGCAACATGTGAGCTTCATGAAGCCCGACAAGATCATACTCCAGAGTCATCTCTGTCCCTGGGACTTTAAACCCATCTGAAAGGAGGACCTCCTTCCACCAGTCTACCGGAACATTATATGCGGGGGTGTATACTTTTTCCGGCAGCCAAAGAACAGGATATTGAAATCGAAGCCCCATCCACTGGATTCCACATGTTTGGATACATGCCACATATCTCGGTACTCGAGTGAGTACTCGTGCAAAATTAGGTGCCCCAAAAGGCTCCCTGCTTCTAACAGCTGTTGGTGACATCATCCATATCCTCTAACAAGCATCTAGAGCTTCCTTCTGGAAAATAATTATTTGGTTGACACAAAGGTCAAGACACCACCTTTGTGTCCTCAACATTATGGATTTGTTTTCCTCAAACTTCAAAAAGGCATGGTGTTTATTAAACACGGTGTTTGGCCTCTCATGCTCTGCCCTTATTATAAATGGCTCAGTGACTTGGTTAGACTCAAAAGTGTCACAAGCCTTCCGCCAATGAATTTGATTAAGAGCATAAGATGTGAGGGCTCTCAACTGAATGTCCCCCACATATGGGGCCGGGTTAAAGTCTCTATCCAACCGTAACAAATATCTATGCAAATAAAATTCACACATTAGATGCTGAGTGGGTAGATCATGATTCCTCATGATTTGGAGGAATTGTACACCATCCTCGATCTCATCTCTTATTCTCTCCATGAAAAATAAAAGGAAACGTTCATGTAAAAATAAATAATAGAAAAAAGCAGGGGGGCGACATGCCATCACCTCTTGCACCAAGTTGAACATTTGTTCTTTATCATTCTTCAGCTCAGCCACTTTCTTTTCCAGCTGCTCCATCTCGAGATGCTGCTTTACATGCCTCAACCTCATGATATCCATGTGCTCTACATACCCAAAAATGGTTGTGGAGGCTTTTTCTTCCGTTCTTTTGATCTCCTTCTGGTATCGGGCCGCAGTATTCTTCCATTTTTTTAGTTCGGTCGTTAAGGTATATTCTCTGGCCTCGAACAAATGTTCAATTGGTTCTGTCTCAGTTTCTGCTTCGACCCTATCAACCCTGGGTCTCTTGGCTCGTCGTCTATACTTATTTATCTGCTTCTGCATCTTGTGCACTTTTCTCCTCAAACTCCTCACTTCCATTTTCAACCGCATGGTTTCCTTGAACTGATGTTGATATCTTTGCTTGATAGGGGGTCTTCGCAGCCCGCCCAATTCTACTTCCTCTTGCTTAACCTGTATCCTCTTAGCTTGGACAGCTGGAGGTGGATCCCTCGGAACTGTCTTTGTCATGTCGACAGTCGGTCCAATCTCTGCTGCCTGTCATTCTTCCACTCTTTCTTGTTTCACTCTTTTTATGCATTCATGCACCATTGGTGTATTCGTCGAGACCGCTCCGCTTGGTCCCTCCTCTCCACCAATGGTTGTTCTCTCATCAGGGACGTTCTCTTTGGACAATGGCGTCCCAGTAATATGCCCTTCCACTGATGTATCTGTTGGGGTTTCTTCCGGCTGTAGTCTTCGTTTTAGATTTGAAGACATAGGAATGGCAATGCCTTCTTCTTCTCTTTGCTGCGGGGAACGGGTTACCCGCGTTCCCTTAGGAAAAAATACAGGAAACTGGAACAGGTTTTCTTCATTCGGTTCTGAGGTCGACGCTGGTTCTTGTGGAGTAGCGTCGGCCTCACTCCTTAGCTCTTCTGCCATTTCCCTTGTAGTCTCTCTAGTCAGAGTGGTCACGACTGGTTCCTCCACAGGTTTTGTATTAACGGGGGATCCTTGTGGAGTAACTTCTGTGTCCATGGCACTATCTGTCTGCATGACTAGCTCTGCGGGCTGGGCTGGTTCTTGTGGAGCAGCGTCAGCCGAAGTACCAGTAGGAATTTCTGCGGCCTCCATTGATTCAACTTGCGTTTGGAGGATCGAATCTTCCTCACACTCCTCAGTCTCCATCTCCCTTTCCTCAGGCTCCTCCTCATCAACATAATCATCCTCTTCATTTCCTTGCACGGTTTCTTCTTCTTCTTCTTCGTCCTCTTGCATAGCTTCCAGTTCCTCTGCCCTAGCAGCCATGGCAGCTTCTATTTCTTCCTCTGTAGAATTTTGCAAAAATTCCCATGGAATCAGAATTTTATCAATAGCATTCAATACTAACAGCCACACCATCCCATGGTGGGAAAGGACTGCCAATGCTTGCCACACTCCCCGAGCCGAGTTTGCCATCAAATGCAAGCTTCTCAGAAGAAAATAGGGCACGTTCATTGAGAAGGCTTCCACTTGAGGAAACCGCAAATGCGCCAATATGCACAGATGGTACTTGAAAATAGTGGAGTACCTTCCCTCACATGTTATATATTTAATCACAGCTTCTGCAACTCTTCCCCATGGCCGCGGCAATGAAGCTCTATCGTATCCTCGACCCTTCTGTGCAATGTTCTCTCCGCCTTGAAGGAAAGCTTCAGGGAATTCCGGAAGAGGAGTCCTTCTGGAAAGCCAGTGTTCTCCACCCTGTGGCAATCCACTGACCTCTGTAATAACTTCCTTTGTGAATGGAATTTCCAGCCCGCGAACCCGAGAAACTCCTTCCTCCAGATTCAATGCAAATTCCATTGTAATTTCTTCAGCCCAGCCATTTAACCTGTCAAAATAACCATCCCAGCCTGCATTCTCAAATATCCGCCATACTTCCTGATTGCTTCAGATTCGTATTGAATCACCGTGCTCATGGCGCACAGATCAGCCACCCATTGTTGCAGAGGTGGAAGCGACACAATGACTACAGTGATCTAGCAGGGGAGAGTGATAGGGCTCCGAACTATTGGTAACTGTAATAACGTCATGGCCACTTTTGAATATAATAGGTAAACACTACGAGTACGTTTTAAATTAATTGACAGATTGCAGTGGTACTGTTAGATATTCTTGGTTTTAATGCAGAATGTTTACAAGGTGACTGATATGACTCTTATGCGTACAAGTACGCATCCCAACTCAACGGTATAATTAAAAGGTACTTAAGGTCATTAAATTTGTTTTAGAAATAGTCATGTGTCATAAGTACCTCTATTAAGTACGTCGTCAGTCATTATGACGGTACCCTCCCCCCAACTTAAAGTGACGGCCGTCCTCGGCACGCTTTGACTGTCCTTTCGGAATATTTAATTAAATTCGTAAAAATCAGCAGAGATGTACCTACGGACTTACCTTAAGGTGGAGTAACAGCAAAAATGTCTGTCGTGAATAGTGAGTGACAGCAACAATGAGTAATGGCAGTGGCGGAGTGACGGCAGCCACGAAGTAACGACAGTTGCAGAGTAATGGAAGTTGCGGAGTAAATATAGTTACAGAGTAATGGCAACTTTGGAGTAACGAAAGCTACGTTGTAACGGCAGTTGCAGAGTAACAGAAGTTACAGAGTAACAACAACTGCAGAGTAACGACAACAACGGTGTAGCAGCACTTCGAAGTAACAGCATCAGCATTGTAGCAACAACTTCAGACTAATAGCATCAGTAGTCTAGCAGCAACTTCGGAGTAACAACATCAACGATGTAGCAACAACTTCGGAGTAACAACATCAACAGTGTATCAGCACTTCAGAGTAAGAACATTAGTAGAGTGACACGAGATGTCACTTTTCTCCCGGCCATAATTCTTTTATTATTTCTACAAAATAAAAAATAAGTAATAACCACATTTTTTTATTTTTTAGTAATGGAGAGTGAGAGTGTCTTCTGTTGCAATAATCATTAAATCAGCTAAATGTGAAGGGGTTTTAACAAAGGCATCTTTAGAGGCTGGACGATGATATAATTTTAGATGGTGTCCATTTACTACAAATGTAGTCTGATTCTCATCAATTGTAATTAATCTAACTGTTCCATTATCAAACACTGCATCCACTTGATATGGTCCCATCCAGCAAGTACAAAGTTTTCCTTTGAAGTCCTTAAATATGGAGTCATACAGTAATGCAAAATCCCCTTCATGAAACACCTTAGTTTTAATAAATTTTTCATGCCATTTGATCCTCTGTTGTTGAACAGCAGTAGTTCTCTGGACAGCTACTGATCGAATCTCCTCTAACTCGTTCAACTGTTCCATTCGGTGCTTCTGTGCTTCTAATAAATCCAAGCCTACTTCCAAAGCTGTTCTAAGTGTGCTAATTTCAAATTCCACTGGAAATAGGGGAGATTTCCCATAGACCAGTTCAAATGGGGAAAATCCTGTTGTATTCCTCCATGTTGTTCTATAGGCCCATAAAGCTTTTGGAAGTTTCTGTGCCCAATCCCGGTGATGACTTGCTACTGTCTTGGAGTCCCATACCTAGAAAAGATCTCTTAAAAAATGAAGTCTGACACTACTTTCTCTATTGCCCTCGTGACTGCTCTAGCTTCCACCCATTTGGTTACATAATCAGTACAAAATAGGATGTAAGATTTTTGATGAAAAGGTGCGTTAAAGGGGCCAAAAAAATCAATGGCCCATCTCTCAAATGGTTTAAGGACTATCTGGGGTTGAAGATGCATTTCATCTACTTTCCCAGGTTGTCCCATCCTTTGACAGCTATCACACCTTCGAATATAATCCCGAGCATCATGAAAAATGGAGGGCCAATAGTATCCCATCTGCAGCACTTTATGACCTGTCCGTTTGTCTGCAAAATTTCCTCCACAGGGTCCAACATGTGCAGCCTTTAGGATCTCATAGATATCATCTCTTGCTACACAACGCTGAATCTGCTGATCAATCCCTTTATGGAAAAGATATCCTGCCATCCACGAATAGCGGGCACTCTTATGAATGATCTTCCTCTACTCCTTATAAGATAAGTGACGGGGCACTTCACCTGTAGCAAGATAATTAGCAATATCTACATACCACAGCGTATTAGTAGATACTGCAGAAATATGCTCATCTGGGAAATTATCATCAACTGGTCTATTCTTACCATCATGTTCTAACCTAGATAAGAAATCTGCAACCACATTGTCCTTCCTTGGTTTATCTACTATAGTAATATCAAATTCCTGTAGTAGCAACAGCCATCGTGTAACATGACCAGGGGTAACAGGTTTGTTCATTAAATACCTGATGGCAGCATGATCAGTGTGCACAAAGGTAGAATACCTGGTAATATAATGCCGAAACTTGTTGATGGTGTAGACAACAACAAGGAACTCTTTCTTAGTCACTGTGTAGTTTAATTCAGCCGGAGCTAGATTTTTACTAACATAGTAGACTGCATAAGGAATTTTATCTTCTTGTTGTCCTAGTACTGCACCAATTTATGTTTGAGAAGCATCTGTGTGAATATGGAAAGGTAATGCCCAGTCTGGTCCTCTAAGAACCAGAGCACTACAGAATAATTTTTTAATCTTTGCGAAGGCTACCTCACAGTCCTCTATCCACACAAATTCTGAATCTTTTGTTAGTAATTTAAATAATGGGTGGGCTAATTTTGCAAAATTTTCCATAAAGCACCTATAATAACCAACATACCAAATAAAACTACGTACCTATGTGGGCGTTTTAGGTGTTGGAAAGTGCAGAATTACCTTTACCTTTGTTGGGTCCATCTTGATTCCTTCAGCTGAAAGAAAATGTCCCTGAAAAATTCCTTGTTCCATCATCATGTGACACTTTACTATACTCAGGGAAACACATGCTTGTATACACCTTTCAAGAACTTTTTCTAAATTTTTCATCCCCTCCGAGAATGACTCCCCATATGTAGTGAAATCATCCACATAAATTTCAACACCATCATCTATCAAATCAGAGAATATTCCCAAGATTTCCCTCTGAAATGTTACAGGGGCATTACATAGGCCGAAAGGAAGGAACCAATATGAAAATGTTCCCTAGGGACATGTGAAAGTGGTCTTGTCCTGATCCTCAGGAGCAATTTGGATTTGGTTGTATCCACTAAACCCATCCAGAAATGAGAAAAATTTCTTACCAGCCAATGTGTCTAAGACTTGATCGATAAATGGTAGAGGGAAATGATCCTTCTGCGTTTCCTTATTTAACTCTCGGTAGTCCACGCAGATTTGCCACTTACCATTTTTCTTAGGAACCATTACTGGTGGTGAAACCCATTGGCTATCTGAGATAGGATAGATAAAACTTGCATCCAGTAGTTTCTGAATCTCTTCTTTCACAATGTTTTTTAATTCTGGATTCATCCTTCTCTGAGGTTGTATTATAGGATGACAATCTTCTTTGATGTATATATGATGGGTGCAAAAATTATCAGGGATCCCCTTCATGTCTGAGTAATCCCAGGCGAAAGCTTCCTTATACTTTTGAAGAACATCTATCAGCTGCTTCCTCTGGGACTCTGACAGAATTGGATTGATATTCAGGGTTTTCCCTGGTTCTATCTCCACTTGGACACTTTCATGAGGTGCATCAACATCTTATTCTAATTCTTCTATTGTCTTAATATATTCCTGAGTCTCACAACTTAAAATAGATTCTAAGACTTGCTGATTCAATTCTGAAACGGAACAAGGATCATTCATAAAGGAAGTGATCACATCATCTTCTAATTCCATCTTCAATTGAAGGGCCTGCCCGATAGTAGGGACCAGTCTCACCTCTTCCTCTTCTTCTTCGACCTCCACCATAGATACAACCTTCTTGCTGGCTGCTGACTTCTTGGATGCATCTGGTTCTGCCGGTGGGTATAGCACCAAATTATTGGTGTTATGACCGTTTTTCCTGATCGGCATCCAATATAAGCATCTGCAGTAGCCAGCCATGGCCTCTCCAAAATAAAAGAGTGGCCTCCCACTGAAGACTGTGTATTTAGCACTAGGAAATCGATAGGGTAATGCCATGCATCTACTGAAATTGTCACGTCCTCCAACTTCCCCACAGGCTTGACTGTGGACCTATCCACCAATTCCAACATTGTAGATGTATGCTTCAAATTATTAAGGCCTAATGTATGCATGGTTTCAGTAGTGATGAAATTGATGGCAGCACCCAGGTCTACCAGTACATTTGGAATCTCCATCCCATTAATCTGTACTGTCAGAACTAGGTTCCCTAGGTCTCCATATTTCACTGGTGTTGATTTCCCCATCATGAAGTTCTATAGTTTTCCCATAACATGTATAGTGAGGGGGTCCTTAGTTTTCTTTGCAAGTTTCTTCGAACAATAATCCCTAAGAGTATTTGCATAAATTGGCACATCTTTCATAGCTTGTAACAAGGGGATTTTAACAAATAAATTCTGCAATTCTCCTAATAATTCAAATTCAACTTGTGGGCTTGTTTTACTTACAATCAGTCTCTTTGGGTAGGGTGGTTCAGATTGAGGTTGTTTTACAGGAGGCGCCTTAACAGTTTGTTTTGGTTCTCTATTGGCTGGTTGTGACTCTCTGTCTTCATTATCAAGCTGTTCAATGATGACCGAAGGGGGTTGGACATTAACTGTCTGGCCAGATCGCAAATTCATTTCATACATATCTGCCGTAGAAATTCTATACGAGGTTAGGTTAAGAACATTGGCTTGGTGAGCTACTTTATTATTGGGGTTAGGATTAGGCTGCATTGGAAGCTGAGGATGGACAGGTTGGTTACCAGGAAGCACAGTGGAGGGTAATTGGAGCTGCTATGGTATCTGTTGTTGTGGCATCTGCTGAGGGAACTTCCCTATAGAGGGTCCTTGCCAAGTTGAAGCCCATGATGAACTCATACTAGCAAGAGGGTTCCATTGCTACCATAGTGGGTGCTGGTATTGTGGCCACATAGGGCAAGGTATGGGTTGGGGATTCATATTATAATTATTGAAATAATGAGATGGATCCAGATACATACCTTGATTTCCCATTGGTGGTCGAAATTTCCACGGCTTCCTGGTGCCCATAAGATATAGTTGCTCCGTGTCCTCCCCCTCTCCTTGAAACACTGCTTTCAGGCCCAACAAGGAAGGGCATGAGCTGGTAACATGATTTTGCTCACAGATGTCACATTTCTCTATAGATTTTAATGGGCATTCTCTTTCTAAATTATTCTTCTTGCATTTCGGGCAGAATATCGACATAGCCCTTTCCTTCTCCAACTGCTTCTGCTTCACTTGCAAAGTATCCATCTGTGTTGACAGGGTACTAAGAATATTTGTCTTCAGGTTGTCTAACAGGTTCCCAATTTCTGCTTTCGTAATACCCCCACTAGATCCTTTCACTGAATGAACCCCTGATCTGTTTCTTGCAAGCCCTCTTGAGCATTGTATACACAAATCGCAAATATTTTCAAAAGTTTCCTTGGAGATGTCTCCTTTCCCCACAATATTCAACATTTCCATTGAATCCTCTCGAAAAGATCAAAGGAGGATAACCTTCGAAATTTCTTTATCCAAGTCAGAATGTCCCGACCTCTGTAAGAGGTACTTAAACCTCTCCATGCAGTCTTCCAGACTTTCATCTTCTTTCTGTGTAAACTTGAAAAGCTCCTCCTTGATATTCTGAGATTTACAATAGTCCTGATATTTCTCTAGGAAATTTGTTTGCGTGCCCTCTCATGTGGTAATGGATTTCCCTCCGAGGCCCATAAACCATCGTAGAGCCATCCCCTTAAGTGTAGAAGGAAAAATATTCAATTTCTGGGCATCCATCATGTAATCATACCCCCGACACACTATCAAACTCAAACAGAAATGTGTCGGGGTCCTCTGAAACGAGCCCATGGAAATTTGGTAAAGCTTCCAATGGGATAGGCTTTGTAGGTGCACCTCCTCCCATATTCTCAAGGGGAAACTTGATAGTAGAGGTTGTGGGAGCCATGAAAATCTTCCAATAGTCGCTGGGGATTTCAACAGGCTCTGTAGAGGATGATTGGGGTCTCCTTACTACTGGAACTTGAGTGGCTTTGGTAGCGCTCCCCCAGTCTCTCGGTGATACAAATATCGCTTCATTTCTACTGCTTGTGTCCTGATGGCTCAATCCATCAATGAAAAATTCCTTTCCCTTATTGAAGTAGTCTGATTCTGTCAATACTCTACTTTCGATCTCTTCTCCTTCTATTCCCAATGCAAGATCCTCTTGATCAGGTCCAATGCTACTTGAGTCTTCCACTATTAGAGGACCCTACTGTACTGAATCACCAATGGATGCCAGAGTATGCACTGGTTGATCTACTGATTGTCCTTCAGATCGCACTCTCCCAGCCCCTGGCCTTGTAGCTACACGAGAAGTTGCTTCTACCTCCGCCTTTTCTATGATCTGCTGGATATAATTTTTTCTTCCCAAATCTGGTCTTCCCTTCTTTGGGGCTCTCACTCTGCCCCTCTTATATTATTCCTTTTTCATACAAAAATTAATGTGATGGAGAATATCTGCATGAGCCTACAACACTTCAATCCTGAAGTAAGGTGTCAAAGGACCATTCCTTCCCCAAGACAAAATAATTTAAAAAGAGAAAAACAGCAAGACGGAAACTAGAGTTTCAGACCCAGAGCAGGGCATCAAAAGACTCCTCCCTCCTTGGGACAAGAACAAGAAACACACAACCCAGAAAAAGACCTAATACTTCCCAGATCTGAAGCAGGGTGTCAAAAGACTCCTCCCTCCCCAGGACAAGAAGATGGCCCAAAACTCGAAACAAAAGCAAAAACAAACAAACCAAAATCAAAACCTACACTCAAGACCTGAAGCAGAGTGAGAAAACTCATTCTCTCACCAAGACAAGAGATCGACCCTCTGGTTGCTTCGAATCGTTGCTTGCACCTTGTTAGCCTCCCCGGCAATGGCGCCAAAAGGTTGGTGTTCAAGTATGGATGATTTATCCACCCTAATCCGAAATTAATCTTATCAATCTAGGAGAGTATCATTTCAAGGCAATGCGCAAGGTATATGCAGGAACAAACACATAATTCGTTCAACCAAGGGTTTACAGTTAAAACTCAAAACATTTCCGTGAAGTAAAATTAATGCAGAACATTCAACAATATTAATCAACAAGAAATAAAAATAACAAC
The DNA here is from genome assembly GCA_034641835.2 of Pinus albicaulis. NCBI lineage: Eukaryota > Viridiplantae > Streptophyta > Pinopsida > Pinales > Pinaceae > Pinus > Pinus albicaulis. The sequence goes on along the minus strand of CM076575.1, from coordinate 771,007,462 downwards.
CATAGCACAATAGGAATTAATCCACACATATACACAGACGCAACACCTGATCAGAAGAGTGGGCCCAACTCTCTAATCAGGACTGCGTTGATTACGAAATTCTTTGGAACAATAAAACCAGATGTACTTTATTGATATACAAAATGTGATTACAATCTTCTCTTCGGAACCCCGAATTACAGGAACAATGTCCATTTTATACACAGTACAAGGGAATAACAAATCTCCCTGAAATCGGATAATGCGTGTTCAGAAATGGACTCTAGTTGAAACGGCACGAATGGCAGATATTATGGATGGAGCAAAGGCCGAGAATAGGCCCAGGGATTCGTGGTCCAGTTATGCGCTCTCCCTTTTGGCTAGTCTTTATCGATTCTTGTTGCGATCTGCTGGAGCGAGGGTTCCCATCTTTCAATTTGCAACCAAACACAAACCTTAGTGTTGCAATTAGGTAAAACCCCGCAATTTTACTTCATTAATCAAAATATGCCAATTGGACAACTCAGGGGTATTTACCTCAGGAGTTTATAATGGAAAATGTGGGTAAATTAAGAAAAAAGGGTAAAAAGGGATAACAAAAGTGGGCAAAGAAATAGCCGAATTCGGTGCCCAACACATTTTCTAGTGTGACCTGCTATTTAGATAAAGACATAGCAATGTTAGTTATAGTGGAGAAAATAATCTCCCCAGTTTTTTTATGCATCTCCATTTGATCAATGGGATGTATGTATCTGACATCAAACTCAAGAGATGTCTTCTTATAATCTGCTTCTCCTTTGGGCTAAGGAACTTGTGCTTGAATAAATGTCATTAGCATTATTCCTTTCTCTGAGCCGAACGCTGAAAATAGTCTAATTTCGGCACCTGAAGTTTGTTTCCAGAATTGATTGTATGTGTTTATCTTCAAGGCTTAATTTTTTAATCTGATTTTCTTGAATATATCCATGGTGCTTTTCTCTAGCTCACTTGAATTTGATGTACCTATATGCATGATTTTTTGTTGCTCTGTTGTAGTCATGGAAGTGGTAGGCAACTACGTGGACTGCTCACCTATTAATGAGGATATAAGAGGCTCATTAGTGTTAATAGGAATCTGCTGCTCTGAATCTTTGCTAAGGCTTAATCTGGAACTAAGCTTAGCCTTCTTTCTGTACATGATTTTAAATCCCTTGCTGAAGATTTATGTCTCTGAAGGGGATCCTTCTTCTTTGTTCCTTTTGGCTGTCTTTTCTTGATTTGCAGGAGTCTGCACTGTTGATGAAGAGACTGGTTTTTCTTATGCCTCATGTAATGTATTCTCTATCCACTCTTGTTGGTTCTTATACTTCTCTATTTCTAGCCTTGGTGTGTGAAAATAAGGAGTAGATTTGGTTTCTACACTTAATTTGGAAACTATCCCTAATGGATCATTTGACCAAGTGAAGCTTAGATCAAACTGAATTTTCTTCAATAGTTGGTCTGCCTCTGCTCCTACTTTCCTGATGTTACATATGAATGGGACAACCTGTGTTTTTAGCTTAAACTAAGACATTTTCTTGGAAGCAACAAAATTGACGTGATTCATGTTGATCATTTGCCTAATGAATTGTAAGGCAAAAATCCTCATTGGGAGAAATTTTGGCAACTTATATGGTTGCAGCTCACATCCAAAAACTCTTATCTCTGTGTAGTTTTCATATAAGTACCAATCTCTTGTTTGTACCTATTCTGACAATTGCAAAATATTTTGGATTTCTTCATTGATTCTTGGTTCATCTCTGTTGCTTAAAAGGAAAATGGCTGGGTGGAAAAACATCTCAATGAATTGTTTATATGTGAACTCATTCTGATCTTTCATAACTAGGGTGGTCCATAAAATGACTGACTGCTGGTCTCCTTTCTCATTTAGTTCCTATAATGAAAATTTCATGTTGTGTTCTTGAAATTATATGAACATGTAGACTAAGATAGAGGTATATTTAAATACCTCCTCTGTGTTGAAGTTGAGAAACTGATGATGAATAGACTCTGCAAGGAAATGACTGAAATTGAACACTATTGAAGGTTTGGCATCATTGGAAAAGATTGATAAAAATCCTATAACGGCCTCATCTAAATATTGATTAGATTAGTATCCAAGAAGGTAAGATAGGACAATGGTTATCTGCTTGGTTCTCTCAACGAATAGGGATGAAGGATAAGGAGGCTTTTTCTTATGAAATGAAGCATCTTGTGCTAGGAATAATTCTAGAGTTTGGGTTCTCTTGCAAGGTCCAATCTCTAATATATTTCAACGAAAGCTTCATGATAAAATAGGGTACCATTGTTGACTTTAGGGGCTAGCATCATTTGATCAATGGTCTGAGGGGTTATGGTAAACAAAACTTTTCCATTGGAATTGATTATGGCTCTCTGGATTGGAAAATATGAGGCATGGCATTTCCTAATGAAATCGGGAGCACTGTGGGTGGGAGGAAACATATAATGCGGTAGGTTTGACTCCTAGAGCTAGATTTCATCTGATTTCTCAATCCACTTATCTTTAAGCCATCAATACATCTCAAGAATATCAATATCAGAATGTGTTTCATAGATCCTGTAGTCTCTATCAACCATAGGGACATGATGAAGGTCTAGAGAAGGGAAAATCAGAGGATTAATGTTTTCCTCAGGTCCTTTATCTTTGGGAGGCATGATGGCTAAGGTTGGGAGTGAAATCTGATAGGAATACAAACAATGAATAGAGAAATTGTTATAGGCAGGGAAAAGAGAGGATATTTGGAATGAGCAGGCGCTGGAAGCTTGATATGTCTGGTTTCTAGAGAATGACCTGCAAATAGCAACAATATAACCTGTAAACGAAAATAAGAAGATCTATATAGAAAAACAGGATTTCCGTTTATGGCATGGGGAATCAACGATTAAGTTAATTATAATATTAACGGACTGATAATGAAGATATGACAGTTCAACAAGTGAATGAGATGGCGGATGAGGTGGTGGCAGCAGAATGGCATGAGGATCAATGGTCATTTAAATGGTATTGGAAAATCAGCTTTCGGAGGGGGGTTTAAGCAGTTTATGGTTTCGCGCCTAGGGGGCCCAAAAGCCTGAGATGGTGCCAAATATCAGCGGGCTGTTTTATTTTAGTGTCGAGTTCTGAACCCCCACCTGGTGATAAAGTTCGGTTTGTGAAGGGGGGCCAAAAGGCTCTGAGATCCGTTGGATGCCGACAGCTATGAGGAGAATCATCAGATTTATGGGAATATGAGAGGATGGTAAGATGAAATGATGTGGAATGGTGGGTCAGGTTTTATTTTATAAAGCTTAGGGAATGCATGAAGGGAATGATTTAGGGAAATGTAAATTAAGGGAATAAATGGTGGGATATGTTTAAGGGAAATGAAATGAAAAGGGAATAATGGTGGGGGTATATTATATGGTCTTAAAACTTAGGATATGGGTTAATAATGCTTGGGATAATGTTTAAACCACATAAATCTCTCCTTTTATGGGCACATTTAGACTAGCAGCCAGTGAAATTTTTTAAAACAAAATTGAAGCTTTCCTTTTTCTTTTTGCTTCCCTAACATTTTATTTTGATTTTCCTTCTTTATTTAGGGTAGCTAACACTTATCATTTTATTGATATGGATGCCTATAAAACATTAAAAAAAAAAAAATCCTAACATTTTTTAATTATTTCATTCTTTTGCATCCATATCCTACCTTAACATTTTTTTTAAATTATTTGACTAATTATGCTAACTTATCAAAACTAGATAATGTTACAACAAGGCCAACCAAATTGTACTGGAAAGAAGTAAAGCATGTATTATGGTACCTCTGAGGCACTAGCCAGCATGGATTATGGTACAAACAGAAAAAGGGAGAGAAGTTGCATGTCTTCACATATGCAGATTTGGAAGGGATTCCATTCGACCGAAAGAGAACATCAGGTACAATTTTTAGTGTTGGGTCTGTACAATTTTTCTGGTACAACAGGAAGTAGAGGTCTACGGTGCTCAACTCAGAAGATGTCGAATACATGGCTACAAGTCAAGCACCATGTGAGGAGTTGTGGATGAGAAAGATACTTGTGGGACTATTTGGTTAGGAGATTTATCCAACTGTGATCTATTGTGATAATCATAGTTTCATTAATCTCTTTAAGAATCCAGTATTTCATGGTCAATACAAGCATATAGATATTTAATATCATCATTTATGGGACTGTGTGCAGAGCAGGATAATGTTGCTACAATACATTTTGACTGAGGAACAAAATGTTGACATGTTGAAAAAATCTTTATCAAGATGGAAGTGTGATTCCACAGGTGCAGGATAGGGGTGGTTGATAATCCATTTCTTAGTAAGAGGGAGTGTTGATAAGTGTAGCAACAAAGGCTCAATTTGACTTAGCCTTGGTCAAATTGAGAAAATTTGAATTTTCCACATCAACGGACAACTTGGAGGAAGTTAACTGAGGTGAACTGGCTCTTGTCACTTAGTTAGCTCATTAAATTCGAGTTAGAGGGCTTGGAGTTCATTTATGCATGTGTGATTGATAATTTATAGCAATCTAGTTCAGTTATTTCCAATTGTACTCAGTTAAACTAGTTTTAACAGTTAATAGAACTAGTTGGAGATCAGTTGTGCAGTGGGACAACAATATAACTTAGAGATCATCCATTTAGCTGATTAATCAACAAAAAATAGCTCATCCATGCAAGGAATTCAAAGTTCTTAATGCATAGGGTTTTTCTATAATGATTAATTATCCACCGAGACTATCCTGATCACATACAATTCGAATTTATATGCAACACATAATCTCTTCCACTCGATCATCAAACATGCAGAAATAAAACAAGCGATAACACATCAAATCATCATACACATTAACACAGTATGTATGGGGAAAGCTTATAGCTGAAAACCCCGCAGCTATTGTGTATATTATAATGGAGAAATCATGTAACAAACTCAATACAATACTCCTCACAAGTACTCAGTACTATCTCATGAAGTTACACACAAACTAGCTTGGTTTTGAACAGGTTACTGGTTCAAAACTCACCGCCAATTGCCTTGCCTCTATTGCGCAATCCAGGCCTGTCTAAATAGAGATCCAAGGTTCGAATATCCTTGGCTTGACAGTGCAATCATCATGGAAAATTCCTCCAAGTGTGGTGCAAATCTCATGCACAACTGATGTCGCCACTGATAGCTAACTTCACCCTTTCATCTACCTCTTTCACTGGTCTCCATTGAACTGATCATGCACTGTAGTGAACTGATGTGTTCTTGAGTTGAATAATGAGTTACTAATTAATGAATTAAATAACATTTAATTCACTCCACTCATAACTAATTGATTAGCTAGTTAAACTAATCTCAACTAGTTCAACTAAAATAAACAGAACACAACTCCACTAGCTGTCTCATTAACTCCACCAAACTTCTGCCACTGAAGTCCTAACTGAAGTCAACCATGCATGATGCCATCAAACCCTTGGGAACCACGTGATTCCTCTGTCAAATGCATGAGCCACTTCTGTAGCTCGAACTGAAGTGCTCCAAGAGAGTAAACTGCTGTTTATAGTCTAAATATTATTAAGGGTAAATAATATTTGACTTCCCTGTTTTAAGGAGAGGCAGTCTAAAAATAGACTTCGACCTCTTTGACCTCAAAAACAGAGTCTCATCTATTTTTACCAACATGACACATACTTCAAGAATCTCAAACTGGAATCCCCGAACTATGCTCCATATGTCTAAAAATAGACATAGTCTAAAAATAGACATAGTCTAAAAATAGATTTTGCGCCAGAATTTGCCTGCGGGCCCACTTAGTGAAGGCGACTTCATTTCACTAAGCTCCATCATCTTGCTGCATTTTCAACACTCCCTCTCAGCAAGATATGGATTATCTGCAACCCCTATCCTGCCTCTGTGGAATTCAAACTTGCTCCTGGTGAGCGCCTTCGTCAGGATGTCGGCATCCTGATCCTCCGTGGGAACATATGAAAGCATCATGATTCTCCGCCGAACACAATCTCTGATATGATGGTACCTGATGTCGATGTGTTTGGATCTATCATGAAATACTGGATTAGCCGAGAGTTTAATGCAACTCGGGTTATATGACTTTAGTAGATCATCAGAGGCTCAATGCAACCGAACAAACTCTGTAGATCTTCTCATCCAAATAGCATGCAGCCACGATAGCTGCCATGTACTCAGCCTCTGCTGAACTGAGTGCCACGGATCTCTGCTTCCTGCTGTACCAGGAAACTGCTGTCGACCCAATGCTGAAAACTCCTCCAGAAGTGCTCTTCCGGTCCGTTGGACTCCCCGCCCAATCTGCATCAGTGAAGCCAGAAAGCTTCGCTCCATCCTCCTGTCTGTACCATAGACCATATCCCGATGTGCCTCTGATATAGCGCAATACATGCTTGCTTGCCTTCCAAAAGAGCTTGGTAGGCTTAACCATAGCTTGCGAAAGCTGGTTAACTGCATAGCATATATCGGGTCGTGTATTGACCAGATACATAAGCGACCCCACCAACTGTCGATAGACAGTGGCATCCACTACCTTCGCCGAAGTAGCATCCTCCTTCCTCCAACCACCAGGAAGAGGAGTGTCAACAGGCTTGCAGCCTTGCATGTTGAACCTCTCGAGAATCTCCCGGGCATACTTGCCCTGAGAAACAAACAGTCCTCCACTGCGCCGCCAAATCTCCAATCCCAGGAAATAATGAAGGATGCCCAGGTCCTTCATCTCAAACTCTCGTGCAAGATCCTCCTTGCATGAAAGTATCAATTGCTCATCGCCAGTCAAAATCAGATCATCTACATACAGTACGATGATCAACAGCTTCCCCTCCACCACAATCTGGTACAGGTTTGGATCCGCCTCACTCTTGGAGAATCCAAGCCTGGTGAAGTAGCTGTCTATCCGAGTGTACCAAGCACGAGGTGCTTGCTTCAGCTCGTACAGTGCTCTCTTGAGTCGGCACACATGCGACTCACTGCTGAAGATCTCGAAACCTTCAAGCTGCTCTATGTACACCTCCTCCTCAATGACTCCGTTGAGGAACGTAGTCTTCACATCCATCTGATGGATGTGCCACCCCATCTGCGCTGAGAGAGCAAGGATCGTCCGTATGGAAGAGTACCTTGCGACAGGTGCAAAGGTCTCCTCATAATCGATCCCCTCGATCTGTGAGAAGCCACGGCGACAAATCTCGCCTTGTACTTCTCCACACTCCCGTCAGCCGCCTGCTTCACTTTGTAGATCCATCGCGAACCCACCACTGATTTCCCCTCCGGTCTTGGGACAATCTCCCATGCACTGTTCCTAACGATCGAATCATATTCTTCGATCATGGCATCAACCCATGCGGGTTCCTCCACAGCTTCCTCAAAAGAGGATGGCTCCGTCACAACACATTGACTCACAAGAGCCATGTATCCAGTGTACCGATCCGGTGACTGTCTCTGTCTGCGCTGTGCTGTAGGTGGTCCTATAACCTTCTCTGCATCCCGAGCCAGTCGCTCAGCTTCTGTAGTGCGCATGCGCCCTCTGATGGTTGGCGCTGCCTGGGTGGTTTCTTCCACCTCCTGAACCTCCTCTTGTGGCCGATCCACATCCGGAAGCTCCTCCTTAGGAACTAACAGCTCCTCATCTGCATGCAAGTGTGGCTCCCTCTCAAGCGAACACTGCATGGCTTTCTCTTCCCGAAATTTTATATCCCGTCGCACAACAGTCTTGCGACTGTCTGGCACATACACCCGATAGTTGTGAGGTGTATCAGTGTACCCCACAAATATTCCAACTTCAGCAGTTGGATCCAGCTTCCTTCTTGCATCCTTCGTCACATGCATGTAGACAGGAGATCCGAAAATCCGCAAATGGAAAATATCAGGCCTCTTGCCAGAATAAGCCTCCTCTGGTGTACTCATGCCAAGAACCTTGTGAGGACAACAGTTCTGCACATACACTGCTGTATTGCATGCCTCAACCCACAAGTGAAGGGGTAGGCCCTGATCATGCAACATCGCCCGTGCAGCACCCACGATCGTTCTGTTCTTCCGCTCAGCCACCCCGTTCTGCTGTGGGTTATGGGGTGCGATGAGCTCTCTCCGAATCCCTTCTGCACTGCAGAACTCCTTGAATTCAGCCGAGATGAATTCACCAACGTTATCACTCCTTAGAGAAATCACCTTCTTCCCCGACTCCTTCTCGACCAGTGCTTTAAACTCACAGAACTTCGCGAATGTATCGCTCTTCTTCTGCATGAAGAAGATCCAGCACTTTCAAGAGAAATCATCAACAAAGATCACATAATACCTGTGCTTTGCTGTCGAAGCAAATGAGAAAGGACCACACACATCTGTGTGAACTCTCTCAAGGATCGTCGTGGCGCGACTATCCTTCTCGTGAAAGGTGGTTTTCACATACTTCCCTAAAGTACACCCCTTGCACTGATCTGACTGCGCAAGAGTGCCCTTAGGAAGCCCAGTAGAAATATGCTGCAGTATCTTCAAAGCTCCGTGGTGAAGGTGGCCCAATCTCCTGTGCCACAGTTCGCCCTCATCATCCCGGCTCACCACTTCTCCCGCCTTGCATGCCATTGCTGCGCAGCCATCTACTTGCAACTGATAAAGGTTCTTGGTTCGAATCCCTATCTTCCGGGTCTCTCCAGTAGTCTTACTGCGCAGGAAGGCTTTTCCTTCGCTGAAGACCACATCATACCCCTTATCTTCCAACATCGCCACAGAGATCAAGTTCTTCTTCAATCCAGGTATATGCATGACATCCTTCAATACAAAGGGTTTACCAGACTCCCTCTAAAAGGATATGGTACCGATACTAGTCGCACTGTATCTACCATCATCGCCCATCTCGATGTGCACACCCAAATCTTTGTCCTCCAGATCTGAGAACAAATCTCGATCTCCCGTCATATGAAATGACGCACCGCTGTCCAAGAACCATACCGATCCCATCACACTTGAAACCAAGCATGCGATCAGTGAAAATTCAAGCTCGAACTGTGAAGCCAAAGCTTCTCCATCTGCAGATCTTCCCGCTTGCTCGTTCTTCTTCTTCTTTGGACAATTGGTAGCATAATGTCCGTGATCATGGCAGTGAAAACACTTCACTTTCGCCATATCCTGCTTCTTGCCTTTTGCACCAGAATGAGAGGTTTTCTTACCCTTCCCCTTCTTTGCTTTGGCAACCAAAGCGCAGTTTTCTTCATCAGCTCCCTTTGATGAAGATCCATCTCGAGTAGTCCTCCTTATCTCCTCCTGCATGAGATCCGCCTAAAGGCGCTCCCATCCCGGCAGCTTCTCCCGACCATTGACACTATCTTGATATGAGTGCCAAGCCTTCGGAAGACCAAGGAGAGCCAGGTCGACCATGTCCTCTTCATCGACAGTCACCCCCACACTTCCCAGCTCATCTCTGCACTGAGTGAACTTCGTGAGGTATTTGGCGATACTGTCGCCCTTCTCCATCTTGATGTTCCTAAGCTTATCTTTGAGTGCCAGCTTCCTTTGGTCACTCTTACTCTGGAATAGATCCGTTAAAGCTTTCCACATTAAATATGGAGTAGCCTTTCCATGCAGGCTGGATACAATATGATCCTTGACGCCCTCCAACAGGATCCTTCGACACTTCGCCATCTTCTTTTGCCATGCATCGACTTCAGCAGGATCATTGGGCTTTTGGACATCCGTATCTATGAACTCCTTCAGACCATTATCTTCTAATACTGCCTCCATGCGATCTTTCCATGCAACATAATTCGAACTGTCTTCAAGAGCATATTCGAGTCGCAAACCGTTGAAAGACATTTTCAACACCGGCACCAAGAAAACAAAATTGCTGCAAATTTCGAATTCCACCTCAAAGCTCAACCGCTCTAGATCCGTGAGAACAAATTATTTCTAGCACAGAGATCGACTGCAAGGGGCATTTACCAGACCTTTCACTTTTCGAAGAAAGATGAATCCGGAGGCTACCTGGCCCGCATGCAGACTCTGTCTACCGAAATAAGTTTGTAATCACTGTGATGATCAATCTCTGCTTCAATAGCTCTGATACCATGTATAAATTTTCTGAATAATGATTAATTATCCACCGAGACTATCCTGATCACATACAATTCGAATTTATATGCAACACATAATCTCTTCCACTCACATCATCAAACATGCGGAAATAAAATCAAGCGATAACACATCAAATCATCATACACATTAACATAGTATGTATGGGGAAAGCTTATAGCTGAAAACCCCGCAACTATTGTGTATATTATAATGGAGAAATAATGTAACAAACTCAGTACAATACTCCTCACAAGTACTCATTACTATCTCATGAAGTTACACACAAACTAGCTCAGTTTTGAACAGGTTACTGGTTCAAAACTCACCGCCAATTGCCTTGCCTCTATTGCGCAATCCAGGCCTGTCTATATAGAGATCCAAGGTTCGAATCTCCTTGGCTTGAAAACGCAATCATCATGGGCAATTCCTCCAAGTGTGGTGCAAATCTCATGCACAACTGATGTCGCCACTGATAGCTAACTCCACCCTTTCATCTACCTCTTTCACTGGTCTCCACTGAACTGATCATGCACTGTAGTGAACTGATGTGTTCTTGAGTTGAATAATGAGTTACCAATTAATGAATTAAATAATATTTAATTCACTCCACTCATAACTAATTGATTAGCTAGTTAAACTAATCTCAATCAGTTCAACTAAAATAAACAGAACACAACTCCACTAGCTGTCTCATTAACTCCTCCAAACTTCTGCCACTGAAGTCCTAACTGAAGTCAACCATGTATGATGCCATCAAACCCTTGGGAACCACGTGATTCCTCTGTCAGATGCATGAGCCACTTCTGTAGCTCGAACCGAAGTGCTCCAAGAGAGTAAACTGTAGTTTATAGTCTAAATATTATTAAGGGTAAATAATATTTGACTTCCCTGTTTTAAGGAGAGGCAGTCTAAAAATAGACTTCGACCTCTTTGACCTCAAAAATAGAGTCTCATCTATTTTTACCAACATGACACATACTTCAAGAATCTCAAACCGGAATCCCCGAACCATGCTCCATATGTCTAAAAATAGACATAGTCTAAAAATAGATTTTGCGCCAGAATTTGCCTGCGGGCCCACTTAGTGAAGGCGACTTCATTTCACTAAGCTCCATCATCTTGCCGCATTTTCAACACTTAATTGTGGTGCAGATTATAAGGTAATGTAACATCATTTGTACACTAGTTTTATGTGTACATGTGTTGCTTGCAGTTAGTGATCAATCCTTGGGAATTGCACAATCATTCTGGAGGAAATTCCTTAAAAATAGGGGTTAATTTCCTCAGGATGTTTGAAAGGAAATAGGGGCCTTAGTGATAAAATAATTGGCGAAGTGTTGGTCAAGCTTATTCATTGAGCAAGAGAATAATTATTATTTTGCAGTTTGAGCTAACAATTGTAATAGTTTTTCAATTCATTGATTAATGAAAACAAGCTTGAGGGGCCTTTCCCAATTGGTTTCCCCTAGAAATCACTATGTATTTGTGGTTTTTCTTACTGCATGTCATTGCATGTTGTTCTAAATTATGAATTAATTTTTGCAGAGCAGTAGAGTAAAATTGTGTTTCTTGATTTAGATTAAATTTCTTGAGTAATTGAAATTCTATCAAAAAATCTTTAGATTTAAAAGTGGAATGAGATAGAAAAAAGTGTTATGCAAACCAACATAGATTATAGAACATATAAAGAGTTTAAAGTTGGAGAGAATGTATACTTGCGAGTTAGACCTAAGAAAATCTTCTCGAAATTTGGGTCATGTGCCAAGCTGGAAGAACATTTTTGTGGGCCATTTGAAGTGCTTGAAGGAATAGGGCCAGTATGTTGGAAATATTGTCATTGATGGCAACAGAGGCAAAGGAGCATCATGGAGAAGCTTTAGCGTGATTACTTAAGGCAAAGAAGCAGCAAAAGAAAAAAGGAAGTTAAGGTACTGAAAATAATCAAAGGCAACAAAGTGGGTCAAGTCATGAAAGGCAGCAAGACAATAGAAGCAGTGAATGCAACAGAGGCAACTAACAAAGCAGAGAGGCAGGGAACTACTTGAGCGCACAACAAAAGGCAATCAGATTCGCTAGACACAGCGAAGACCAACGATCTTACACATATCAGAAGCAAGAAGAGGCGAGAGCAGCGAGAGTTGGAGTTACAGAGCAGGATAGTGTAAACAAACAAAAAATCAACTAAGGCGGAGAATTCTTTGAAGAATTCCAAGGGAGGCGAATGAACGGTCAGGATTATATTGCAAAATTAAAGGCGAGAGATGGATGGTTGAGATTAAATTAGGAAAAAGAGGCGAAGAAGAGCCGCGTGAAGGCGAGAGGACGATCAGGATTAGATCACATAAGGGAAGGCAAGAAATTAACAGATAAGATTCATCGCAAGATAAGCAGGGAAGAAACCAATCGGAAGTGCCAGCAGTAGCAAGGGCCGTAGATCTGGGCAGATCAATGGCGACGATCACATTGGCAGAGATAGAAATCGTAAATCGCAAAGTTTAGCGGCTAAGTATTAAGGTCGTTGCAAGGTAAGTTATTTTGTGTGTGATGTGAAGTGGAGAAGGGACATGTGGTGGCATGGCGCAATATCGTAAATCACATGAAATAGAAGTAACCACTAAGTTAAACGGTTATAATTTTCAAACTGAAAAGTACGGGCAGTGAAATAAATATGATGTGGTGATGACGTAAAGATGACGTGGAAGTTACGTAAAATATGATGTGGCAGTGATGCAAAGATGATGTGGCAATGACATGGCAATGGCAGTGGCGTGGTGATGATGTAAATATGATGTGGTAGTGACGTAAAATATGATGTGGTAGTGACGCAAAGATGACATGGTAGTGACATGGCGATGACATGGGAGTGACATGGAGATGACGTGGTAGTGACATGGCAAGATGACGTGGTAGATGACATGGCCCCGACCCCATAGATCCCAGGAATTTATGATGAAATGGCAAGGTGACGTGTCAGTGACATGGCAGGGTGACATGGCATGATGACGTGGAACTCACCTGCATACCTCACATCGCAGCGCTTAAGGGATAGCAGGAAGGTGACCGCAAGTTAAGTTAAAGTTTTTGCAATGAAAAATGGAGGGACACGTGTCGACCTCGCACAACATCGCATCCCACAAGAAATAGCGTGTAACTTCAAGATATCGCAAGGAATGTTACTTTGGTTGTGATGCGATAAGGTTCAAGTGATGCGATGCGAAGAAGGGATTCCACGTGGCAGCACCGCGCACGAGCATGTATCGCAGATCACACGGTTTATGGTTTATCGCTATTGATAGAGTGGGAAACCTGCGAGCAAGTGTTTTTGATGAATTGTGATTGGTTCAAGGTACTGTCGGACCCAATAGGCCTTGTTCCGTGTATGTTATATGCACCATATTATAAATTATTCACTGTTGATTTCTAAGTATGTATGTTAATAAGTTATTTTGATCGTTAAACATATGTATGTGGAACAAATGCCAGAATTGGACTCCGCTGCGTTATAAGGAGTTTTATGTGCACCATATCACATAGGTCACAAAAGAATGACATGAACACATAACAAAGGATTAGGAACTCATGTTGAACAGTGTTTCGGCAGTAAAGAAAACGAAAAAGGATGAACGCGGAAGGAAAATACTCAGGAAACAAAATAAAATGGCAGTTATGAAGCAAAGTTGGAATATAACTGCAAAAAAAGAAAAGATAAAAAGACAGCAAGTAGAAGAGGAAAAACGCTCAGCAAAGGTAAGAAAATGAAAGGGTTGAGTAAATAATTGATTGCAACTAAAAATGTATTATTTATTTTATATTTTTTTTCATAGAAAGGCAATTCTTTGTAGGCAAAGCAAAACTCCAATGTAATACTGAAATGAGTACATAGTGTTGTAACATCCTGAATGTCTTGAGCGAGGAAATGAGAAGGTGGAAGGCAAAGAGTCATTACTTGTTCATTTCATATTTCCATATGGAATGCAAACAACTATGAAGTGATCTCTATAAATTATGTTATGGTGATATGCATAGAGAGGTTATAGAGTGGAAGAAGAAGAAGGGTAGATACATAAGTTGTGAAGATCCAGAGATGATTTAAAGTAGATATGAAGGCTGGAAGGACAATAGTGAAGAAGGAGAAAAATAGAGCTGATATCCAGGTAAATCAAAATATGATTTTATTTTAGAGTGAGGAAGTTGGAGCTTCCATATCATGTTGTAGCTTTATATATGTCTAGCTGTAGCTGGTTGAGGTAGGAGCCTCCTATGGGTTGTAGCCTACAGAAAATACATGGGAGTTGGTGCTTCTATTTCAAGTTGTAGCTGGCTGAGGTAGGAGCCTCCTGTGGGTTGTAGCCTGTAGAAAATAGATGGGAGTTGGAGATTCCTTGCAAGTTGTAGCGTGTACAATTGAGGTAGTAGCCTCCTATAGGTTGGAGCCTACAGAAAATCAGTGGTGAGAGGGAGTTGGAGCTTGCCTTTGCATCACAACAATAATAAGATGTGGTTTTCTCCCTTATGGGTTTCCACTTATATCTGATATATATGTGCATGATGATTATATGTTGATATTATCTATTTAATCTTCTTAATACCTTTTGCTCACTTATTAAGATTTTTGTTCCAATATACATTAAGTTGACCATGAAATGAAGGTGTAAATAAGTGTAAAAGAAAGTTTTAAAAAGACCATGAATGCATTAAACTGATTCACCCCTCCTTCTCAGTTTAACTAAGGGTTCAAAATTTGGTATTAGGGTTAGTTCCTTCTGTATCAGTTTAAAAACTGGAAGGAGATCCTAGGTCCCCAAGATGGCTAGTCTAGAAGGATTCTCAACAAATAAAACCCTTTTCATTATTGGCACAAACTATGCCTTATGGAAAATAATAATGAGGACGCACATAACGTCTCTAGGAATAGAAGCTTGGGCTGTCGTGGAATTAGGATATGCCCCAAAGGATTCTGACACAGAGAAATAATCCAAATAAGATTTTATAGCTAATGCAAAATCCATGAATGCACTCTTAAGTGGTTTGTGTGAGGTAGAATTTATCAAAGTAATGCACAACAAAACTGCCAAAGAAATATGGGATACATTAGAAAGTATCCATGAGGGAGAAAAAAAAGTGAAGATGGCCAAGCTACAAACCTATAGCGCTTAGTTTTAAAATGTAAAAATGAATGAAGACGAATATATAGCCAGTTTCTTCTTAAAGGTTGCAAAAATTGTGAATAACATGAAAGCTCTAGGAGAACCCATTAACGATTGTGTAATTGTGCAAAATATATTGAGATATTTACCATCTAGGTTTAACCCTAAGGTTTTAAGCCATAGAAGAAACAAAAAATTGGGAAACCTTGACCATGAACCAATTGCTTGGAAACTTAACAGCTTATGAGATGAGACTCCCACAAGGGAAGTCAAATGTGAGGTAGGTAGCCTTTAAGGTAGACAAGTGCATGAAAGAGAAGGAAGATACATTTTCATGCTCAGATGAAGAAGAGTCCAAATTTTTCAGAAGATTGGATAAAGGCATGGGTAAATACAAAGGTAAACTTCTCTTTAAGTGCTTTAACTATGGAAGAGTGGGGAACTATGCATCTAAATGTCCTGATAAGAAAACAAAGAACCATGCACAAGAGACAGAGAAAAAATAAATAAATAAATGGCAGAAAGGGAAGAGATTCAATAGAAAATCATTTTATTCTTAGCAAGATAGCAGTGCATCTGAAAGCTCAGATGAATCCTCAAATGAATAAGGAATCTCTAAATTTGTGTTGATGGCCAAGGAAGAGCTTGAGGTTTATATTCAACAAGATAGTAGTGCATCTGAAAGCTCAGATGAATCCTCAAATGAAGAAGGAACCTTGAGGGGGAGCTAAGGAGTGCGCTGGATGAAATAGACAGACTTAGACTCAAGTGCAGAAAACAAAAATACATTCTCCTGAAATATGTAAAGGAAGAATCTGATTCAGAAAACCTCATTGAGTTGAAAGTAGAACTTGAAGAAGCTAGGACGGTGGAAGACAATTTTCTTAAGAAAATTAAATATAAACATCAGGAGCAAGAGAAATTGGAATAAGAAGTAGTATGCCTGAGAAAGAAACTAGAAAATACCCAAAGGGAGGTATCTATGACACTCAATGAATGAAAATCTCTTAAAAGTTGTACAAAATACTAAATGCTCAAATATCTCCTCTCATAAATACTGGGTTAGGCTATGAAGGAGAAACAAGTAAGTCCAAGGTAGAAGATAACAGGAATATCACTTTTGTAAAGATGTAAAGGATAACGAAGTAGCTCAAAATATTCCCACAAAAGTAGAAGCCAACAAGAACATGATTTGCAATGAAGAAAACAGAAGCAAGCAACAAACTCAAATGAAAAATAAATAAATGAAGAAACAGTCAGCGGAAAAAGGCTCATACACTCCAGAATATGAATTGAATAAATTCAAAAGCTGTCAAAGGAGGTTCTTTCCTCCTATGAGAAGTATCACTTGTTTTTCCTGCTACAAACCTAGACATAATGCAGCATACTGTAAGACAAATAAAATCTATTCCAACCAACTAAAGATGCATCCAATGAAAGGACTACCTCAAGCAAACAAATGGAGAAGACAATCTATCACCAGGTACACAAATCACTTCCATGGCTATTGTTTTTCATGCAATAAATTTGGACATAAATCTGTTGAATGTAAATTGTGTTCAAAAGGGAGCATAAAATATCATACATCGGCTCAAACGTACCTTGGTAAAATAAGATGTTATGTATGCATCAATCTTGGTCACAAAGAAAAAGACTGTAAACTTCCATATACATTAAAGGACTCTAGACAAATGATGGAATCCAATCAAATCAGACAAAATTGTGAATCAAAAAGAAGTGCAAACATTATGAATAACCCTAGTATAGTATGGAAGGAAAAGAGAAAGGGGGAGCCTGTTACCTCAATAACATAATAAATCCATCAGAGTTTGAGGGGGAGCTGCTCTAGGAAGCAACGCAAATATCCAGCTAGTAATATATAAAAAGCAACATCCCAGGGGGAGAGCAATTCATAAATAGTCCCCATGAAAGTAGTCTAAGAAGAGCTCCTTGGAAAAAGAACAACTAAAAGTTCAAGAATGGAAAGGACAATTCCTCTAACAAAAAATAAAGAGGAATAAGAATACCTAAAGCATTCAATAGCCAACATGTTGATGGAAGGAGAGAAGGCAGCAAGCAGCCATGGTGGTAGAGGAAACATCAGCCATGAACATGTAAGTTAAGAAGACATCAGCACACTAAGTGATGAATGGTTAAAATCACAAAAATTATGCTTTGAGCTATAGAACTGGAAAGATCCATAGAGGGTGATCACACTATGCATCACACTACAAGAGTTAACAATGAATCAAATTTAAGAAGGATGAGTAAGAGAAATTCTTATCATCATTATATCATTCTATATTTCATCAATAGAAGGTTCCCTTGACTAGAGGAAAGTAGTTAAATGAGTGATAAAACTACGAGTGGTATGCCCTTTTAGATTCCTATTAAAGAATTGAAGATGTCTTCCCGAAGATCATTATGTTAGAAGAGTTGAATTGTATATAGAGCAGCAATGATTCTGGAGTAGTCCTAGAAAGAAATATGCAGTGACATTCTTTTAAACCAGAATGAAAGAATAAGAAAAAGGTTAATAATGCCAAGATCAGATTCAGTATATTGATGATTGCTGTTGAGAATAGTGGAGAGCTCAATAGTAGAAAATATGAAGGTTTTCTTAACTATGGGTGCATGTGCGAGCTAAAGTGAAATTATTTCCTGGTTTATCAAAGTAGTATCAATTGGTATTTGGAACAAGCAGTCTACCTATCAGCATAATACCAAGTGTCATCAGTGGAGGAGTGGTATGGTACAGGTCCTGAGGGTCATAGTATTATGGCAGAAGTAAATCAAGGCAGTATACCCAACATTATCTGCATTACTAAAGCATGAAAAGGTAAATAACAGTACTAAAGGTCATTATCTTGTTTACACTTGAAGTATTACATTGAGCAGTGAAGCAATATCTATTTCTAGATATAACTACATGCCTTCCTCAAGTCAGTACAAATATATCTTCAAGGCCTTTGTCTTGAGATCATTAAAAAAACTATGTGAAGTCTGTTTGCTGAGATTTCAATTAAACAACTTGAAGATGTTTTTGCTGAAGATCATCATGATAGAATAGTTAAAGTATCTGAAGTATGAAGGACTAGTTGTGTTAATATTACATTTGAAGTTCAAGAGTCTGTTATTGATTCATCTAAAGCCTACTTCAGCAGAAAGGATTTGTTGGTATTTCACCATTAAAGAGAGGTTGATCATTGACATACATACCCCCTTATGTCATAAATAAAATTGCATAGTTTATAAGTGAGACTGACCAATATGTTGAATGTATCTAGCCTCAAGGGTTAGTTTTGAAAGTACTCTGTACAAGTAGTAAAGTAATTTGGTCTCTTAGATTGAGAGATATTGTCTAATCTTGCAATAATTTGTAAGCTCTATTTTGATTCATTGTTCACATCAGTATCAAGGGCCTTTTGAATGTTAGTGTAATATCCCTATCAACGGTCCAACACATATCACCACCCACAGGCAGTAAAGGTGAACCTCAGCTAAAAAAAGATATACTGGCATCATCATATTTGAAAATATGTGTACTACAGATATGTATCTCATATGAAGATCATAATATGGGTTGAAGTATATTTGGAGCAAACTTTGTATGTCGTATGGAGATTCTCTGATTATATAAGTTTGTTCTATGAAGTGTCCTTATCATTACTTTCATCTTTCAAACAAGTGCAAGGAGTCTGTGATTTGGGATGGTATTAGCTTACAGTGTATATACATACAAGTTCAATGATCCTCAAAGTGTTCTCCCAACAAATCTTATATACCAATATGGAGCAACAAGGTATAAAGTCAGAAGAAGAAGGCCTAAACTCAACTCAGAGAGAGGAAATGAAAAGATAGAAACTACACTGGGAAATGTGCAGCCCTTTTCCATTCATGTCAAAGGGGGAGGAAAAACAAGCAGAAGAAGAAAGGCTCTTCTGAAAAGCAAGCAAATAAAGACAAGACACTTCTCAGCATGAAAGGGGGAGGAAGTCCTAGAGGAAGTATTGGAGTATTGTCATCAATGACAAAGGGGGTGACTGTTGGAAATATTGTCATTGATGGAAAAAGAGGAAAAGGAGCAGCATGGAGAAGATTTAGCATGATTACTTAATAAAAAGAAGAAAAAAAAGAACAAAGGAAGTTAAGGTAGTGAAAAGAAGCAAAGGAAGCAAAGCGGGTCAAGTTGTGAAAGGCAGCAAGACAGCAGAGGTAGTGAATGTAGCAGAGGTAGCTAATGAAGCAAAGAGGTAGCGAACTGCTTCAGTGCACAACATAAAGCAATCAAATTTTCTAGACACAGAGAGGACCATAGATATTACACATAGCAAAGGTAGGAAGAGGCGAGAGCAACGAGAGCCGGAGTTATAGAGCGGGACGTTGTAAACAAATGAAAAATCGACTAAGGCATAGAATTCTTTGAAGAATTCCAAGGGAGGCGAATGGACGGTCAGGATTAGATCACAAAAGTAAAGGCGAGAGATAGACGGTTGAGATCAAAGTAGGCAGAAGAGGCGAAGAAGAGCTGCGTGAAGGCAAGCTGACGGTCAAGATTAGATCGCAGAAGGGAAGGAAAGAACTAAACAGATAAGATTCATCGCAAGATACGCGGGGCAGAAACCAATCAGAAGTTCCAATAGCACCGAGGACCGTAGATCTAGGCAGACCAACGATGACGATCACATCGGTGGAGATCGAAAGCGCAAATTGAAAATTTTAGCAGCTAAGTATTAAGGTCGTCGCAAGGTGAGTTATTTTTTGTGCGATGCGAAGTGTTGAAGGGATACATGGTGGCACGACACAATATCGCAAATCGCACAAAATAGAGGTAACCACTAAGTTAAATGGTTATAAGTTGTGAACTACAAAGTACGGGCAGTGACATAAAGACGACGTGGCGATGACGTAAAGATGAAGTGACATAAAAGATGATGTGGCAGTGATGCAAAGATGACGTGGCAATGACATGGCAATGACGTGGCAGTGACATTGCAATGACATAAAGATGATGTGGCAGTGACGTAAAATATGACATGGCAGTGATTCAAAAATGATGTGGCAGTGACATGGCGATGATGTGGCAGTGACATGGTGATGACATGGCAGTGAAATGGTAAGCTGACATGGCAGATGAAGTGGCCCTGACCCCACAAATCGCAGGAATTTATGATGACATGGCAGGGTGATGTGGCGGCGACATGACAGGGTGATGTGGCATGATGACATGGACCTTATCCGCATACCACACATCGCAACGCTTAAGGGATAGCAAGAAGGTGATTGCAAGTTAAGTTAAATTTTTTGTGATGCTAGATGGAGGGACACGTGTCAAACTCTTGCAACATCGCATCTCGCAAGACATAGGGTGTAAATTCAAGATATCGCAAGGAATTTTATTTTGGTTGTGATGCAAAAAGGTTAAAGTGACGCGATGCGATGAACGGATTCCACGTGGCAGCATTGTGCACGAGCGCATATCACATATCGCACGGTTTATAGTTTATCGCTATTAATAGAGTGGAAACCCTGCGAGCAAGTGTTTGCGATGAATTGTGATTGGTTCAAGGTACGTGGGACCCAATAGCCCTTTTTCCATTTATGTTATATGCGCCATATTATAAATTATTTGTTGTTGATTGCTAAGTATGTATGTTAATATGTTGTTTTGATCGCTAAACATATGTGTGTGGAACAAATGCCAGAATTGGACTCCCGTGCGTTATAAAGAGTTTTAATTGGGCCATATCACACAGGTCACAAAAGAATGAAATGAACGAATAAAAAAGGATCAGGAACTTGTTTTGAACAGTGTTGCGGCAATAAAGAAAACGAAAAAGGATGAACATGGAAGGAAAAGACTCAGGAAACAAAAGAAAAGGGCAGTTATGTAGCAAAGTTGGAATATAACTGTAGAAATAGAAAATACAAAAAGACAGCAAGTAGAAGAGGAAAAACGCTCAGAAAAGCTAAGAAATTGAAACAGTTGAGTAAATAATTGATTGTAACTGAAAATTTATTATTTATTTTATATTTTTTGTGATGCAAAGGCAAGTCTCCATAGGCAAAGCAAAACTCCAATGTAATACTGAAATGAGTACATAGCGTTGTAACATCCTGAATGTGCTGAGCGAGGAAATGAGAAGGTGGAAGGCAAAGAGTCATACCTGTTCATTTCATATTCCCATATGGAATGAAAACATCTATGAAGTGATCTCTATAAATGATGTTACGGTGATATGCATAGAGAGGTTAGAGAGTGGAAGAAGAAGAAGGGAAGATAGAGAAGCTGTGAAGATCCAGAGATGATTTAAAGAAAATATGAAGGCTAGAAGGACAATAGTGAAGAAGGAGAAAAATAGAGCTGATATCCATGTAAATCACCATATGTTTTTATTTTAGAGTGAGGAAGTTGGTGCTTCCATGTAAATTTGTAGCTTGATAGATGTCCAGTCATAGCCGGTTGAGGTAGGAGCCTCCTGTTGTTTGTAGCCTATAGAAAATACATGGGAGTTGGTGCTTCCATTTCAAGTTGTAGCTTGATAGATGTCCTGTTGTAGCTGGCTGAGGTAGGAGCCTCTTGTGGGTTGTAGCCTGCAGAAAATAGATGGGAGTTGGAGCTTCCTTGCAATTTGTAGCTTCCAGAGTTGAGGTAGTAGCCTCATATAGGTTGGAGCATACAGAAAATCAGTGGTGAGAGGGAGTTGGAGCTTGCCTTTGCATCACAACAATAATAAGATGTGGTTTTCTCCCTTATGGGTTTCCGCTTATATCTGTTGTCTATGTGCATGATGATTATGTGTTGATATTCTATATTGAATTTTCCTAATACTTGATGCTCACTTATTAAGATTGTTGTTCAATTATGCATTAAGTTGATCATGAAATGAAGGTGTAAATAAGTGTAAAAGAAAGTTTTAAAAATACCATGAATGCATTAAACTGATTCATCCCCCCTCTCAGTTTAACTAAGGGTTCAAAATTGTAGCCTATAGGCTGGCCTTGCCCCCATCAGTAAATTTCACAATTTTTTCCATGTTTCTTTTCTTAAAAGATATGTGCCATATTCAAATCATGTGATTTATTGGTCTATGTTATAGGTAGAACTAGAGGGATAATTCTCAACATGAAACACTATGCATCTTGGAGTAGAGGTAGCTCATGCTCCAGAATAGAGTAATAGAACAAATAAAGTTATAGTGGAGGAACTTTGGGCCCGAGGAAGATACATGGGAAATAATTGATCATATGCGAGCATCATATCCTTTTTTGTTTATCGAATCAAGCAAATGTAAATAAAATTGTAAATAAATTGTACAAAGTTTTATCTATAAAGCTATAGATAAATTTTGTTTTAGATTAAGTCATGTTTTTTTGTGTGTTCAATTATAGAACATTGAGTATGGTGTTCCTTCAAGGGGGAGGGGTTTGTGACAACCCTAGAAAATTCCCTCTTATTATAAATATTATCTTATTTTTATTAAAAAAAATGGCTGAGTAATTGGGACACAAATTCGAGAGTTTGGGAAAGGAGATTTTCTTGAGGAGACCAGGTTGATATTAATGTCCTATTTTATGCTTTAATGAACTGGTTGCATAATAAATTTGAAAGGAATGGCCAAGGACCATACCGTCTCCCTGGAAAAATCTACAAGAGAGAGAATGAGAATTAAATGCAACTCTGGCTACATTGACAAACTGACAAAGGAAATAAAGAGGTTATGCCCATATAACTAGAAATGGTGGTGATAGATTTTGGTGGGAGAAATTAATGAAAAAGATAATTACCTATGCGCACAGTGGAAGAGGCAAGCACCTATGCACATGACAAAAGAGGCAAACATCTATACATGCCAAGAAAGGAAAAATAGCAGAATTGGCAGGAAGAGGAGATAATTATTTAAGAGATTGTTGATGGGAGTAGAGGGGGGTATGGTTCTGTGTTGTGCTACTTACTTCAATTATGTTTTGGATATGTTCTTCCAAGACTTAGAACAAAGTTCATTATGATAGAGAGAGTCTGTGGTAGCACACCTAATGAAACCATTGTATGTGGCTTGCTATCTCAGATGAAAAAAATTACAGAGAAACAACTTTACTTGAGGTTGATGAAAACACAATGAGTGGTTTGCTAAGGTCTGAAGAACCCAATGGGAAATTTTCATATTGATGAACCTACTATCCAAGAGGTGCAAACACTCAAGTACTTGTGAGGCTTATGAACCATTAGGTGTTTCCTTGGGGTTGAAGCACTGATGCTTTCCTTCACTGAAGAACTACCTGGAAGAGTAATTTCCACACTCCCGTGGTAACTTGTCTACTGATAAAACTTCCCAATATTTTAAGGAACTCTCCTCTAAGTATTGAAATGTAATTCTTTATACTATAAAGTACCTTAGAGTTGAGGTGGACTAAGTTAGCAATATTTTTATGTAACAGTTGGGAGCTATTGATAAAACCTTAAGGAAGTGAATTCCTACACCACGTGTTAGCTTATAACTAGATGGTGAGTAAAGGTGGGTTACCTTTCGAGGCCCTGTTTCAGTTGAAAGTACTGATTTTACAATTTAAGCACTCCTTTTCAAGCTCTGGAATCTAGCTTATGGTTGACTACTGTAAGAAAGGCTTCGATGTAGTGTGTTTAAGTTTGGGTGGAATGTTGAAGTCCCACTCTCAGTTTATAGATATATTTACTTAATATAAGTGTTCCTTATGCCTTATGTGCCATTGAATGATATATGCATGTTTATGGTTCATTTTAAATTGCTTTTGAATATTAAGGTCATGTTTGATGCATCGTTGCAATGCCTATGTTAGTGTTGAGGGACATTGATTCTTGTGTGAATATATGGATGCTTATTTCTTAATTAAGTGTTGATTAATAGTGGCTTCCCAATGCTAGGAAATGGAGTTCCTTATGTGATTGGGTAATGTTGGGTTCTTGCATGATTTGGGAATGGTATGATTCCTTGTGTTATTTTGAGCATATATTCTAGTCTAATGGCATGTATGCATATGAGAATATTTTATTTTACGAGTATGAGATATTTTCCAAGTTTCCTAAGTGTTAAGAGATGGTCAAGTATCTGTAATTTTTATTTTTCTATTGTGCTTTTGAAGGAATGGTTAAAATTCTTGTGTTTACCTTGAGCTTGAATTTAATCTAATTATATGAGCATGAAGGATGAGCATGTACTTTTTGTAAAAAAATGCTCTATATGTGTTTATTTTGGGGGTAAAAATTTACCAATCTAGCGCCAAACCTTTTCATGGTATTATACACATATATCTTTCCAATGACGCAAGAAGTGCATCAATCAGAGTCTATATGCAAACTTTATGCCACTTAGAAGTTGACCTTCCTGATTTCACTCCTATAATTCGGGAGGATGATGCGTCAGCCCCCATTATTCATGGAAAAGTTTATATCCAAATGCTTGTTATATAAAAATATCTAGAATATTCTATATTGTAACTCTAGTTAAGATTTGATGTAGTCAAACTTAACCACTAGTAGGCTATCGGGTTGTGTTATAACCAGGCCACTAAAAGGAAGAGGCATTCCCATTTATTTTGAGAGCATTTTATTCCATAAATGACCAAATATATCCAAGAGGGACAAGAGGTAGATTAAATAGAGAGGATTTGTGCATTGTAGCATCCCACGTGCCACATGACTTACTTATTTGTACCTACAACCATATTTCCATACAGAGAAAGAGAGTGCACGACCTCACTTTCCAGCTGGATTTTCTCCTAAAAGGGTTTCTCGGAGCATATTTTGTGTCTTGTGTGTGAGTGTGTGTGTGATTATTTTTCATCTCTATTTTTCTGCGTAATTTCCATTCGCATGCATTCACTAATTACAATTAAATATACAGATCTCAAAGTTTAATAAAATGGTAATAGTGTATAATTTCATATTTCTAATATAAAATTATAAGATATGTTGTAACAATTTTTTTAGTGGAATATCCATGGTATTTTAAGAATCATATTGGTATCAGAGCTGGTTTATTTGGGTATTTTGTGGAGTTTGTAGGGGATCTAGGTCGACGGGGTCCAAAATCGTAAAATCATGATCATGGCTGACAAATTAGTAAATGACCCTCGTGATCATGCAGAGGCGAGGTTTTCGGGACTGGAAGAACAAGTCACAGACATAAATTGCAATGTAAACCTAATCGTGGTGGCCCTTCGTGATATTATTGGGAGATTTGGAGAATATTGGGGTTTGAATGGAGAGGAAAAATTAGAAGGGGCATTGGGAGATCTGGAAGAAAAGAAGAACCAGCCAAAGAAAGAACCTGGAAAATATAAACCTATTTCAAGTATCATGAATCAGTCCTTGTTTAAAATCGAAGAAAAACTCGATATCAAGGTGTACCATAGTGATATCGACGCTCGGAAGTTGAACCATTGGTTGCAACAACTGAAATTTTATTTCAACGTCCATCAAATTGAGGAAGGAAAAAAATATCTTATTCACGCGGCTAAAATTAGAGGTCCATGCACTAAATTTGTGGGAGAGCCACACAAAAACCCTGAGGTTGGAGGAAGAAACTCAATTGAATAAATAGAAGGATTCAAAACCCTCATTAAGTCATAGTTTTATCCCATCAAGTACGTGGAGGACTAGTGGATCCGGTGCCATTACTTCAGAAAAAATTTGGGCCAAAGCGTGCAGGAGTATGCCATGGAGTACACTATTAAATACATCAGATAATATTCTTTCCCTATAGTTCTCTGTTAGAGGAATTTCCTTTCCCTTACTGATCTCATAGCTGTTCTCATTCCAAGGAGCTCTTCTTATACTACTTTCATGGGGATTATTTATGAACTTCTCTCCCCCTGGGATGTTGCTTCATATTTGTCACTGATTAGATATTTTCTTTTCTTCCTAGAGCAACTCCCCCTGAGCCTATGATGGATTTATTATGTTATTGAGGTAACAGGCTCCCCCTTTCTCTTTTCCTTCCATATTTTATTAGGGTTCTTCATAATGTCTGCTCTTCTTTTTTATTCATAGTTTTCATTGATCTGTTTTGATTCCATCCTCTGTCTAGAGCTTTTTAATGTATATGGAAGTTTACATTCTTTTGCTATGTGACCAAGCTTGAGGCATACATAACATCTTATTCTACCAAGATATGTTTGAGGTGATGTACAATACTTTGTTCCTCTTCTTGAATACATTTTACAATCAAAAATTTTATGTCAAAAATTATTGCATGCATAACAATAGCCATGGAAATGATTTGTGTACTTGGTGGAAGATTGTCTTTTCCATTTGTTTTCTTGAGGGGTTCTTCTCTTTTGCTGCATCCTTTGCTGGTTGGACTGGATTGGCTTTGTCTTACAATATGCTGCAATGTGTCCAGGTTTGTGGCAAGAAAAACAAGTGATACTTCCCATAGGAGGGAAGAACCTTCTTTGACACCTTCCAAATTTATTCAATTCATATTCAGGAGTGTAAGAGCCTTTTTCAGCTGACTGTTTCATCCTCTCATTTTTTGTCCTTCCATGTTGCTGCTTGTTGTTGTCTGTTTCTTTGCACATCTTGTTGTTACTGGTTTCTTCTTCTGTCGGAATCTTATGAGTTGCTCCGTCTTCCTTTACAGCTTTTACAAAGATGATTTTCCTGTTATCTTCTACCTTGGGCTTACTGGTTTCTCCTTCATATCCTATACCAGCCTTTATGAGAGGAGACCTTTGAGAATTTAGAATTTGGTCCAACTGTCTAGAGCTTTTCATTTGTGGAGTATTCATTAATAATTCTCTTTGGGATTTTTCTAATTTCTTTCTCAGGCACACTACTTCTTCTTCCAGTTTCGCACATTCCAGAATTTTCTCGTTCATTTGTTGCAGCAGAGTGTATTCGAATTTCCTTGCTTCCTCAAGTTGTGTCTTCAGGCCAACAATTTCCTTCTTATCTTCATATTCTTTCTCATCACATATTTGCACCACTGTCTTAAGGTCTTTGTTTTCATTCTTCAGTCTTTTTATTTCAGTCAAGGCTGTGTCAATTTTGGCTTTTTCTTCGGCTGCAATTTCTTCATGGTTCTTACTGCCATTCACACTAGCAGGTACCTCATTTGATTGAATATTTTCCTTTTGACATGAATTTTCTTCTTCTTAATTCTCTTTTCCTTCTTGAAAATGCAGTCCTCTATGTCTATTCCATGCATAAAATGCAATTTGTCCCACATTTCTTTTACAGAATATAGATCCATTATTAACTCAAAGTCCTTGTTATGAAGACTATTATATATCACACATTTTTCCTTGGCATTCCTCTGTTTTTCTTTTACCGTGGGGGAGTTTGTGCAATAACCATCAAAAACAAGCTTCCATACCTCAGATTCATTAACCATTAAACCTGTTTTAAACTTATCTCTCCATTCAGGAAAGTTTGTTGTATTTAGCACAGGTACATTTTGATAGTCCATGACTCAACCAGATCTCCTTCAAGCTATTAAGCTTACACCAAAGGAACCTGCTCTGATACCAATTGTTGAACCCTTAGTTAAACTGAGTTGGGGGGGGGGGTGAATCAGTTTAACACATTCATGGACTTTTAAAACTTTTTCATTAACACTTGTTTACACCTTCATTTCATGTTTAACTTAACTTGTGAGTAATCTTAGAATGTGAGCAGCAAGCATTAATATAATGTAACAGTAGACTTAATATGAGAGTAGCAAGTATTAAGCAGATGATATAAACCATATCAACACATAAACATCATGCACAGAGACACCAGATATAAGTGGAAACCCATAAAGGGAGAAAACCACATCTTATTATTGTTGTGATGCAAAGGCAAGCTCCAACTCCCTCTCACCACTGATTTTCTGTAGGCACCAACCTACAGGAGGCTCCAACCTCAGTTCTGCAAGCTACAACTTGCAAGGAAGCTCCAACTCCCATCAATTTTCTGCAGGCACCAACCTACAGGAGGCTCCAACCTCAGTCAGCTACAACTAACATCTATCAAGCTACAACTTGATAGGGAAGCTCCAACTTCCTTACTCTTTCAAAAGAAAAAATCTTGCTAATTTACCTTGGATATCAGCTCTGTTCTGTACCTTCTCTTCTGTTGTTCAACAGTCCTGATATCTGTCCTTATATCATTTCTGCATCTTCTCAAATTCACTATCATCTCCTCCTTCTTCTTTGCTCAGCTCCTCCTTATACCCTGCCTCACTGCTTCATTTCTGCATTCTCTAAATTTTCACAGCATATCGTTCTACTCCTCCTTCTTCTTATCTTCTCTGCCTTAATTCCATACTCTGCATTCTCTATATTCACTCTCTCTGTCCTCTTTGTGCATATCAATGTGATATTATATATAGAGTTCAGCACATGACTCTTTACATTCCTCAGGGAATTTGAAGTGAATAGCCTTGACTTTTTTCCTTTTTCCTCCTTATTTCTTTTACCAGCTCATTAAAAAATATAACAATATGTGTTAATTTCAATATTACAGTGGGATTATGTTTTCTTCCAGAGACTTTACAATGCATCACAAACAATATAAAATCAATTACAACATTTAAATTCCCATTTTTAGTTACATGTATAAATTTCACTCAGTCCTCTTTCCAGCGCTTGGCTTGCTAGTTTTGTCTTTTCTGCTGCTGTTAGATAATTGTTCTGCATACTCTGTTCACTGTAATTGTGTGCACCTGTGCATGTACACCTATCAAAATTTCAATCTCTGTTTACCTCTATCAGCCCCATACTTTCTCTCTCTCTCTGTGCATATAAAATGGATACAGCAAATTTGTACTCAATACAACTGTCGATCTAGGCAATTTCAATACTTTTTAATTTCTGCACTGGAAATTTGAATCAATGTTGAAGCTGCTCCATCAGAGGTTAAAATCATTGTTGTAACCCAAATAATTTTATATCTGGGCAGAATATTTTCATTGCGGAAGCTCCTTGATGTTCGGGCTACCCTCACTCTTCTGTTATATTACACATTTAAAACACTCATCCAAATTTTTTAATGACTTTAAAATCCATTCAGCGCATATACAGTGTTCACTATATAACTCTTCATATTATTTGTTGGTCTATATTACATACAACAACCCAACAATAAATTCTCGCTTTTCACATATGTTAACATATACGACGCTTTCAACATTATAATGAACCCTTTGGTTTCGTATTTAAATCCCCAAAGAACGCTTATATAATGTCTTCGGGCCCCATAGAATTTCGCACTGTATAATTGAACCCTCTATTCAATTTTAACTGAATACATTCAAAATTCAAAAGACTATAATGTTAACGCCTATTCTCCTTTCGGCATAACCATTTAACCCACACTGGCCCACACATTCATATTCCAATTATTTAATAAACAACAATCAAACACTGGCCCATACCTTGTTTCTCACCTTGCAACTTCATTCATGATCCAACGGTGGATAATTCATTGCTCTTTAAACCTATGATCCTACGGAAATCACGCGGTTAACTTGCACGAGGGTTAATATTCAATAGTTGTGTGATGGACTGGGCCCCAACGCTTAAACGACCCTTCTCATCTAACGGCTGCATGCTTATCGCGTCTGCTTCGGCAATCCGACGGATATCGCTTGGCTTACTTGCACGACTGTTAACTCGCGATGAGAGAATTTTTTTGGACCCCGCCATATGGCACGTGTCAGGCAGTCAATGGAATCGCTCCAAATTCTTGAATACTGCTTACCCTACGAAGGCGGTGCGATCAAAACTAGAAACCCGCCTTTATTATTCACTTCTTCATGGTTCCGCTGCTTTCTCCCTCAGGGTTCCGTCCGCCTTTATTATTTATGAATTCCGCTCTTCACCTTCAATGAACCTCACTTCATTCAACACACAGTTTCGTGCCTCTGCGTATTATGAAATTGGCCACACAGGCCAGATTCCCAATACTCAATCACAGTCTCATTCACTTTCATTTCTCCATGAAAGCATAACTATGTTTTAATTGTTCTTCCTCCATGCGATTATATTAATGTAACTCAGGTTATATATAATTCGAGCTGGTCCATACTCGCAACGAAGATTGGAATGGATAGGCTTATTCCCTATTTGTGGATGCAATATACATTAAAGGGCATCTAAAATAACACAGGTCATATATATATGTATTCCAACAAACATGCTATGCGATCAGGTGTCCATTCAATTGCATTCGTCAGCAAGTGGGTCAACCCTATCGAATCCACCATACAGAATTACATCCTTTAATGATTTGTTGTCTCGTGTTTTTACAGAAATCGAATCTATCAGCCCTTTACTCAGATTTACTCAACCATACTTAACACATATTTCGAAGAGACCAGAAGCCTCCAACTTTAGAGGTTTGTCAGGATGTGTGAATCAATTAGAACTTCTGGAACAAATTGCCTCTCCACAGAGAGATTAGCAGTTCATATTTTCCCATAATGCAATAAATCAAGGATTACAAGAATCGACCCCTTTCTCTCAACCTGTAATGGGTTCACAATTTCGGTTCATTCCAGAATGCATACAACTTGTCCTCTATACACTGAGTTAGGAAATTAAACAAACAGGAATATACACAGTGATCGATTCTTCCTGATTATAAGTCACACTGAGTCACTAATTCATCCAATGATACAGAGTTTCACACTAACCCTACTACAGTATTGCCATTAATCCATTGGTTCCAATACACACAATTCCACAGTTCTTCATCAACATATACAAATGAAATCAACTAAAAAACCCTCCTGGTCTTGGCCAAATATTCAATTGGCCCTTCAATTAATTACCGTGTCTCTCCCTAGCAGCTCTCTCCTTTGCCATCTCCTTTGCCTCTGTTTCCTCTGATGTCTCTGCTGCCTTTCCAGATCTCCAATCAACTAACCCTTCTAAAACTGCCTCAGCTTCATGTTTCATGCTCTCTTTTCCTTGTTTTTGTTTCATGTGCTCCTCCTTTGTCATTTCCTTTGCCATCAATGACAACATTTCCAACAGTCTCACCCTTTGGCATTGATGGCAACCCATCCACCAATAATTCAATGCTTCCTCCAAGTCTTCCTTTGTCTGGCTTCTTTTAGAAGACCCTATCTTCTATTACTTTCTTTTCCTCCCCCTTTGACATCAATGGAAAAGGGTTGTACATTTCCTAGTGTGCTTTCTATCTCTTCATTTCCTCTTTCTGAGATGTGTTTAGGCCTTCTTCTTCTGACTTTGTACCCTACTGCTCCAAACTGGAGTATAAGAGTTGTTGAGAGAACACTTTCATTATTGAACTTGACTGTACATTCTAAGTTAATACAATCCAAAGGCATAGACTTCTTTCACTTGTATAGAACTGAAAGTGAAGATAATGACACTTCATAGAACACATTGTACCAGCCTTATCTAATCAGAGATGTATGATTGGATCAAAACTAAAATACTGAGAAGGCTTCAAATACACTTCAGTCTCTAGTCTTATTTTCATCAAAAAAAAAAAACCATATCTATTGAGGAAGGTTATAGATGGAATATGTCTTCTTCTGCAATACACATCTGCAGTACCACACCTTTTCAATTATGATAATGATGCCAATATATCTTTTATTGTTGTGGTACACCTTTCCTGCCTGTTGGTGATGATATGAGCTAGGATGCTGACAAGGATATTACTTTTAAAGACTGAGAGGTTCTTGTTGTTGATGTGAACAATGAATCAATCCAGAGTTTACAACTTATTGTGAGATTAGGCAATATCTTTCAATATGAGAGGCTAAATTACTTTTACTGCTTGCACACTGTATTTTCAAAATAAACCCTTTAGTGTATTGGTTGGTTTCACTTATCAACCATGCAATTTTATTTATGACATAATGGGGTATGTATGTCAATAATCAATCTCTCTTTAAAGGTGGATTACCAGCAAATCCTTTGTGCTGAAGTAGGATTTAGAAAAAAAACTTTTGAGCTTTAGATGGTAATCGCAGCTAGTCCTTTATTCTTCAGATACTTTGATTGTTCTATCAGGATGAACTTCCACAAAAGCATATTCAAGATGTTTAATTAAAAAATCAACAAACAAACTTCACACAGTTTTTTAACTGATCTTCAGAAAGAGGCCTTGAAGATATACATGTACCAACTTCAATAAGGCATGCAATTATATATAGAAAAAGATATTGCTTCAGTGCTCAGTATACGACTTCAAGTGTGAGCAAGATAATGTTATTTTTTCTCTCCTACTGACCTTTTCATGCTGAATGCAAATAATACTGGGAATATTACCTGGAGGTTCCTTTGCCATAATCCTTTGATCCTGAGGACCTGTACCATACTGTTGCTCCACCGATAACACCTGATATTCAGTTGATAAGCATGCTGCTCATACCAAGTACCAATTGATATTACCTTGATAAAATATGCAGAGATTTCACTTTAGCTTGCACATGAACCCATAATTAAAACATCCTTCATAAATTCTACTATTGAGCTTTCCATTGTTCACACCAACAGTCATCAATATCATGAAAATGATCTTATAATTATTAACCATTTTCTTATTCTGTCATTCTGGTTTAACAGAATGTCACTGCACTTTCCATTCTAGGACTGCTCTAGAATCATTGCTGCTTTAAAAATCAATTCAACAGTTCTAATATAAAGATCTTTAGGAAGGCATCTTCAATTTCTTTTATATGAATATTCATGGGCTGATTACTCAAGGATTTAT
This sequence comes from Pinus albicaulis, assembly GCA_034641835.2. Classification (NCBI taxonomy): domain Eukaryota; kingdom Viridiplantae; phylum Streptophyta; class Pinopsida; order Pinales; family Pinaceae; genus Pinus; species Pinus albicaulis. The sequence goes on along the minus strand of CM076575.1, from coordinate 770,974,496 downwards.
TACTCACTTAATTGTATTCCTCCAAGGGGATTTTTCATATATGAAAGATGTAATTATATAATGATGAGAGGCTCTTCTCTTACTCATCCTCCTTAATGTGATAATCTGATCATCTCTTAATGTGTTGATGTTCTTTCTACCACCAAAGCTTTTTACTGTCTTCTCCTCTTCCATCAATCTGTCTACTAATAAATACTTCAGATAATCTTCTTTCCCTATAGTTCTCTGTTAGAGGAATTTCCTTTCCCTTACTAATCTCATAGTTGTTCTCATTCCAAGGAGATCTTCTTATACTACTTTCATGGGGATTATTTATGAACTGCTCTTCCCCTGGGATGTTGCTTCATATTTTTCACTAATTAGATATTTTCTTTGCTTCCTAGAGCAGCTCCCCCTAAGCCTATGATGGATTTATTATGTTATTGAGGTAACAGGCTCCCCCTTTCTCTTTTCCTTCCATACTTTATTGGGGTTCTTCATAATGTCTGCTCTTATTTTCGATTCATAGTTTTGATTGATCTGTTTTGATTCCATCCTCTGTCTAGAGCTCTTTAATGGATATGTAAGTTTACATTCTTTTGCTATGTGACCAAGCTTGAGGCATACATAACATCTTATTCTACCAAGATATGTTTGAGCTTATGTACAATACTTTGTTCCTCTTCTTGAATACATTTTAAAATAAAAAAATTTATGTCCAAAATTATTGCATGCATAACAATAGCCATGGAAATGATTTGTGTACCTGGTGGAAGATTGTCTTTTCCATTTGTTTTCTTAAGGGGTTCTTCTCTTTTTCTGCATCCTTTGTTGGTTGGACTGTATTGGCTTTGTCTTACAATATGCTGCAATGTGTCCAGGTTTGTGGCAAGAAAAACAAGTGATACTTCCCATATGAGGGAAGAACCTTCTTTGACACCTTCCAAATTTATTCAATTCATATTCAGGAGTGTAAGAGCCTTTTTCAGCTGACTGTTTCATCCTCTCATTTTCTATCCTTCCATGTTGCTGCTTGTTTTTGTTTGTTTCTTTGCACATCTTGTTCTTGTTGGTTTCTTCTTCTGTGGGAATCTTCTGAGCTGCTCCATCTTCCTTTACATCTTTTACAAAGATGATTTTCTTGTTATCTTCTACCTTGGGCTTACTGGTTTCTCCTTCATATCCTATACCAGCCTTTATGAGAGGAGACCTTTGAGCATTTAGAATTTTCTCCAACTGAATAGAGCTTTTCATTTGTGGAGTATTCATTAATAATTCTCTTTGGGATTTTTCTAATTTCTTTCTCAGGCACACTACTTCTTCTTCCAGTTTCGCACATTCCAGACTTTTCTCTTTCATTTGTTGCAGCAGAGTGTCTTCGACTTTCCTTGCTTCTTCAATTTGTGTCTTCAGGCCAACAATTTCCTTCTTATCTTCATATGCTTTCTCATCACATATTTGCACCACTGTCTTAAGGTATTTGTTTTCATTCTTCAGTCTTTTTATTTCAGTCAAGGCTGTGTCAAGTTTGGATTTTTCTTCAGCTGCAATTTCTTCATGGTTCTTACTGCCATTCACACTAGCAGGTACCTCATTTGATTGAATATTTTCCTTTTGACATGAATTTTTCTTCTTCTTAATTCTCTTTTCCTTCTTGAAAATGCAGTCCTCTGTGTCTATTCCATGCATAAAATGCAATCTGTCCCAGATTTCTTTTGCAGAATATAGATCCATTATTAACTCAAAGTCCTTGTTATGAAGACTGTTATATATCACACATTTTTCCTTGGCATTCCTCTATTGTTTTTTTACCGTGGGGGATTCGATGCAGTAACCATCACAAACAAGCTTCCATACCTCAGGTTCATCAACCATTAAACTTGTTTTAACCTTATCTCTGCATTCAGGAAAGTTTGATGTATTTAGCACAGGTACATTTTGATAGTCCATGACTCAACCATATCTCCTTCAAGCTATTAAGCTTACACTAAACAAACCTGCTCTGATACCAATTGTTGAACCCTTAGTTAAAATGAGAGGGGGGGGATGAATCAGTTTAACACATTCATGGACTTTTAAAACTTTTTCATTAACACTTGTTTACACCTTCATTTCATGTTCAACTAAACATGTGAGTAATCTTAGAATGTGAGCAGCAAGCATTGATATAATGTAATAGTATACTTAATATGAGAGCAGCAAGTATTAAGCAGATGATATAAACCAGATCAACACATAAACATCATGCACAGAGACACCAGATATAAGTGGAAACCCATAAAGGGAGAAAACCACATCTTATTATTATTGTGATGCAAAGGCAAGCTCCAACTCCCTCTCACCACTGATTTTCTGTAGGCACCAACCTACAGGAGGCTCCAACCTCAATTCTGCAAGCTACAACTTGCAAGGAAGCTCCAACTCCCATCAATTTTCTACAGGCACCAACCTACAGGAGGCTCCTACCTCAGTCAACTACAACTAACATCTATCAAGCTACAACTTGATAGGGAAGCTCCAACTTCCTTACTCTTTCAAAAGAAAAAATCTTGTTGATTTACCTTGGATATCACCTCTGTTCTGTACCTTCTCTTCTGTTGGTCAACAATCCTCATATATTTCCTTATATCATTTCTGCATCTTCTCAAATTCACTATCAGCTCCTCCTTCTTCTTTTCTCAGCTCCTCCTTCTACCCTGCATCATTGCTTCATTTCTGCATTCTTTGACTTTTCACAGCATATCGTTCTGCTCCTCATTCTTCTTATCTTCTCTGCCTTAATTCCATACTCTGAATTCTCTATATTCACTCTCTCTGTCCTCTTTGTGCATATCAATGTGATATTATATATAGAGTTCATCACATGACTCTTTACATTCCTCAGGGAATTTGAAGTGAATAGCCTTGACTTTTTGCCTTCTGCCTCCTTATTTATTTTACCAGCTCATTAAAAAATATAACAATATGTGTTAATTTCAATATTACAGTGGGATTATGTTTTCCTCCGGAGACTTTCCAATGCATCACAAACAATATAAAATCAATTAAAACATTTAAATTCCCATTTTTAGTTACATGTATAAATTTCACTCAGGCCTCTTTCCAGCACTTGGCTTGCTAGTTTTGTCTTTTTTGCTACTGTTAGATAATTGTTCTGCATACTCTGTTCACTGTAATTGTGTGCACCTATGGATGTACACCTGTCAAACTTGAAATCTTTGTTTACCTCTATCGGCCCCATACTTTCTCTCTCTCTGTGCATATAAAATGGATACAGCAAATTTGTACTCAATACAACTGTCGATCTAAGCAATTTAAATACTTTTAATTTCTGCACTGGCAATTTGAATCAATGTTGAAGCTGCTCCATCAGAGGTTAAAATCATTGTTGTAACCCAAATAATTTTATATCTGGGCAGAATATTTTCATTACGGAAGCTCCTTGATGTTCGGGCCATCCTCACTCTTCTGTTATATTGCACATTTAAAACACTCATCCAAATTTTTTAATGACTTTAAAATCCATTCAGCGCATATACAGTGTTCACTATATAACTCTTCATATTATTTGTTGGTCTATATTACATATAAAAACCCAAAAATAAATTCTCGCTTTTCACATATGTTAACATATACGACGCTTTCAACATTATAATGAACCATTTGGTTTCGTATTTAAATCCCCAGAGAATGCTTATATAATGTCTTCGGGCCCCATAGCATTTCGCACTGTATAATTGAACCCTCTATTCAATTTTAACTGAATACATTCGAAAGTCAAAAGACTGTAATGTTAACGCCTATTCTCATTTCGGCATAACCATTTAACCCACACTGGCCCACACATTCATATTCCGATTATTTAATAAACAACAATAAAACGCTGGCCCATACCTTGTTTGTCACCTTGCAACTTCATTCATGATCCAACGGTGGATAATTCATTGCTCTTTAAACCTCTGATCCTATGGAAATCGCACAGTTAACTTGCACGAGGGTTAATATTCAATAGTTGCGCGATGGACTGGGCTCCAACGCTTAAACGGCCCTTCTCATCTAACGGTTGCGTGCTTATCGCGCCTGCTTCGACAATCCGACAGATATCGCTTGGCTTACTTGCACGATCGTTAACTCGCGATGAGAGCGGTTTTTGGGACCCCTCCATATGCCACGTGTCAAGCAGTCAATGGAATCGCTCCAAATTCTTGAATACCTCTTAACCTACGAAGGCAGTGTGATCAAAACCGGAAACCCGCCTTTACTGTTCACTTCTTCGTGGTTCCACTGCTTTCTCCCTCATGGTTCCATCCACCTTTATTATTTATGAATTCCGCTCTTCACCTTCAATGAACCTCGCTTCAGTCAACACACAGCTTCATGCCTCTGCCTATTATGAGATTGGCCACACAGGCCAGATTCCCAATACTCAATCACAGTCTCATTCACTTTCATTTCTCCATGAAAGCATAACTCTATTTTAATTGTTCTTCCTCCGTGCGATTATATTAATGTAACTCAGTTTATATATAATTCGAGTTGGTCCATACTCTCAATGGAGATTGGAATGGATAGGCTTCTTCTCTATTTGTGGATGCAAATATACATTAAAGGGCATCTAAACTAACACAGGTCATATATATATATATATATATATATATATATATATATATATATATATATATATATATATATATATATATATATATATATATATATATATATATATATATATATATATATATATATATATATATATATATATATATATTCCAACAAACATGTTCTACGATCAAGTGTCCATTCAATTTCATTCTTCAGAAAGTGGGTCAACCCTATCAAATCCACCATACAGAATTACATCCTTTACTGATTTGTTGTCTCGTGCTTTTACAGAAATCGAATCTATCAGCCCTTTACTCAGATTTACTCAACCATACTTAACACATATTTCGAAGAGACCAGAAGCCTCCAACTTTAGAGGTTTGTCAGGATGTGTGAATCAATTAGAACTTCTGGAACAAATTGCCTCTCCACATAGAGATTAGCAGTTTAGGTTTTCCCATAATGCAATAAATCAGGGATTACAAGAATCGACCCCTTTCTCTCAACCTGCAATGGGTTCACAATTTTGGTTCATTCCAGAATGCATACAACTTGTCCTCTATACACTGAGTTAGGAAATTAAACAAACAGGAATATACACAGTGATCGATTCTTCCTGATTATAAGTCACACTGAGTCACTAATTCATCCAATGATACAGACTTTCACACTAACCCTACTACAGTATTGCCATTAATCCATTGGTTCCAATACACACAATTCCACAGTTCTTCATCAACATATACAATTGAAATCAACTATAAAACCCTCCTGGTCTTGGCCATATATTCAATTGGCCCTTCAATTAATTACCGTGTCTCTTCCTAGCAGCTCTCTCCTTTGCCATCTCCTTTGCCTCTGTTTCCTCTAATGTCTCTGTTGCCTTTCCAAATCTCCAATCAACTAACCCTTCTAAAACTACCTCAACTTCTTGTTTCATGCTCTCTTTGCCTTGTTGCTGTTTCAAGTGCTCCTCCTTTGTCATTTCCTTTTCCATCAATGATAATATTTCCAATAGTCTCCCCCTTTGGAATTGATGGCAACCCATCTGTAGAAATTTGAATAACAGTTGAATTATTCACCGATATTATCCTGATTACACACTATTTAAGCTTCATGCATAATACATAACCTCTTCTACAATTGATCATCAATTTGCGGAAATAGAAGCAGTCGCATGCGCACATTAAAACATAATCAAACACACATATAACACAGTATGTAATGGGGAAAGCTTACAGCTGAAAACCCCCAACTATCTGTATATTATAATGATAGAGAACATGTAACAATACATAGCACAAAGCTCCTCACAGCTCTCAGCACTATATCACATGCTACACACAAACTAGCTCAGATATAGAACAAGTCACAAGTTCAAATCTCCTCCACAAGTCTGCCTGCCTCTACTGCGCAATCCAAGATGAGTAATGATGAGATCCAAGTTCGAATCCCACTAGCTTCAACTGTGCAATCCTCATTGGCAATCTCCATCAATGTGTGTGCAAATCTCATGCACAAGTATAGTCACAACTGATAGCCACACTCACCCTTTCACCCACCTCTAACACTGGTCTCCACTGAACTGTCCATGCATTGCAGTTAACTGATGTGTTTTTTAGTTGATTTATGAGTTAATAATTAGTGAATTAATTAATAATTAATTCACACCACTCATCACTAGTGTATTTATCAGTTAGACTAAATACAACTAGTTCAACTAAGTTAAACCGAACACAACTCCACCAACTGTCTCATCAACTCCACCAAACTCTGCCACATGAGTTCTAACTGAAGTCAACCATGCAATAGCTCAACTAACCACTAGGAATAGCGTAATTCCTTCTGTCAGCTGCATGTGCCACATCCAAGCATCAAACTGAAGTGCTCCAAGAGGATAAGATAATGTTTATAGTCTAAATATTATTAAGGGTTAATAATATTTTACTGTTCTATTTTTAGCCCGGCAGTCTAAAAATAGATTCCGCCCAATGTCTAAAAATAGAGGTCCATCTATTTTTACCAACTCGACCAATCATCCATAAATAGCATCATGCAACTCATAGACCATGATCCATATGTCTAAAAATAGACATAGTCTAAAAATAGACTTTGCGCCAAAAATAGCCTGCGGGCCCACTTATTGAAGGCGACTTCTTTTCACTAAGCTCCATCATCTTGTTGCATTTTCAACACCATCCACCAATAACACTGTTACCGATGAAATAGGTAACCTGACCTCAAAACGGGAACTCTAGCCCAAAAACTCTCAAAAAACATGAAAAAACACCCCAAAAAAAAAAAAAAGTGTCTTCCAGAACGCACTTGTTTTTTTTTTAAGGTCAAATTTCAACATTTTCTAAAATTATGCTAAAAACAAAATTGTTTGTTGAAAAAAGGATTGAAAAAACACCCCAAAAAAAAAGTGTGTCTTCCAGAACGCACTTCGTTTTTTTTTAAGGTCAAATTTCAACATTTTATAAAATTATGGTAAAAACAAAATTGTTTCTTGAAAAAATGATTGAAAAAACACCCTCAAAACAAAACCAGTTGATGCTGGAATAACAAAAAAAAAAAATGTGTCATACTTTTGGCATTTTTAAAAATAGAAGTAACATTTTTTAATTTTTAAAATTCAAACATTAAAAAATAACCTAAAATTTAAGAAAAAAAATAAATTTAAAAAATAAAAACATTTAAAAGCTTAAAATTTAAAAATATATGAAGATAAAAAAAATTCAAATAAAAACAAAGTAAAAATTTTAATTCAATCATTAAAAAAAACATAAAATTTAAGGAAAAAAATTTTAAAAAATAAACCAAAAAAAAATTAAGATTAAAATTTAAAAAAAGATAGAAATTAAAAAATAAAAATAAAACAAAATAAAAATATTAAATTTAAAAAAAAAAAACAAGTTAAAAAAAGAAGGAAATTATAAAAAATAAAATACAGAAATTAAATTTAAAAAAGAAAAAGAAAATGCTTATTAAATTTTTAAAAAGAAAAAAAAAAATTAAAACAAATATTTAAATTTAAGGAAATATATTAAATTTTAATAAATTTAAAAATTCAAAATTTAAAAAAAAAAAACACTATTCAAATTAAAAGGAAAAAAAAAAAATAATTAAAAATAAAAAATAAAAATAAAATACAATGAAAATATTAAATTTAAAACAATATATATTAAAAAAACAAATAAACTATAAAAAATAAATTAAATTTAAATTATAAAAAATAAAATATATATATCAACTTAAATTAAAATAGATATATACATCAAATTTTATTAAATTAAAAAAAAAAAAGGTTAATATTAAAATAACAAATTAAATTTAAAAACAAAAATATTAAATTTTAATAAATAAATGAATAAACAAATAAATTTTGAAAGAAAAAATAAATTTTAAATATAAAAGAAAAAAAAAATATTGTTAAACGAAAAACTTTAAAAATAATTAAAAATTGAAAATTTAAAAAAAGAAAAAAAAAATATTAAATAAAAAAATAATTTAAAAAAATTAAGTTTCATTAAAAAAAAATCTAATTTTAAATACACAATTTTAATTGAAATAAAAAAAATATAAAAATTTTATGTAATTAACAAAAAAAAATAATAAAAAAGTAAAACATTTAAAAAAAATATTAAATCCAAATAAATTAAAAAAATATATATAAAATTTATTGAATTTTATAAAATTATATTAAAAAACTAAGTTAATAACAAAGAAAAATTATGAAATTTAAAAAAAAATCAATTAAATAAAAAAATTTGGCAAAATTTAATAAAAAATTATTAACAAAAAAAAAAATAATAATAAATTTAAAACAAAAAAATAATAAAATTAAAAAAAATTAAAACAAAACCAAATTTATTTTAAATAATTAAAAAAAAAAATTAATATTTTGAAATTTAAAAAAAAAATAAAAAAAAAATTAATATTTTGAAATAAAAAAATAAAAAAATAAAAAATCAATAAAAAATCAAAAAATAAAAAAAATTCAATCGGCCCGCCCGCTGGGCGGCGGTGGCCGGCCGGGCAGCGCCACGGGGGCGGCCCAGCCGGCCTCCCGGCCACCGACGGGCGAAGGGCCGATTGATTTTTTAATTTTTTAATTGATTTTATAATTTTTTAATTTTTAATTGATTTTTTTGTTAATTTTTTTTTTATTGATTTTTTTTTAATTGATTTTTTTTTTTTTTTAATTTCAAAAAAATACTTTTTTTTATTGAAAAAATTAATTTTTTTTTAATTTAATATTTTTATTTAAAATAAAATTCGTTTTTTTATTTTTTTAAAATTTTTAATATATATACACATCTAATTTTAATTTGATTTTATTTTTATTTTTTAATTTTTATTTAATTTTTTATATTTTAATTTTAATTTGATTTTTTTTTTTTTAAATTTGAATTTCAAAAAATTTAAAATTATTTTTTTAATTCAATTTTTTTTATTTTAAATTCAATTTGTTTAATTTTTTTATATTTAATATTATAGAATAATTATTTTTTTTAAATTTAAAATTTAAAATTTATTTATTAAATTTTTTAAATTTTAATTTAATTTAATTGTTTTTCTTAATTTTTTTGTTTATTTAGTTTTTCATTTTTAAAATCTATAAATGGTTTCATTAAAAAAAAAAAAAAAAAACACTAAATTTATGTATATTTGTTTTTTAAATATTTGCACGTGGTTTTTTTCATTTTTTTTGTTTTTTAATGATAGCTTTTTTTTTTTTAATAATTTTTTTATTTTCTTTTTCTTTTTCAATTTTAATTGTTTTTTTTTTAATTTGTTTTTTTTGTAAATTTTAAAATTTGTATTTTTTTCCTTATTATTATTATTTTTTTTAATTTAAATTTTTAAATTTAATTTTTTTTTTCTAAATTTTAATTTTGTAATTTTAATTATTTTAATTTTAATTTTTTAAATATATATATATTTTTTAATATATTGTTTTTTTAAACAAGTTAGAAAGAAATGTTTTTTATTTTTTATTTTTTTTTAAATTTTTTGGTCAATTTTTGTTTTTTTTCTTTAAATTATGTGTTTTTTTTCTTCAAATTTTGTCATTTCCTTTGATATAATTTTCAAATATTTTTGTTTTATTTATTTATTTTTGTTTAAATTTTTTATTTTTATGAGCTATTTTTGTTTTTTTTTACATTTTTATTGGTTTTTTTTATTGTTTTTATATATTTTTTTTTATTTAAGTTTTGTGTTTTATTACCAACATGAAAATCACCACTCTAAAAAAAAAAAGGTTGATGCAGCATCAATACGTTTCAAAATTAGCATGAAAATCACTGCTCTAAAAAAAAAGGTTGATGCAGCATCAATACCTTTCAAAATTAGCATGAAAATCACTGCTCTAAAAAAAAAAGGTTGATGCAGCATCAATACGTTTCAAAATTAGCATGAAAATCACTGCTCTAAAAAAAAAAAAATTGATGCTGCATCAATACATTTCAAAATTAGCAAAATTAGCATGAAAATCACTAACATTTTAAAACAAATATTCATACTTCATAAATAAAAATTTTAGAGTGTCAAAAATGTGCACCAAAAAAAAAAATGGTGATTCTGCATCACCACTTTTCAAAATCGGGTGCTTTTTATGCTACCAAAAAAAAGTAGGTAACATTGTTCAATAATTCAATGCTTCCTCCAAGTATTCCTTTGTCTGGCTTCTTTTAGAAGACCCTATCTTCTGTTACTTTCTTTTCATCCCCCTTTGACATCAATGGAAAAGGGTTGCACATTTCCTAGTGTGCTTTCTATCTCTTCATTTCCTCTTTCTGAGATGTGTTTAGGCATTCTTCTTCTAACTTTGTACCCTGCTGCTCCAAACTGGAGTATAAGATTTGTTGAGAGAACACTTTGATTATTGAACTTGACTGTACACTGTAAGTTAATACAATCCAAATGCATAGACTTCTTTCACTTGTATAGAACTAAAAGTGAAGATAATGACACTTCATAGAACACATTGTACCAGCCTTATCTAATCAGAGATGTATGATTGGATCAAAACTAAAATATTGAGAAGGCTTCAAATACACTTCAGTCTCTAGTCTTATTTTCATAAAAAAAAAAACCATATCTATTGAGGAAGGTTGTAGATGGAACATGTCTTCTTCTGCAATACACATCTGCAGTACCACACCTATTCAATTATGATAATGATGCCAATATATATTTTATTTTTGTGGTACACCTTTCCTGCCTGTTGGTGATGATATGAGCTAGGATGCTGACAAGGACATTACTTTTAAAGACTGAGAGGTTCTTGTTGTTGATGTGAACAATGAATCAATCCAGAGTTTACAACTTATTGTGAGATTAGGCAATATCTTTCAATATGAGAGGTTGAATGACTTTTACTGCTTGCACACTGTATTTTCAAAATAAACCCTTCAATGTATTGGTTAGTTTCACTTATCAACCATGCAGTTTTATTTATGAAATAATGGGGTATATATGTCAATAATCAATCTCTCTTTAAAGGTGGATTACTGACAAGTCCTTTGTGTTGAAGTAGGATTTAGAAAAAAAACTTTTGAGCTTTAGATAGTAATCGCAGCTAGTCCTTTATTCTTCAGATACTTTGACTTTTCTATCAGGATGAACTTCCACAAAAGCATATTCAAGATGTTTAATTAAAAACTCAGCAAACAGACTTCACATAGTTTTGTAACTGATCTTCAGAAAGAGGCCTTGAAGATATACATGTACCAACTTCAAGAAGGCATGCAATTATATATATAAAAAGATATTGCTTCAGTGCTCAGTATACTACTTCAAGTGTGAGCAAGACAATGTTATTTTTCTCTCCTACTGACCTTTTCATGCTGAATGCAGATAATACTCGGAATATTACCTTGAGGTTCCTTTGCCATAATCCTTTGATCCTGAGGACCTATACCATACTGTTGCTCCACTGATAACACCTGATATTCAGTTGATAGGCATGATGCTCATACCAAGTACCAATTGATATTACCTTGATAAAATATGCACAGATTTCACTTAGCTTGCACATGAACCCATAATTAAGACGTCCTTCATAAATTCTACTATTGAGCTTTCCACTATTCACACCAACAGTCATCAATATCGTGAAAATGATCTTATAATTATTAACCATTTTCTTATTCTGCCATTCTGGTTTAACAGAATGTCACTGCACTTTCCTTTCTAGGACTGCTCCAGAATCATTTCTGCTTTAAAAATCAATTCAACAGTTCTAATATAAAGATCTTTGGGAAGGCATCTTCAATTTCTTTTCTATGAATCTTCATGGGCTGATTACTCAAGGATTTATTACTCACTTAACTGAATTCCTCCAAGGGGATTTTTCATATATGAAAGATTTATTTATATAATGATGAGAGGATCTTCTCTTACTCATCCTCCTTAATGTGATAATGTGATCATCTCTTAATGTGCTGATGTTGTTTCTACCACCAAAGCTTTTTACTGTCTTCTCCTCTTCCATCAATCTGTCTGCTATTAAATACTTAAGATAATCTTCTTTCCCTATAGTTCTCTGTTAGAGGAATTTCCTTTCCCTTACTGATCTCATAGCTGTTATCATTCCAAGGAGCTCTTCTTATACTACTTTCATGGGGATTATTTATGAACTGCTCTCCCCCTGGGATGTTGCTTCATATTTGTCACTGATTAGATATTTTCTTTGATTCCTAGAGCAGCTCCCCCTAAGCCTATGATGGATTTATTATGTTATTGAGGTAACAGGCTCCCCCTTTCTCTTTTCCTTCCATACTTTATTGGGGTTCTTCATAATGTCTGCTCTTCTTTTTGATTCATAGTCTTGATTGATCTGTTTTGATTCCATCCTCTGTCTAGAGCTCTTTAATGTGTATGGAAGTTTACATTATTTTGCTATGTGACCAAGCTTGAGGCATACATAACATCTTATTCTACCAAGATATGTTTGAGCTGATGTACAATACTTTTTTCCTCGTCTTGAATACATTTTACAATAAAAAAATTTATGTCCAAAATTATTGCATGCATAACAATAGCCATGGAAATGATTTGTGTACCTGGTGGAAGATTGTCTTTTCCATTTTTTTTCTTGAGGCATTCTTCTCTTTTGCTGCATCCTTTGCTGGTTGGACTGGATTGGCTTTGTCTTACAATATGCTGCAATGTGCCCAAGTTTGTGGCAAGAAAAACAAGTGATACTTCCCATAGGAGGGAAGAACCTTCTTTGACATCTTCCAAATTTATTCAATTCATATTCAGGAGTGTAAGAGCCTTTTTCAGCTGACTATTTCATCCTCTCATTTTCTGTCCTTCCATGTTGCTGCTTGTTTTTGTTTGTTTCTTTGCACATCTTGTTCTTGCTGTTTTCTTCTTTTGTGGGAATCTTCTGAGCTGCTCCATCTTCCTTTACAACTTTTACAAAGATGATTTTCCTGTTATCTTCTACCTTGGGCTTACTGGTTTCTCCTTCATATCCTATACCATCCTTTATGAGAGGATACCTTTGAGCATTTAGAATTTGGTCCAACTGTATAGAGCTTTTCATTTGTGGAGTATTCATTAATAATTCTCTTTGGGCTTTTTCTAATTTCTTTCTCAGGCACACTACTTCTTCTTCCAGTTTCGCACATTCCAGAATTTTCTCGTTCATTTGTTGTAGCAGAGTGTCTTCGAATTTCCTTGCTTCTTCAAGTTGTGTCTTCAAGCCAAAAATTTCCTTCTTATCTTCATATGATTTCTCATCACATATTTGCACCAATGTCTTAAGGTCTTTGTTTTCATTCTTCAGTCTTTTTATTTCAGTCAAGGCTGTCAAGTTTGGCTTTTTCTTCAGCTACAATTTCTTCATGGTTCTTGTTGGGGTTCCCATGTTTTTGCCAGATTGTCAAGACCAAAAGATGAGACAACATCAGAACCGCTTTGGGGCCCTAGGATCTAGCCCTCCTGGACCCGGAGAGGGATCTCTCCAAATAAACAAAGAATGATATATCTTTGAAAGCTCACAATAAGATGTTAGGCTAGGTATGCAGCACAAAGGGGGGTTTTAAATGATTTGGTTGGTGAGTTGTTGGGTTGGTCATGAGATCATAGACTGAGAAAGTAATGGGAGGAAAAGGAAAAAAACAGCAGGATGTTCTAGCAAAGAGGATAGGTCAAGACAGTGCCATCCATTGGGCTATGGAGTCATGAAAGGAGAATTACTTGCAACAACTAGCCAAGGCTTCCAAAGGGAAAGTCATCTAATACTAAAGGATCTTTTTAGATTAGATGGTGGGATGGAACATTAAGGATTGAAAGTGAAAGAATGAAAGCAACCTAATTCCTGTCTATAGATTAGATCAGAGGTCATTTAACTCCAGACCTGCTTGGAAATACTCATAGGAAACTCTCAATGGAGGGACAAAGGGGCAGCTTATAGATCGAACTAGAGGTCATTTAAATCCAGGTCAACTTTAGCATGCTCCAAGGGAAAACAGGGATAAGATTAACAAAGAGATCTTAGAAGGGTCAGCTAGTTGCACAAGGATCCTAGTGGACAGGGCTAGCTCTAATCCCCAGTGTTCCCAAATCTTTCAGCTTAAACCCAACAAGAACATCTAAGAACATATTCAAATAACTCATACATCAGCTAGCAGCATCAGGAACTACTACATTGGTTAAATCACTTGAAATCAATCCTCAGATACACATATTTAGTAGAAAAACATTGAAGGCAAGGAGAGCAGAGACATAGGGTACCTAACAAGGGTAAATCCTATGCCATGTTTTTTATGCAAGCCAGTAGAACAATGAACAGCATGAAAATGTAATAAACAAAGTCAGAAAAACATCACAAATAGTAATAGACTAGGATCCTGTGAAATGTGCTTGATTAATGATGCAAAACCAGTCATATACATCTGAGCTCAATGGCTAATACATTCCAGAATTTCTCCTCCCAGCCTACTACATACAAACTACTCTGCTCCTCCCTCTCAAGACTGTTCTAACAGTCTGATTGAATCCTTCTAACAGCAACGGCAGCAGCCGAACAACAACCTTTACAATATGTCCTACAGGGTTGTTATAGGAGAAAGAATAACAATGGTAGTTGAAAAATTAAATGCAACATTAAATCTCTGAAATAGTAGGAGGGCCGAGGCTCCATTCGGTTTTAATTCTGCGCATTAATCTTCTACGCTTTTCAGGTGAAAGATCGATCTTCGTCAGGCTGCGATTTTACTCAAGGTATGTCTTTGATGTACTTGATGTAGCCCTTTGCAGAACTCTTGGTGAATAAACCGAGGTGTATGGACAGCTATGGGGTTCGCCATACTGTGTAACTAATGCACTGATAGCATAGGACTGCTGTAGGTGGGGGAAAACTTCTCTTGGACAAAATGTATACTGAAACAATAAGATGTACCGTGTTCGTGCTCGGAAAACATTCTGCTGATTGAAACCCTGATTGCATTGTTTCTTTGCACGCTGGACCCTTCATGCAATCCATGATGTCTCTGAACTGCTTCCTTAGCCTTCCAACATCCCTAAAAAGGCTCAAAAAGTCTTATATTTCTTGCCTCGAGCTCTCTGCTGCTCCCGTACTACCTTTTCTTATACAATCCGGGCTTTAATGGCGCCGGAGGGGGTTTGCAGAGTTAAAACTCTGTCCTTTGATGAAATTTATGATGCAGCCCCCTTCCAAACATTTTCTGTAAAATCGGCTCCGGATTTAGCTTCTTCTGTGCACTGTGCCATTAACACAGTGCGTATGAACCATGGCGATTTTCCATTTCCCTGTAACCCTGCAAAACACGCAAACGAATTAAAAAAACCATGTACAGAGGTGGTGGATGTAACGGGGATGACGTAGAAGATCATGCAGACTGGTGAAATGTTTGGATCATGTAGGATGGCAAAGAAAAATGGTCGTGGCGGAAGTTGGCAAAATGCAGTCGGGGAAAAGACGACAACACATGGAAAATGACGTGGCGGGACCGAGCGATGGCGGAAAATTCAACAGCGGGGGAAAACAGATCTGGACCGTCTGATCTTAGGAGGAGATCGACGGTGGGAAACACAGCAGAGGGCAATGAACGGCGGGCCAGGGGTACGGAGACCATAGATTAACCCCCACGCAACTTCGTGGAGCGACAACCGTTAGATGGGCCATCCCAGATCGGACAACTCACAACGATATCGCTACGCATCCTGTACCGAACGATAACGTGCAATGAGATAGAGGTTTTGAAATCATACAGGAGCCACGTGTCGAAAGATGTATGGAATCATTGGCCGATGAGAAAATACCGCCAACCGCCTGAAGGCGGTGCGATAGAAACCACCGGGTTTTTCATCAGTACGTGGGGACCACTGGGACGGGCGGACTCCGGATTGTCGGATTTTCATGTAAATGAACAGCGATGGCGCGATCGGGGGTTTGAACGAGGGAAACACAAACGCTGCGAGGTTTAACGATTGTCGTCTGATCTACAAAGATCAACGGTCGATGTTGCACCCGATACGGAACGCGCAAAGCGCTTTTTGCTCTGGTGCTCGGTCTTGGCGCGGGGTTACGTGGAGAGAAAGGCTAAGGGGCTGAGGCCTATTACAACGTTAAAAAGGTGGGTTTTTAACACATTTCGATGCATTTTAAAGCAAAAGGAGGGTAGTGATAGGGGGATGAAGGGGAATTAAACCAATCAAAGTGTATTTGGAAGGTTTAAAGGGG
Organism: Pinus albicaulis; assembly: GCA_034641835.2. Classification (NCBI taxonomy): domain Eukaryota; kingdom Viridiplantae; phylum Streptophyta; class Pinopsida; order Pinales; family Pinaceae; genus Pinus; species Pinus albicaulis. Next base: position 770,958,190 of record CM076575.1, on the reverse strand, counting down.
ATTTTAGGATCGTTTTGGAGGACGAGGGGAGGGATTTGGGGGTACAAAGGGGGATTTTGACAAAGGGAAGAAGGGATGAAATGGACAATTCTGCAGGGATACGAGGGAAAATTAAAGCCTTCGGGAGCACCATTCTTCACAATAAGGAGGCTTTATAATGGGAACAACAGAGGAGATTTCATTAAAAGGAAAAGGCACAGGAGACTTCAAGGATGATGTGTTTTTAGAGGAAATGCATTCCTTGAAGACTCAAAAACTTTTTAGCCCCCTACTTTGCCTGTCAAAAATTTACAGGGGGCTAACAGTTATTACTACCATTCACACTAGTAGGTACCTCATTTGATTGAATATTTTCCTTTTGACATGAATTTTTCTTCTTCTTAATTCTCTTTTCCTTCTTGACAATGCAGTCCTCTGTGTCTATTCCATGCATAAAATGCAATCTGTCCCAGATTTCTTTTGCAGAATCTAGATCCATTATTAACTCAAAGTCCTTGTTATGAAGACTATTATATATCACACATTTTTCCTTGGCATTCCTCTGTTGTTCTTTTACCGTGGGGGATTCTGTGCAGTAACCATCACAAACAAGCTTCCATACCTCAAGTTCATCAACCATTAAACCTGTTTTAATCTTATCTCTCCATTCAGGAAAGTTTGTTGTATTTAGCACAGGTACATTTTGATAGTCCATGACTCAACCATATCTCCTTCAAGCTATTAAGCTTACACCAAAGGAACCTGCTCTGATACCAATTGTTGAACCCTTAGTTAAACTGAGAGGGGGGGGGGGTGAATCATTTTAACACATTCATGGACTTTTAAAACTTTTTCATTAACACTTGTTTACACCTTCATTTCATGTTCAACTTAACATGTGAGTAATATTAGAATGTGAGTAGAAAGCATTAATATAATGTAACAGTAGACTTAATATGAGAGTAGTAAGTGTTAAGCAGATGATATAAACCAGATCAACACATAAAAATCATGCACAGAGACAACATATATAAGTGGAAACCTGTAAAGGGAGAAAACCACATCTTATTATTGTTGTGATGCAAAGGGAAGCTCCAACTCCCTCTCACCACTGATTTTCTGTAGGCACCAACCTACAGTAGGCTCCAACCTCAATTCTGCAAGCTACAACTTGCAAGGAAGCACCAACTCCCATCTATTTTCTGCAGGCACCAACCTACAAGAGGCTCCTACCTCAGTCAGCTACAACTGACATCTATCAAGCTACAACTTCATAGGGAATCTCCAACTTCCTTACTTTTAAAAAAAAAAACACTTGCTGATTTACCTCGGATATCAGCTCTGTTCTGTACCTTCTCTTCTGCTGTTCAACAATCCTCATATATGTCCTTATATCATTTTTGCATCTTCTCAGATTCACTATCAGCTTCTCCTTCTTCTTTGCTCAGCTCCTCCTTCTATTCTACCTCACTGCTTCATTTCTACATTCTCTGACTTTTCATAGCATCTTTTTCTTCTCCTCCTCCTTCTTATTTTCTCTGCCTCAATTCCATACTCTGCATTCTCTATATTCACTCTCTATAACCTCTTGGTGCATATCAAGTTGATATTATATATAGAGTTCATCACATGACTCTTTACATTCCTCAGGGAACTTGACGTGAATAGCCCTGACTTTTTGCCTTCTGCCTCCTTATTTCTTTTACCAGCTCATTAAAAAATATAACAATATGTGTTAATTTCAATATTACAGTGGGATTATGTTTTCCTCCGGAGACTTTCCAATGCATCACAAACAATATAAAATCAATTACAACATTTAAATTCCCATTTTTAGTTACATGTATAAATTTCATTTACCTCTTTCCAAAGACTTGGCTTGCTAGTTTTGTTCTTTCCATAAGGTTGTTAGATAATTGTTCTGCATACTCTGTTCACTGTAATTGTGTGCACCTGTGCATGTACACCTGTCAAACATGCAATCTCTGTTTACCTATGTTAGCCCCATACTTTCTGTCTCTCTGTGCATATAAAATGGATACAACAAATTTGTACTCAATACAACTCTCTATCTAGGCAGTTTCAATACTTCTTAATTTCTGCACTGGAAATTTGAATCAATGTCGAAGCTGCTCCATCAGAGGTTAAAATCATTGTTGTAACCCAAATAATTTTATATCTGGGCAGAATATTTTCATTTCGGAAGCTCCTTGATGTTTGGGCTACCTCACTCTTCTATTATATTGCACATTTAAAACACTCATCTAAATTTTTCAATGACTTTAAAATCCATTCAGCGCATATACAGTGTTCACTATATAACTCTTCATATTATTTGTTGGTCTATATTACATATAACAACCCAACAATAAATTCTCGCTTTTCACATATGTTAACATATACGACGCTTTCAACATTATAATGAACACTTTGGTTTTGTATTTAAATCCCCAGAGAATGCTTATATAATGTCTTCGGGCCCCATAGCATTTCGCACTGTATAATTGAACCCTCTATTCAATTTTAACTGAATACATTTGAAATTCAAAAGACTGTAATGTTAACGCCTATTCTCCTTTCGGCATAACCATTTAACCCACACTAGCCCACACATTCATATTCCGATTATTTAATAAACAACAATCAAACGCTGGCCCATACCTTGCTTCTCACCTTGCAACTTCATTCATGATCCAACGGTGGATAATTCATTGCTCTTTAAGCCTCTGATCCTACGGAAATCGTGTGGTTAACTTGCACGAGGGTTAATATTCAATAGTTGCGTGATGGACTGGGCCCCAACGCTTAAACGGCCCTTCTCATCTAATGGCTGTGTGCTTATCGTGTCTGCTTCGGCAATCTGACGGATATCGCTTGGCTTACTTGCACGACCGTTAACTTGCAATGAGAGTGGTTTTTGGGACCCCGTCGTATGCCATGTGTTAGGCAGTCAATGAAATCGCTCCAAATTATTGAATACCGCTTACCCTACGAAGGCGGTGCGATCAAAACCGAAAACCCGCCTTTACTGTTCACTTCTTCGTGGTTCCGCTGCTTTCTCCCTCAGGGTTCCATCCGCCTTTATTATTTATGAATTCCGCTCTTCGCCTTCAATGAACCTCGCTTCAATGAACACACAGCTTCGTGCCTCTGCCTATTATGAAATTGGCCACACAGGCTAGATTCCCAATACTCAATCACAGTCTCATTCACTTTCGTTTCTCCATGAAAGCATAACTCTGTTTTAATTTTTCTTCCTTCGCGCGATTATATTAATGTAACTCAAGTTATATATAATTCAAGCTGGTCCATACTCTCAACGGAGGTTGGAATGGATAGGCTTCTTCCCTATTTGTGGATGCAAATATACATTAAAGGGCATCTAAACTAACACAGGTCATATATATATGTATTCCAGCAAACATGCTCTGTGATCAGGTGTCCATTCAATTGCATTCTTCAGCAAGTTGGTCAACCCTATCGAATCCACCATACAGAATTACATCCTTTACTGATTTTCTGTCTCGTGCTTTTACAGAAATCGAATCTATCAGCCCTTTACTCAAATTTACTCAACCATACTTAACACATATTTCGAAGAGACCAAAAGCCTCCAACTTTAAAGGTTTGTCAAGATGTGTGAATCAATTAGAACTTCTGGAACAGATTGCCTCTCCACACGGAGATTAGCAGTTCAGATTTTCCCATAATGCAGTAAATCAGGGATTACAAGAATCGACCCCTTTCTCTCAACCTGCAATGGGTTCACAATTTCGGTTCATTCCAGAATGTATTCAACTTTTCCTCTATACACTGAGTCAGGAAATTAAACAAACAGGAATATGCACAGTGATCGATTCTTCCTGATTATAAGTCACACTGAGTCACTAATTCATCCAATGATACAAAGTTTCACACTAACCCTACTACAGTATTGCCATTAATCCATTGGTTCCAATACACACAATTCCACAGTTCTTCATCAACATATACAAATGAAACCAACTACAAAACCCTCCTAGTCTTGGCCAGATATTCAATTGGCCCTTCAATTAATTACCGCGTCTCTCCCTAGCAGCTCTCTCCTTTGCCATCTCCTTTGCCTCTGTTTCCTCTGATGTCTCTACTACCTTTCTAGATCTCCAATCAACTAACCCTTCTAAAACTGCCTCAGCTTCATGTTTCATGCTCTCTTTTCCTTGTTGTTGTTTCAAGTGCTCCTCCTTTTTCATTTCCTTTTCCATCAATGACAACATTTCCAACAACATGTACAGGTGTGATGCAATATTCATGAGTAGATCTAACCAGTATCGTCTCGTCAAATATGGAAAATTTTCAATCATGAACGCGCACAAAATTATGTCGAAAATCTCATTGGTAAGTGCCAACCAAGCCAAGAAATTGATGAGTTCCATTAAGAAATATTTTTTATTGTTTTTAAGATAAATTCATCCTGATGAGGATTCAATAAGAGGCAAGGAATCCCTGGAGGGGTTTACTAAGAAACAAAAACAACAATTGGAGTTGTTACAATAATACATGGATGTTTTCTAAGAGCCTAAAGGGTTACCACCTAAGAGAGAAGTGGATAACGAGATCCATCTATTTCTAGACTCCCCATTGCCAAATACTGGGTTGTATAGGTAGTATGTTATAGAGGCAGGTGAGGTGAAGAAATAGTTGCAGATGTTGTTGGAACACGGTGTCATTAGATCGAGTACATCACAATGTGGGCAGCCCATCATCATTATGCCAAAGAAGGATGGGACTTGGAGGATTTGTATAGATTAGAGAGCATTGAATAAAAACATGCTCAATAATAGATACCCCTTGCCCAGGATAAATGATTTTTTGAATCATTTCAACAATAAAAATACTTCACCAAGCTAGAATTGAAGTTTGGATATCACCAAGTTTGAGTCAAAGAAGAACATACCTTGAATACCACCTTCAAAACTAGGAAAGGTTTATATGAGTGGTTAGTCATGCCATTTGGCCTATGTAATGCACCACCTATATTTATGAGATTAATGAATTATATATTGAACCTTTTTATAGATTCATTTTTTTATTGTCTATTTGGAAGATATACGGGTATATAATGCTACCTGGAAAGAGAATATTTCACATTTAACACAGTTGTTGGAAACATTGAAGAAGCACCAGCTGCTAGCAAACCTCAAGAAGTGCAAGTTTGTGTAGCAGTCTTTGGTGTATCTGGGGTATGTGATCAGTGGAGGAGAGTTGAAGATAGATCCTCCTAAGATGGAGGCCATTATGAAATGCTTAGTGCCTAATAATTTTTATAAGGTCAAGAGTTTCATTGGGGAAACATAGTACCTATGGAAAATTACAGGCTTGTTTTCAGTGATAACGACACCACTCCACGCATAAAAACAAGTGGTAAGAATTTCTAGTGGGGAAACATACTACCTATGGAAAATCGCAGCCTCGTTTTCAACGATAGTGATGCCACTCCACGCCATAAAAAAAGTGGTAAGAATTCCAAGGATCTAAAGATGAATATCAGTTAAGCACCAGTTTTGGCATTACCAAACTTGCAGCGTCCTTTCGAAGTGGATAAATATGTGAGTGGGTATGCTATTGTAGTTTTCTTGATGTAGGGAGGAAGGCACTTATGCTGCCGTTATGGAGTACTTCATGGGGGAGTCCTTAACTACTCTACATATGACAAGGAGATCTATGTCATGGTGCAAGTTGTGAAGAAGTGGAAGCATTATCTGATGGGAAAGGAGATAGTAATCCACATGGTTCCTTGGTTTTTATAGTACTTCTAGGCCCATATTAAGCTACAGTAGACCAAGCATTACAAGTGGATGGGATTTTTACAACAGTTTTATTTTGTGATAAAGTATAAGAAGGGAAACACAAATAAGTTGGTTGACATGCATTCAAGTCCACCCACATCAAATATTATATCTTTGGGGACTCTGATGCACATGGATCCATTCACCCATGATACATATGGAGAGGCATATTTAGAGGATGAGGACTTCAAGGAGGTGTATCAACAGTTGCAGAGTCAGATTCATGTGCACAATTTCAATAGCATTGTTTGCTACCATCTCTAGGACGAGCTATTCTACAAGTTGGATAAGTTATGCGTTCCTAAAGGTGAGTGATGTTAGTTGGTTAAAGAGGCTCACACCTCCAAGTTTGTAGGGAAATTTGGTGTAGGGAAGACCATGGCTCACTTGCAGAGGTATGTGTATTGGCCCAAGATGCAAGAGCAGGTAGCTAGGTTCATAAGAGGATGCATGTTTTGTTGTACTAGCAAGGATAGAAACAAGAAACTAGGTCTATATCAACCCTTATTGGTACCTACTCATCCTTGGGAAATGATCTCCATGGAATTTTTGAGAGGTTTACTGACAACCAGGAAGGGACATGACTACCTATTCATGGTAGTTGAAAGGTTTAGCAAGATGTGCGTTATGATGCCATGTAAAAAGACCATCAATGGGAAAGAAACATCAAAATTGTTCTTCGGATAGGTCTAGGTGCACTTTGGGATACCAAGGAGCGTCATTTTAGTCAGGGATACAAGATTTCTTAGTGCATTCTGGACTATATTGTGAGAGAAGATGGACACGAAATTAAAGAGATATACAACATTCCATCCATAGACAGATAGGCAGACAAAAGTAGTCAACAAGTATTTCGTGCAACTTCTAAGGGGATACAACTAGAAGCATTCGAAGACTTGCGATGAAAATATGGTATATATACAACATTCTTACAATAGAGGAGTCCACACTTCTATAGAAAGGTCCTCATTTCAAACTTTTTTTGGGTATTTATCACCTTCACCATTGGACATTACATATGGGAAGCAAGGAGGACTGAGGGAAGATCTTACAGGAGATGATTTGAGGGTTGAAAATTTTATAGAGAATATCAGGAAGATCCATCTACAGGTACAAGAAACACTACAGAATTTGTAGGACAATTAGTATAAGGCTAGGCCATTGATCAACACAAAACAAAGAATTCATTCAAGGTGGGAGACAAAGTATGGTTACAGTTTAAAAAGGAGAGGTTCTAGGGGCTTGGTAAGAAAATCAAGGCTCTAAGGTATAGTCCCTTTGAGATAGTGGAAAAGGTGGGTGATAATGCCTATCAACTCATTTTCCCACCATATATGTGCATATACTCAATTATGAATGTTGAGAATTTGAAACTCTATGAACCTCCCATGCTAGATCAAGAAGAGGAATAATTCCAACCTTATATGGAGGATTTTACACTAGATGCTCAGGAAAAGCTGACAGAAGATACATTTCTGTAGAAGAGTTCCAAAACTACAAGATACATGTAGAATTACCTTTGGTAGATTGGCTTGAAGGGATAGCTTCCGAGAAAAGCTAAATGGCACACCAGAGAAAAGGTGAAGGAAAACTCTCCTCACCTCATTCAGTAGAATATTTTGGGGACTAAAAGCCTCCCAAAATGAGGATGTGTGATCTAGATTGGATCATTATATTTTTTTTTCATCCATGTCGATGCATCTATAGTGGGAAAAGTGGAGGAATATTCTCATGGGATTGATTTTACCAGCGGGACCCAGTTTGGAGAAACAATGTCTAAAACCTTCCGAGAGAGTTTTGAGGCATCAAATGACATTTTTTTGGGGTAAAATTTGGTTTCTTTAATCCACACCTTCTCATGTTATTCTACACACAAATATATTTCCAAAGGTGTAAGAAGTGTGGAAATCAGAGTCTGTATGCAAAAGTAATGCCACTCAGAAGTTGACCTTCATGATTTCACACCTATAATTCGGGAGGATACTGCGCCAACCCCCATTATTCATGGAAAAGGGGTTAGCCACATGTTTGTGATGTAAAATAATCTATAAGAGTTTATATTGTAACTCTAGTTAAGAGTTGATGTATTCAAACTCAACCACTAGTAGGCGATCGGGTTGTGTTATAACCGGGCCACTAGATGAAATATGCATTCCCATTTATTTTGAGAGAATTTTGTTCCATAGCTGAGGAAATATGGATAAGAGGGATAGGAGGTACAGAAAAAAGAGATTATTTATGCACTGTAGCAACCCACAAGCCATAGGCCTTACTTCTTTGTACCTGCAGCCATATTTCAAGACAGAGAAAGAGAGCAACGTGACCTCACTTTCCAGCTAGGTTTTCTCCTAAAAGGGTTTCCCAGAGCATATTATGTGTCTTATGTGTGTGCGTCAACTTATTTTTCTCTCTATTTTTCTACATATTTTCCATTCACATGCATGCACTAATTACAATTAAATCTATAGATCTTAAATTTTAATAGAACTATAATAGTGTAAAATTTCATATTTCTAATATAACATTATAAGATCCGTTGTGACACACGGTCGAGTGTAATGTCCATGGAAGTTTATTGATCAGAAATGATATGAAATTAAACAACTTATGGTTAGTAGGAACCTCTTAATGTGGTGTGCGTGTTCTTACCCCTCATCTTACCCTTCCTCCTACCCAAAGTTGTGGAAATTACAAGGCATTCTAAATTGAAGGGTAAATACTATGTATACTTCCCTAACAATGGTGCCAAAAACTTAAAGTATTTTAATTGTGCTTTAAATTACAATACATTAAAATATCAATCATGTAATGAAAGAAAAGTTCTATTTTATGAAAGAAGATAAAAATTATTCTATGAAGCCATATGAAATGTAATGAAAATAAATATTAATCTATGAAAAGTAATGGAAATTCTGATCTAGAAAACAATAGAATCTAGGTTTATGAAATCAGTTAAGAGCACACAAACTTTAATCTATGAAAGTATGGAAAGATATAAATCTGAGGTATGAAAATGAGAAATTTTTTCTAGAAAAGAATTAAAATCTTATTCTATGAAAGAAGGAAAGTATATTTTATGAAAGTAGGAAAGTTTATCTTATGACAACAGGAAACTCTATCTTATGAAAGTAAGAAACTCTATCTACGAAAGAAAAGAGATCTATATGATGAAAACAAAGAATTTATTCTAGGAAGGAATTGACAATCAAACTATAAAAGCAAAGACACTTATTTCTAAGAAAGCGAGGAAATCCTATTTATCAAAAACTTTGCAATTTTATGTAACATCTCAACATGTGATTGGCTTGAATTTTCCATGTAATTACATCTTGTAATAGAATTTTGAAAATTAAAATGGGTTGAGCGGGACACAAATTCCAAAGCGACTGAAGGAGGTTAATTTCTTTGGATATTCAACTTACTTGTTGAAGGAAGAAACTGAATAGAGTGGAAAACCATTGCAGGTTGGCTATTGAAGCTTTAAATGCACTGTAATGGTGTGTTGAATGGGAATGTTGTTGGGAATTAATGGACTGAAAAATGGGGAACAAGCCCATGTTGGCTTGGGGAACCAAAACAAAAAGAAAAAGGACAAAGAGTTAATGCACAAAACTTATGTGGCTGCAGTTGGAAAAATATCAAGGGAGAGATTTAACATCACAGGGGAGTAGCTCTACATATCTACATTGACAACATGGAGGAGGAATATGTGCAAGATCAGGGAAGAAGGAAATTTACTAGGGAAATGGAATATGATTTGGTGATTTGAATTTTGGCGCATAGGAGGGTGCAGAGGAGTGTCAAGTGCTTGGCCAAAAAGAGCTAAAGAAATCGTCTATATTTAACAAAGTAAATAGCAGAAGTTTCATAGTGAGGGGGGAAAGATATTGGTTTCTTCCACCACTCTCAGAAGGTTATCATACTTTTGGTTGAGAAACAGGAGTACGGGAGGAATATTCTTTCAGGTGAAGGTAAATATCAAGATACCTCAAGGGGCTGGAGGGTGGAGATGATATTCTTACAAAATTCCATTGACAACCTGGGGTAAAGATTTAGCCGTTGGATTCTTGGTAAAGGAAATTTTGGAGTCTCCTTTGCTTGTTATCTAATTTAGCAATGGGTTTTTGATTCCATTCACTAGGTGGAACCACTGTGTTTCATGATATCATGGTGGAGGTGAAGCCTCTTTAATCCCTGGAGTATGTGTGTGTGTTTGTTATTGTATAGATCGAGGGTGGAGGCATTATGCCTCTATATTAAATGTGCATTGGTTAACTACTTAGTAGTTGGTGGGTGGAGGTATGAGGACCTCTAGAGTCCCTGTTTCAGATGGAAGTTGGTGTTTATTCCATTGACCAAGACCACCTGCGTCCCTGAAATCATGCTTGGGGGTGACAACTGCAAGTAACTTGGTTACAACTTTTCTATGGTTGGGTGTAGAGTTTAAGTTTGAACTCAATTTTCCATCTTCAACACAAATGCAAGATAAGTTTTCATGTACATAGTCTTGTATGGATTTCATGTTATTTGTGAAAGCATTATATGCTATTGGTTTGCTTTGAATGGCAAGCCTTGTTTCACTTGTATACACAAGTTGAATTATAGTTTACGGTCCATATGAGGATGTGTTAATAATAATAAATGTTTCATAGGATTAATGGCCTTATACTAACGTTTTTCTTCATATAATTGTTCAATTGCGATAGTGTTGGAATTTCACTAAAGAAATGCTTGCATAGTGAAGTCATTGGTCACTATGGGATGTTGTCATCTTGTGATGATTGAATGTTAAGAGTTGAGAAAGCATTTTCATGGGTTGTTGTATACGTTTTGTTGATAACCCTCATAGTTGCATCATTTTACTTGAACATGAGTATATGCAAGTGATGTTGAGTCCCTATTCATTATTATTCAGTTTTTGGGGTTGATAGAGTCATGGAAGTGGGTTTCTTGTTGTTGAATAGTTGTTCTACTCTGTGTTCACAACAATATCTTCTTTTAGAAGTAGTTTTATTTTAGGTGGCATTCCTTGAGGGAATGTTTATAAAGTTGTTCCAAAGATTTTCTCTAGAGTTCGGTGGCCAAAGAGTGTTGATATCGACACTTTAAAATACCCAAGGAAACCTTAAAAAATTGTGAAGGAAAGTGGCTTCTGAAACTCTAAAAAACACTCAAAATGGCTTGGAATTCAAGTTTATGGACCCATTGATTGGGGGTCAGGAGGTCATAAAGATAGGCTAAATCTCAGTGAGCCTCTGTCCAACCTAGGTTGGGTCGACTGTGTAATTGTCAGGATTCAAGATGCAAGTAAGTCGAGAGGTCGAATGGTGGGGGATCGAGATTGACCCTGGTGTGGCATTCTATCTTGTTAAGGTGGAAGGTCAACCCCGAATTAGGTCGGAGGTCAAAGGTCAAGCTTGGAAATGGAAAAGGAAAGGGTGTGCTGGTGAGTAGGGACGACTTCTGACTAGTCTCTAAGCTAACTGCAACATGACCTGTCCACAATGGAATGCCTCTGGTCACCTGCTATGTGGGCCATTGGATGGTTGCCACATCGAGGGTAAGGTAATGTGGAAGGCAATAAAAGCATATCTTTCAAAAGGCATAACTCTTAATATGTCAGTCGGATTGAGGAAAATTTTATATCGTTGGAATCATCTCGACGATAAAGACATGACAATGGTGTCTAATTCCAGTTCTAAGATAATCAGGAAAATTCAAATTTTAATTTGTGATCCCATAGTTCTAATTTGGGAGCTAGATCTGCAGACTAACTACCTCTTTATAACACTGGATGGGTTATGGGGTTAGGATGGGGGTGTTAAATTCTAACTATTGAAAATGAGAATTTTTATCTTGTGAAAAGCATTCAGAATTGGCCTACTTGAACAACTATCAAAATGAAATTTGTGATCAACATAATGAAAATCATGCAAACTCTGTCTAGTCATGAATTTATTCCAAGGATTTGACTTATATTCTAGAAAATGTGACTGGGAAGAGTATGGCTTCAAATTTGAAACCTATTTTCTATTGAACAAATGTAAATGCTAGTTAAAGTAAATATTTTTGTATTTTTGCCTTATGTTTTCAAGTGCTTGATCTAAACATAGAAAATGATACAATAATTAAAACGTTCAGACTAAATACAAAAGAACAAAACATCTAACTATATTAGAACAAAGTAAAAGCAAAGTAAGAATGAAAATTTTATACTATAGAAGTATTTCACGCCACAAGGGATCCCTCCAAGTGATTGTACGAGATTAAGTAAATGCAAAGAGTTGTTCTATGACTGTCACAAACTACTCATCAATACTCAATATCAACGAAAGGACAATGTTTGATATTATATTGGGAATAATTGTGCATACATACTGTTTAGAATTATATAAAATCTCTCTTTGTGTTTCTCACTTGTCAGCGAGTCAATTTATAATGTCTACAAAAAATAAAATATGTTTCTACAAATTAGAAAAGATGGACGATGATCTAATGTCCATTTACAATTTGAAATTTAATTCTTATAATTTGTTGATGACTCGACGCATCATATGAAAACGTGTATGGACACATAATCACCCTTATGCTATTCCTTAGCTTTTTGGATCTGAATAATATAAATTCTCTCACTTGAAGTCAGTTCCACCGCCAAGGAGCAGTCCTAATGTAGTTTGATTCTGTTCTTCATGCGTTAGGTTGACTAGAGGTTTGACCAAGTTATGGTGGTCATATAGTGGCCATTTTTACATGAAAAATAGGTGGGACACCATATTATAACTTTTTTCCACATGGTAATAAGATATAGTTGGCCTTATAGCTTTAGGAACCATATGAACCTTGGATTCAGCTATAGCTTGTCACATGATTTATGGAAATTGTCAGCTTCTGTAATCTATACACGTTGGCTCAATTTTATAAAGAAAAACGTATAGAACCATAGAAATATTGAACTTATTACATTTTTATGCCTTTTTAGCTCATATGGCCATGTCTATGAAAAATGTGAGAAGATGATGCAAAAATAGGTTAATTATAAAGGCTCATATGAGGCATAACTGATAAAACTAAAGTAGAAGACTGTCAAAAAGGTGTTGATTATTAAACACAATGGTAATTTTTTCGCGTAGGTTTATTGTTGTAAGTATGTAGGATATAATTATTTCTATAGTTCGCTCATTGACATTAATTAGAGCCTAATCGATGGGGTTTTGTAATTGCTCGGCGTAGGATTGGCTTGATTTTTCCATGTAATTATAGCACGTAATTGAATTTTAAAAATTAATGGACTAAGTGAGGGACATGGATTCTAAAGGGATAGAGGGTGGTCAATTTATTAGGATATTTAGCTTACTTGCTAAAGGAAGAAACTAGATGGAGTGGACAACCATTTAAGGTTGGTTTTTGAAGATTTAAATGCATTGGAATGGTGTGTTGAATGGGACTGTTGTTGGGAATTTATGGACTGCAAAACAGGGGACAATCTCATGTTGGATTGGGAACTGAACAAAAAGAAAAAAGGAAAGAGAGTTAATGCACAGCAACTATGTGTGTGCAGTTCGAAAACACCGGGGGGCGACCTGGAGAACAAACTAATTAACATACATCCAAAGGAGAGGATTTGGAGGAAGAGAAGAGAGCAAAGCTGTACAAATGAGCATAGACAAAGAAGTATTCAAAAAGGAAGGAAAAAAGAAAAGGGGAGTTAGAAAGCATGGAGGAGACATAAAAACACAATAAGGGAAAAAGAAAAAATACAAAAAAAATCTTGTGGAGCAGGAACACGAACCCAAGAGCAGAGGGGAAGAACTTTGTAACGAAAAGGAATAACATGTGCCTATAAACTTGAAATTTTGAGACTTAGGTGCATAGGAGGACACCAAAGAGTCTCATTGGTTAGCCTTGGCATGTTCATAATTTCTTATCAAAGGCATATCAAACATAAAGCGCAGAGAAGTTTCTGCAAGAAAAAACTAAAGGGTGTGTCTGGGATTAACAAGAAGACAACAATATTTACATGCAGTGTGAAATAAATTGGCTTATTTTCACCACTATTAGGAGGCTATCATACCTTTGGTTGAGAAATAGGAGTACGGGAGGAATTATCCTTTAGGTGAGGGTAAATATCAGGATACCTCTGGTGGTTGGAGGGTGGAGATGCCATTATCTAGAGTCCCTTGATAGCCTGGGGTGGATATTTAGCCCTTGGATTTCTGGTAACAAAAATTATAGATTCTCCTTTTCTTGTTTATCTGATTTGGTAGTGGGTTCTAGATCCCCTTCATTGGTCAAAACTACTATGTTTCATGTTTTCAGGGTGGAGGTGGAGCCTCTTGACTCCTTAGAGTATGTGTGTGTGTGCATTTTCATATAGCTAGAGGGTGGAGGTAGTTGGACTCTAGATTCCATGTGCATTGGTTAAGTGCTAAGTAACCAGTGGGTGGATATAGGAAGGCCTTTAAGTCCTTGTTTCAGTTGGCAGCTGGTGTTTATTCCCTTCAAAAATACCACCTTAGTCCCTAGAATTTGGTTCGCGGGTGACAGTTGCAAGTATCTTGGCTACAATTTGTCTATGATTGGGTGGAGAGTTTAAGTCACAAATTCAATTTCCATATTTAATATAAATCCAATACAATTTTTCTTGTACATACTCTTATATGGATTTCATGTTAAGTATGAATGAATGATATATTATTGGTTTGATATTGATTTTCATACAAGCCTTGTTTCACTTGTATACACAAGTTGAATGATGGGTTATGGTCCATATGAAGATGTATTAATAAGCATAAATGATTCATGGGATTAATGACTTTATTATAACATGTTGTTATAGGAATGGTTCACCCATGATAGTGTTGGGATTGCACTAGGGAAACAGTTGAGCAATGAAGTTAATTGTCCCTATGGACTCACTGCCATTTTGTAATGTTAAATGCTAAGTTTTGAGGAAGCCTTGTTAGGGGTTTTTGTATACTTTTTGTTGATAACCCTCATAGTTGAATCATTTTTACTTGAACATGAGTATATGAAAGAGATATTGAATCCATGTTCATTATTGTTTAGATGGAGGGGCTGATAGAGTCATGGAAGTAGGTTTCTTGTTGTTGAATAGTTTTTCTATTCTTTGTGTTCACAGAAAGAAAAACTCTTAGAATTATTTGTTTCAGGTGACTTTTCTAAACAAAATTTTTATCAAGTTGTTTCAAAGTTTTGCTCTGGAGTTAAGTTTCCATGGAGTGATAATATCTAATATTTGAAAGACTCGAGAAAAACCATAAAAATCGTGAAGCAAGGGGGCCTCTGAAACTCTAAGAAACACTAAAAAATGGATTTGAATTCAAGTTTCAGGACCCACAGATCGAGGATCGAGAGGTCATCCTAGAAGGACAAATCTTGGCGATACATTGTCTAACTTGGGTCAAGTCAACTATGCAATTGTCGAGAGTCAAGGTGCAGGTAAGTCAAGATATCGGATGTTCGGCGATTGGGATTGACCTCGTCCTAGCATTTTATCGTGCCAAGTTGGAGGGTCAACCCCGAATTAGGTCGGAGATAGGGGGTCTTGCCCGGAAATGGAAAATTGCAACTCGTGACTAGGGTCGGCTTATGGCTGGTCTTTGAGCCTGACTGCCACGTGGCCTATCCATGGTGGCAGTGCCTCTAGTCACCTGCTACGTGGGCCATTGGATGGCGACCTCATGAAGGGTAAGGTGATGTGGAAGGTGAGTAAAGCTTATCTTTAAGAAGGAATAACTCTCAATCCATAATCTGGATTGAGGCAAATTTTATATCGTTGGGATCGTCTTGAAGAGACAAACATAACAATGGTGTCTTACTGAAATTTTATGAAGGATGGGGAAAGTCAAAAATTTTAAGTCTTGTTCCCATAGTGGTACTTTGGGAGCTAGATATCCATAGTAACTACCTCCTTATAACCTTGGATGGGTTATGGGGTTAGGCAAGGGTGTTATAGATTGGTATCAGAGAATTCAGGTTCAACACTTGGACTAGATGGGCTCTATCATGAGAAAAATAGTATAAATTTCATGCACGATATTTCGTGATGATTCTTTTAGAAAATTATAAAAGTTGATGTTTAGGTGTTAAAATTCGGTTTCAAATTAATTGGTTTTTATTTCATATGCAACGTAGCACTAATAATTGAAAATATTCTAAGGTTGATTGATGCGCTAGCATGGATTTTTTTGTTGCAGCTAGACTATTATGACAACTTTGAAAGAGCAATTTCAAGGTCAAGAGTTTGTTTATTTTATTATGATATTATGCCCCTAAAAATTATGTGTGAATGAAAGCACATCACAAGAAAAAAATATCTAAAGGATGAGGACAAGAATTGTCCAATACATCTCTGACATGTCACAAGATGGATGTGAAGGGGCGGGAACGAATGAGGAAGAAGAATCAGTGGGAAACATGAGAGGAGCCAACTCTCCTGACTGGGTCAACAACTTGAGAACCTAGAAGGTCGAGATGAGAAGCTTCAAGGAAGATAATTAAAGGATGGTGAAAGCCTAAGAGAATCAAGTGGAGGTGATTGCATCCATACTATAAATCCTCTCATACTTACAAAGATAGAAAAATAATTAGATGGAGGCAATTCATAGGGCCAAGATAAGTCATTTTGAATAAGGGGAGAGGAAAAATTAGGTGGATGGTAGGATATCTAGGAAGAGACACAAAAGGGAAAGTGAATATATCATTAAGTTAAATGCACCATTGAGTTCTCGAAAGGGAAGAACCGACACTAATGAGCATCATTCTTATCATTATCACCCTCATTGCCATATTTCTCATCCTCATTATCAGAGGAAGAGGGGAAGGGATTATTTGACCGAAGAGTTTAAAAAGGCCAAGCCACCTACATTTTATGGGGAGGTGAATAATTCTAAATGTGTAGAAGCTTGGTTTCTTGGGATGAATAAGTACTTTAGAATCCATGACTATTCTGAGAACATGAAGGAAAAGGTAAGCTACCTACAACCTGAAAGGAAGAGTAGACATATGGTGGGGAGATTTGAAAAATGGTAAATGCATAACAAAAGAAATATTAACTTGGAAAGAGTTTGGAAATATCTTCAAGGAGAAATATCTATCAGACATATATTATGATAGCAAGGAAAAGGAGTTTTAAGAGCTGAAGCTGGGGCGGCTATCATATGAAGAGCATATTACCATATTTCTTGAGTTATTGAGATATGTTCCATATATCAAGGATGAGAAGTCCAGGGTTCAACGATTCATTTTTGGGTTACCTATGTCATTTAGAGACCGCATCGAGTTTTACGAGCCATAGACCTTGGATGAATCCACCAAGAGATTTAAACATTGTTATGAGTAAGAAAAAAGGAGGCTCGATTTTTAAAAGAGATTATAATTCAAAGGGAAGCAAGAGAGACATGAAGAAATGACCCAAAAGGATCACTGATAAGAAAGAGGGTGCAACCTCAGCTAGTGAAGGTTGATCCTAACACAAAATTGTTCAAGGGGAAAAGGGCAGTGTGCAACCACCCATGGGAGGAAAGCACAGACCTAGGGTAAGGGATCCACTAAGATGTTGAATGTGTGTTGAGAACCACCAAAAGAGGGATTGCCCAAAATAAAGAAGCACGGGACCACAGATATGCAATGCATAAGAAGCTTGGACATTAGGTGACACAGTGAAAAGCACGCCTAAAATTTAGAGAGCAGTGGATAATCTTCAGGCAGGTTCCCAGGCATCCATCATTGAGATGGAAGGTAAGTTGTCCAAAAAATATATATCTATATTAATTGATCTGGGCTCTAACTATAGTTATTTACACTAGTATAAAATAGCTAATTAGTTACTAAAAAAATGACTAAAATTTGCATATAAACGACTATTTTCGGTCACTTAAAATTTCTCAAATTTAGTAGTAATTCACTTGAAATAATTGCGGTGACTAACTTTTTTAGTCACCTAGTCACTAATTTCATCATTTTCTACTAGTGTTATGTCCAGAGTTTGGAGACGAGTGTCCGTTGGACAAAGAAATGCATGAAGAACCATGGTTGGTTCAGTTAGAAACAAGTACTAAGAGAAATATTAATTACAAGGTGAATTCATGCAGTTTCGATCTAAACAGCATGCCAAAATTTGCACATCTAAATTTGTTTCCATTGGGAGTGTAAAACATGTTGTTGGGAATGGATAGGTTGTAAAAACAACATACTAAAGTGGAATGTTTTAAAAAATAAATTGAATTCTTAGATTAGCAAGGAGAAAGTAAAGTTTTGCAAGGCAGGAGAAATCCTACTTCAATGAGGTTGATTACGGTTAAGCAAGCAAAGTGCAGTAGCAGAAAGGGATGTGTGTTTTTTGCAGTGAAAATCTCTATTAATGAGAAGGATATCAACTATATCGAGAATACGGAAGTGAGCTACTAAAAATATATATGGTTATGTGGAAGTATGTAGATTTATTTTCAATGGAGGTTGTTGGATTACCTCCATGTAGAGGGAGAGATATTTTTCTTTTGAGTTGGTACCTGGAGTAGCACCAGAATCTAAGGAACCATACATGATGAGCACTCCTTATTTGGTTGAGTTAAAATTTTAGCTAATTAAGGGATATATAAGGTTGAGTGTGTCTCCATGGGGAGCACCCATCTTGTTTGTAAAGAAGAAGGATGGTACTCTTATATTATGCATTGACTAAAGCAATGAAACAAGGTGACCATAAAGAACAAATATCCACTGCCACAGATTAATGATATCTTTGAACAGTTGCAGGGAGTAGCAGTCTTATCCAAGTTCAACTTGAGGTCAGGATATCATAGAGTGAGGATCAAGGAGGAATACATTCATAAGACCACATTCTGAAAAAGATACGGGCATTATGAGTTTGTAGTGGTACCATTTGGGCTTACTAATTCCCCAACCATTTTCATATGCTTAATGAAGAATGTGTTGTGTCCTTAATTAGATAAGATTGTCATTGTATTTTGTTGAAGATTACAACAAGAAACAGTGAAGGAGGCATCCTGAAACATCATTCCTGATCCTAGTTGGAAAGTGATCACCTAAACTAGGTGGGGCCCACATAAGTGATTTTTGGCGCAAAGTCTATTTTTAGACTATGTCTATTTTTAGACTATGTCTATTTTTAGACATGTCAATCATATTCTATGAGTTTCAGGATGCTATTTGTGGATGGTTGGTCAAGTTGGAAAAATAGATGGACTTCTCTTTTTAGACATATTGGGCAGAATCTATTTTTAGATTGCGAGTCTAAAAATAGATATGTCAAATATTATTAGCTCTTAATAATATTTGGACTCTAAACATTATCTTATTCTCTTGGAGAACTTCAGTTAAGTGCACAGATGTGGCACAACAGCTGACAGAAGGAATTACGCTATTCCTGAGGGTTTACTGGAGCTAATGCATGAGGACTTCAGTTAGAACTCATGTGACAGAGTTTGGTTGAGTTATAGAAGTAGTTGGTGGAGTTGTATTTAGTTTAACTCAGTTAGACTCAATTGAGCTAGTTGTATTTAGTCTAACTGAATGATACACTAGTGAGAGTGGTGTGAATTAATTAACTAATTAATAACTCACTAATCAACTGAAGAATACATCAGTTAACTTTAGTGCATGGACAGTTTCAGTGGAGACCAGTGCAGAGATAGGTGAAAGGGCAAGTGTGACTATCAGTTGTGACTATAAGTGATGCATGGTTTGCATCCAAAAATCAGTAGAGATGCCTATAAAGACTGCGTGAGCAAGGCTGGGGTAATCAATTCTCATCAAGAGGCATTCTTCAGTAGGGATTGCGCAGTAGAGGCAAGCTATCAAGTGGCAGAGATTGGAGAATGTGTTTTTCTAGATCTAGCTTGATTAGTGTGTAGCAAGTGGAGATTATGCTGAGAGCTTGTGAGGAGCTTTGTATGATGATTGTTACATGATCTCTATGACATATATAATATACAGATAGTTGGGGGTTTTCAGCTTTAAGCTTTCCCATTACATACTGTGTTCATATGTGTGAATTTTTATGGTTTCAATGTGTGCATGCAATTGATGTTATTTCCGCATGTGATGATCAATGGTAGAAGAGATTTTGTATTGTGCATGAAGATAAAATAGTGTGTGATCAGGAGAATCTGGGTGGATAACATATCAGTTATTCAAATTTCTACATATTTTTCAATGACATATTGGCGTATTCTAATACTAAGGAAGAACATAAGAAGCACTTGGTTGCAGTGCTACATTTTTTGAGGGAGCATCAACTCTATGCAAAGCTTAGCAAGTGTGAATTATTCTAGTCACATATACATTTCTTGGGGCATATTGTCTCCAAGGGGGGGATATCAGTTGATTTGTAGAAGGTTAGGGCCATCATGGAGTGGCCCACACCAAAAAATGTGAATGATGTTAGATCATTCACGGGGCTAGCAGTATATTGTAGGAGCTTCGTCAAAAAATTGTCCAAGATAGGCCACCCTATCACGTCCTTATAGAGAAAATAAAAGAAAATTGAATGGACCGACAAGTGTGCAACTACTTTTGAGCAATTAAATAAATTTCTCACTAATGCATCGGTGTTGAGGATTGCACATCCAAGCAAGGATTTTTTTATTTTCATATATTCCTACAAGGAGGGGCTTGGTGGAGTTTTGATGTAGAATGGACAGGTAGTGTGTTATGAGTCCCAGAAATTGACTGAGCATGATGAAAACTATGTGACTAACGATTTAGAGTTATCTGCCATTATTCATGCATTGAAGATGTGGAGGCATTACATCCTTGGCAGAAGATTCACGCTCATTATAGATCATGGGGGAATAAATTACTTGTTTGATCAACCTAAATTGAATGCCATACAAGCTAGATGGTTGGCTAAATTTAGTGAATTTGACTTCAAAATAAAGTATATTAAAGGCATAGAAAATCAAATTGTTGATGCACTGAGTCGCATGATTTATTTGTATCACATGGAAGCCATAAGTTATTATGGAGCAGACATGGTAGATCAGGTCAAGCATGCAGTTCAGCATGATGAGAAGTATTATAATATCAAATAAAACCTACAATATAGTTTGAGAACAAAGGATATGAGTGATCATCTCACAAATGATGGCTTGATTAGATTCAAGAACAAATCTATGTATTAAACAATGTTGATTTAAAAAGCCTCATCATGAGAGAGTTTCATACAAAGCCATATTCAGGCCACCTAGGATACCAAAATACCCTTTGGCCATAAAGAAAATTTATTTTTGGCCTAATATGAAAAATGAGGTGGTCGACTTTGTTGCTAAATGCATAGAGTGCCGGAAAGTAAAGGTTGAATGCAAGAATCTGGCAAGTTTACTACATCCCATTCCCATTCCAAAATGGAAATGGGAGGTGATTGCCATGGATTTCATCATATTTTTTCCCAAAACCTTTAGGAAACATGATGCATTCATGGTGTTTGTTGATTGATTGAGCAAGGTATCTTATGTTCTAGCAGTCAAGTCCACCAAATCGTCTAACGCGGTGGCATAAATATTCATAAAGGAGATTGTGAGACTGAATGGAGTCCCCAAGAATATTATTTCTGACAGATATACAAATTTAATTTCCAATTTTTTGAAGGAAATATTTGAAGGATTTTGATTGAATTAGCATTCAGTATAGCATATCGTCCACAGACAGATAGGAAAACAAAGAGATTAAATTGAATCCCCGAGGATGTGTTGAGCATGTATGTAATGCACTTGCAAAAAATTTGGGAGAGTATTTTCCACTTGTATAGTTTTCATACAATAATGGGTACGAATAATCATTAAAGATGAGCCCATCTGAGGCATTGTATGGAAGGAGTTGTAATACTCCTATCAGCTAGAGTGATCCAGTGAATAACGTCCATGCTAGACTTGATATGTTAAAAGAGATAGAGCAGTAGATGCAAGTTATTAGGAATAACTTCAAGGTAGCATAGGAAAGGAAAAATATCTATGCATGTCGGCATAGGGTGCATAAAGAGTTCTAGTTTGTGGAACATGTGTACCTAAGAATTAAACCCAAGAAGAGCTCCATGAAGATTGGTTCATGTGCCAAGATGGCACCACAATTTTGTGGACCTTTTGATATCTTTGAGAGGATTGGGCTAGTCGCATATAGGATAGCCTTACCTCATTCTATTAAATTACATGATGTTTTCCATATTTCCTTGCTTAAAAGATATGTACATGATGTGAAATTTTCTGAATGTTTCAATTATGCAGAAATCTACTATTAGATCTGGTTATGCTCATCCTACTTAATTAAGTTATTAACTGAAAATTTCAGGTTAATATCGAAGCAAAACACATAACATACTTTCACCAATTCAAGTCTAGAAAAAATAAATTCACATATAGACAAAGTGACACAGTTATTTTCTGGACAAATAGTCCCTGGAAAAACCCAATGCAGGAAAATTGGTCTATTGGCTACTAGAGGGTTTTATTATTAAGAGTTTTTTGAATACAGCAAATTTCAGTTCCAGATCTGGAAAACCCGATAGAGATAAAATAGATCTGAAACTCACCAGTTGTTCTGAAGCCAAAATAATGACTGATCCACACCCTCAAATGACATTTACAGAACTCAGCCAAAATTAGGCCCTAGAAACCCTCGTGTTTCCCCTAAAGCCCCTGTGTCCCTCAGCGCTGGCCTGGTAATGGTTGTGTTACCCCAGACTAGGTGACGCAGTCCCTACGCTACCTCTAAGGGTCTCTGCGTAACCCCTAAAAGTTTCCCACTGACTTACATCTCCCTGAGAGGGACTGCGCAACACCTGCGTAGCTAAATATGCCTCTGCATTGCGCAACTACTACCCTCTTTGTCGTTGCTTCTCGTGCTTCTCTGCATTGCGCGGTTGCTACTCTCTCTGTCACCACTTCTCTTGCTTCTCTGCGCTGCCTCTCTGAGCTGATCTCTGTCTCTTGTTGATTATAGACACTGGGCTCATATCATCCCCTTTGTCTAAACTACCCTTCTCTGCATTTGAAACACTTCTAAGAAATCTTAGCAAACGTGCCCTATAATATCAGCTTAGATTTAGTGCTCTACCTCTGTGTGTCTTACAAATGACTCCAAGCCTTTCCTCTATAATTTTCTCATTGGGAAACCAATGGCCATGATCAGATCTTGAATTAATGGCTAAGATTAAAAGAAATCTTGATCTGTGTGACTTAAGAAAATTTCATCATATTTTTTATTTAAATAACTTGAATTATTTAATTTTCCTAAGTTTAGACATAGGAAATACATTAAAATAATTGATTAATTAAATATATCCCAAACCAGATGAAATTTCCCAAATCCCTTTCTGGGTCTTGTAGATCAAGTGTACTCTAGTCCCTCCACAAAATTTGGGAGCTAGAGCACAATTGATGCTACCCCAAATACACAAAATCTCAACACTCCCTTTTAGCATCAGGAGTGTGCTCTAGCAATACATCACACCATGCATTACAATAATTTGGGCACTGGTTCTGTGTTGTTGAAGCTTGGCCTACTGCCACTCAACTCTACACTAATTCTTCCATTCTGTATTGTTTCCCATGACACTGCCACTGCCACTACAACATCTATACTATAGCTCCCTCTCTATTTGTTGCTCATAGCACTGCCACTGTTGATCTGTTGCACTACAAATTCAGTTGTTGAGAGAAACAACTGAATCTCCTGTCCAATATTTGATAGACAAGTCAATTGGGCTACATCCTTATCACTGAAGCTCCATAGGTTGTTGATCTGTGTTAGCATTTGAAGGATGATGCACAGAAACAACTTTGCAATGCGTAAGCAGACTCCCTCTGCACTGTTGAAGTCACATCAGCCCCTTGTGCTGAAATCCCTCACGTTTTTGTTGTGTTACGCTGCCCTCCTAAAGCCTCCATGCTACTATAGCTCTGCTCTGCCCAAACAACTATTCTTTGTGCTGTTGAAGTCACATCAACCCCTATGTTGTTTTTGCCTCTACGCTGCTGCTGCATCTGCACTGCGTTGTTGCTTCCAGCCTTCAGATCTACCTCTGCTTCATATGTGATCTATGTAGACACTGCTCCACTTGTCCCGCTATTGTCTTAAGGCTCCTATAACTCAGATGTGATCTAATACATGAGCTGCTCAAGGATCCCACCATACTTTGTGTAGCTCCTCTACAGATCCATGTCGCCCCACTTTCGTGGTTCATGAGCGTTGATGGCTGCATCATCTTTCGACCCATTATCTACCATAGCAGCCTTGGAAGAAGAAGCTTCCTTGTCCTTTTTCTTCTAACGACAATTTTTGGCAAAGTTTCCTAGTTCACCACACTGGAAGCACTTGACCTTTGACAGATCCTTCTTCTACTTTACCTGTTGCCTCTTTGATGCCAAGGCTAGATCTTCTTCATCTTCCTTCTTCACTTTGCTCAATATATAGTTGTACAGCTTCTTGGTGATTTTGTGGAGTTCTTCTTGACGCAGAATTACCCACAAGTTGTCCCAATCTGGGAGGTCCGCTATGCCCAAGATACTTTGGACAGAGGTTTCCCACTCATCTATGACTGAGTGGAGAGCAATCCTGACCATCATCTCATCTTCCACCTTAGCACCCATTGTAGTCAACTAATCTTTGATCGACTGCAATCTAAAGAGGAAATGCTCCATGTCTTCACCCTTGGTCATGATGAATGATCGCATCTGAGTCTCCAACAGTATCTTCCTTTGGATAGAATTTCCCTAATATAGGGAAGTTAAGGCCTTCCACATCTCATTAGTTGTCTTCTTTTCAGCTATATGTGGGACAATATGGTCCTTAATTCCATCCATGATCAGCCGCTTGGCATTCTCAGTAGCTTCATTATGCTTCCTTAGGAGATCTCCATCAATCAGTGTGGCCAGAGTTTGTTCTGCATGGTCTCTTAGATGATATGCCTCTAGGACTATCAGGATCCTAGCCTTCTGTTATCACACTCAAAATTTTCAAAATCTTGTTTTGATCAATTTATCGTAAGCCCAAAACCCACATATATAATCTTGCGGGGCTTATTACTTTATAAACCTATTTATTATAAAGTTTCGGACTTTATTTTATAAGCTTCGACACCCATCGAACAACCATGTTATATAAACTTATTGTTATATATATTGCATATCATATATATAACAAAATGTCGCTTAAACCATTGGTAGGACCCCTTGCGCCTTATCGCATATCGCCAGTGCAAAGTTTTGTTACAACAATCAAATGCTAAACTTATAATTCACTGATGAGATATGAAGTGGGAACCATTCTCCACCACACTTCCCTTCTATTTTATTTTCCATCGAAATATACGTTAACTTACCCTTTTCTGCTTTTCCGCTTTACCCTTCCACCTTTACCATTTCACCACTTTTCCTTCCCCAATCACAATCAAATGGGTCCCTCATCGCATTTCGCAGAATTTACTATTTGGTTTTGGAACTAAATTGTAAATAATGTGATCGTCGATTTGTGATATTGAATCGCATTTGTTTTACCTTGTGAGCACCCGCAATCTATTTTATTTAGTTTACGATGCAGTAAGTTGGCCCCACCTCCATAGCTCTGCCCCTCAGCTTTACAGTCGTTGTAACACATTCATATATCATATAAAATTTGTAACACTTACCGCTTAAACCTTCGCCAATTAATAAAACTCTGCCACATAGCCAGTGGGTCCCTCTTCCCCGCACTTCACAAATTTTAAAGGTTAACCCCCGTGCGCTACACTTCGCATTTTTTAAAAATATTATATCCTCTGCGCTCATAACCAAAGGCTACGATTTGCTATATACGCGGCGGTATGGTCCCATTGATCCTCCACGTCACCTCCCCATCGCATCGTATCATCGATTCTATTCTTCATAACTTAAACTTTAAAGGTTACAAAGTGCACGGATGCGATGCACTTGAGAAATAACGTTTAAAAGGTTTCAAGTCCAGGTATATAGGTTTTCACGCTGTTTTATTCACCAAAAAAAAATTACATGGAAAAATGATTTCGGGCGAAAACAAGACAGAAAGGTTGAGTCGGGTAGCCAAAAATGTTCAACACTCCATTCAATGGCAAATCTTCCCGCATAGCTCTCAGCTCATTTGTTAGCATATCATCAAATTGAGGTCCATGTCCTAAACTGCCCCATGACATCAGCACGTTAGCAACAACTTAACATGGGAAAAAAGGTGATCCAGGTGGATATCGGTGGCCACCTACCTATTCCATTTGGACCTGCAGCATCAGTTCTTTCAATTTTTCAGCTTCAGCACAACTTACTATTTTTAGCAATTTTTCGGGTCCTGCACTCTTGGAGCCATTTTGGGGACTTAATGATCCACGTGGATATTGGTGGCCACCCACCGATTCCATTTGAACCGCCACCATCAGTTCTTTCAGTTTATAAGTTTCAGCACAACTTACTATTTTTAGCAGTTTTTCGAGTCTTGAACTTCCGGAGTCTTTTTGAGGCCCTAAATGACGTTAGTAGTTGTAATAAATAAAACAGAGTCTTATTAGAAGTATAATTATTTTAAAGACTAGTTATATTTTCCGATTTCAGGAAAGTGGTTTACAGTTATGATAGGTGTCAAGGTCATAGTTCGATGATCTAGCCAACTGGGAAAATCCTATGTATTCAACCAAGGTCTATTTATAGCCAGGAGATCGAATGAGACCAAAACGGGAGATGTTATGTAAGCACTACTCTTGTAATCTTTTTCTATGAGTAATATACAGTTGCAACAGCCTATTTCAGACCTGAGATTCTTATCTATATTCTTATGTATGTTTCTTATATAAGTCTTTTACTTTCTCGCCAATGTTCTAGTTGTATAATCACTTAGAATTCATGATTACATGCTCCAACTTCCTTTATACACATAGTCTTTTGTTCTGTCATGTTTTCTTAGTTTTCTTATGTATAATCACTTGGAATTCATGGTGAAATGCTCCAACTTCCTATATGCATATATCTTGTTGTTGTGTCCTTCATGTGTGGTTTAATAAGAATACAATTGCCTCAGCTTCCATGAGATAAGTTGACTTGTGACTTAGTTTTCATATTGACTCCATAAGTCCAATGGCAGTAAACCCTTTACATATTTCACCTACACTAAAACAACAACATTCAATCCAATTCAAAGTTAGCCATCTTCTTTCAAGTTACTCATTGAATATCATTTATCCTTTTGAGAGAACCCTCTCAGACTGGAAAGGCTAATTTCCAGTTACAAGTTGGTTTGAAATAGTTACTCGAAGTTGACCATTGAGGAAGCCCAACAAGAACTCAATTTGGTGATAAAATTTTGGTGTCGTTTCCGGGAACACGAAGTGAAAATTTTCTTCGAGAAGAATGACAAGGGTTAGATTTGACTTATGATGGTGAACAAAAGCCAAACACAGGAAGGTTGTACCATTTACCTAGAGACTCCATTGTTCAAGATCCCGAGCTTCAAAGTTCCGAGCGACTTCACTGGGAAGAATCTAGATTTCAAAACATTCATGGTGATCTAATATGACAGGGTATGTGGCAAACCCTTTATATGATGAAATGTTACAAAGTGTAAGGGGTGAGCTAGCATAATTTCAGATAGATGAAAATTTTTCAAAAATAGTATTATGTTCCTTGAAATCTAGTCGACTCACACTTGAAAATAAAATTTGTTTTCTTGGTTTAGCTGCTGAAAAATTAGAAAATGAAATTGAACTATTGGATGTTCAAATTGGATCATATGATTTCCAGGATCCTAAATAGTTCTTGGAAAGTCTCCCTCCTCCAAAAAATGAGGAAATTGTTATACCATTTGATTTG
Organism: Pinus albicaulis; assembly: GCA_034641835.2. Taxonomy (NCBI): domain Eukaryota; kingdom Viridiplantae; phylum Streptophyta; class Pinopsida; order Pinales; family Pinaceae; genus Pinus; species Pinus albicaulis. Next base: position 770,930,544 of record CM076575.1, on the reverse strand, counting down.
CAGATAAAGGAGGAATGTGGTTATGAGCTTGATATTGTAGAGTTGGAATCAAGGTTCAACATTGATGAAGAAAATGAAAAGGATATACAGGATAAATTTGTCATTGAGAGCTTAAAATGGATATCAATAAATTATGTCTTCTATGATCCCATAGTTGATTACATGGAAGAGTTCTATAGTCCAACTTTTCAATTATTTTTTCACTATGAAAAACAGATCGACTTTCTGTTACCTTTATCATTTCAGAATATAGTTTGCTTTTGGTTTAAGCACAATCAAGGAGTTCAAGTATCAGATCAACTCATTGACTGGCTTTATTGGAGGTTTCATGTCGCTTGAATCAAACATGAATATTGCAGCTGTTAGGGTAGGTAGGAGTGTGTGTGAATAAGCTCAAGTAGTCTGAGCATCTTTTTGGCATGTACAGATTTGGTTTTTCGGTAGTTATCATCAAGATTGAGCCCGAGGAGAAGGCCATAAGAGCTTGGCGAAGTCTTCATCAATTTCAGAAAAATTTTAATTTTTCAAGAGAGAGGCACTGGAACTACAAGTTCTTTGTTGTACCACAGGGGCACACCATCCCCAGTGGAGCCACTGTTATCACACTCAAAATTTTCAAAATCTTGTTTTAATGAGATTATCCTAAGCCCAAAGCCCACATATATAACCTTTCGGGGCTTATTACTTTATAAACCCATTTATTATAAAGTTTCCAACTTTATGTTATAAGCTTTGTCACCCATCGAATAGCCTTGTTATATAAACTTACCATTATATATCTTTCATATCATATATATAACAAAAGGCCGCTTAAACCATTGGTAGGATCCCTTGTGCCTTATCACATATCGCCATTGCAAAGTTTTGTTACAAAAATCAAATGCTGAACTTATAAATCGTCAATGCGATATGAAGCGGGACCCATTCTTCTCCACGCTTCCCTTCCATTTCATTTTCCATCGAAATATACGTTAACTTACCCTTTTTCCGCTTTTCCGCTTTACCTTTCCACCTTTACAATTTCACCGCTTTTCATTCCCCGATCGAGATCAAAGTGGGTCCATCATCACATTTCGCAGACTTTACATATTTGGTTTTGGAACTAAATTGTAAATAATGCGATCGAATATTTGCGATATCACATCACATTTGTTTTACCTTTTGAGTGCCTGCAATTTATTTTTTTATTTTGCGATGCGGTAAGTCGGCCCCACCTCTGTAGCTCCACCCCTCCGCTTTACAGTCGTTGTAATACATTCATATATCATATAAAATTTGTAACACTTACCACTTAAACCTTCGTCGATTCATAAAAATCTGCCACATAGCCAGTGGGTCCCTCTTCCCCGCACTTAGAAAATTTTAAAGGTTAACCCCCTGCATCACACTTTTCATTTTTTTAAAAGTTTATATCCTCCACTCTCATAACTAAAGGCTAAGAGTTGCGATATGCGTTGCGGTCCGGTCCCACTAATCCTCCATGTCACCTCCCCATCGCATCCCATCGTCGATTGTATTCTTCATAACTTAAACTTTAAAGGTTGTGAAGTGCTCGGATGTGATGCACTTCATAAATAAATTTTAAAAGGTTTCAAGTCCATGTATATTGGTTTTCAAGTTATTTTATTCACAAAATGTTTTTTACATGGCGAAAGGATTTCGACCGAAAACAAGACAGAAAGGTTGAGTCACGCAGCTAAAAACATTTAGCACTCCATTCAACAGCAGATCTTCCCACACAGCTCTCAGATCGTCTGTCAGCATATCAGTGAATTGAGTTCCACATCCTAAACCACCCCACTACATCAACACATTAGCAACAATGCAACACAGGAAAAAAAGGTCAACGGTTTTGTGTTTCAGTGAGGGAATTTATTCTTTTGATGGTGGACAGTGCCATTCGAGCACCTAACTACTTTTGATGCAATTATGCACTCGTTCAGTTAGTAATTGTAATAAATAAAACAGAGTCTTATTAGAACTATAAGTCTTTTAGAGACTATCTGTCTTTTCAAATTCCAAGAAAGTGGTTTACAGTTATGATAGGTGTCAAGGTCATAGTTCGATGATCTAATCAGCTGGGAAAATCCTATATTCAACCAAGGTCTATTTATAGCCAGGAGATCGAATGAGACCAAAAGGGGAGATGTTATGTAAGCACTACTCTTGTAATCTTTGTCTATGAGTAATATACAATTGCAGCAACCTATTTCAGACCTGGGATTCTTATCTGTATTCTTATGTATGTTTCTTATATCAGTATTTTACTTTCTCTCCAGTGTTGTAGTTGTATAATCACCTGGAATGTATGATTACATGCTCCAACTTACTATATACACCTAGTCTGTTGTTATGTCATGTTTTATTAGTTTGCTTATGTATAATCACTTGGAATTCATGGTGACATGCTTCAACTTCCTGTATGCATATAGCTTTTTTTTTTTTCCTTCATGTGTGGTTTAATAAGAATACAATTGCCTCATCTTCAATGAGATAAGTTTACTTGTGACTTAGTTTTCATATTGACTCCATAAGTCCAATGGTAGTAAACCCTTTACATCTTTCACCTACACTAAAACAACAACATTAATTCCAATTCAAATTTAGCCATCTGCTTCCAAGGTATTCATTGAATATCATTTATCCTTTTGAGAGAGCCATCTCACATTGGAAAGGCGAATTTCCAGTTACAAGGTGGTTTGAAATAGTTACTCCAATTTGACCATTGAAGCAGCCCAACAGGAACTCAATGTGGTGATAACACCTTCCAAACTAAGAATTTGGAAAAGCCATCCAATATGTCATGATCATGCAGTCCATGAGGAGCCATCTGCTCAGAAATGTGTCGAAGCTTCCTTTCTCTTTGCTAGAGAACTGGATCTAGGGCCCTTGGCGAAACAGGCACCTTTTGCTCCCTCTGACAATTGATTTCCCTTGGAAATCTTCCAAATCAACAATGATTCAGCTCTCTTTGTTCCTCTGATCAATCTGCAAGTTTCTTTGTCTAGAAACTTTCAAAGAATTTGATCTCCTCCCGCTCTTTGTCACTAGTAATTAGGCTAAAAATCTGACAAATTCAAAAATTTAACCCCACCAGCACCTTCTGAATTTCTGCAGCTTTGCTTCAAGCTCTTCTAGATCTGACAGTTTTAGATATACGTCATATTGTTTGGCTTTATACAATCCCAAATTTTCCTCTACGTTGCCTCTACGTAGTAATTTCAGGGGCGTGTTGGGAGACAGCGTTAGGCTGTGTCACCTTGTCCTTTGTGTAACTCTGCTTCTCTGAAAAATGCGTTGTCCCTTCATATCTGCCCTTCTGCTACTTTTCCTGCTGATTTTTACAGTAAGAACCTTCATTATTTAGCTAGTGACCCTCCTAGATCTGCATTTTCTCTAATACAATGTGAAAATTTCTAAATTTTACAATTATGCATAAATCTATTGTTAAATCTAGTTATGCTCCTCCTACTTAATTAAGTTATTAACTGAAAATTTCAGGTTAATATCGAAGAAAAACACATAAAAGACTTTCACCAATTCATATCTAGAAAAAATACATGCACACATAAACAAAGTGACACAGTGATTTTCTGGTCAAATATTCCCCGAAAAAACACAATGCGGGAAAATCGGTCTGCTCGCTGCTAGAGGGTTTTATTATTAAGAGTTTTCTAAATACAGCAAATCTGGGTTCCAGAATTGGAAAACCTGACAGATATAAAATAGATCGGAAACTCACCGGCTGTTCTCAAGCCAAAATAATGATTGATCCACACCCTCAAATGGGATTTACAGAACTTAGCCAAAATTAGGCCCTAGAAACCCTAGTGTTGCCCTTAAAGCCACTACGTCCCTCAACACTGGCCTGGAAAGGGTTATGTTACCCCATAATGGGTGGCATAGTCCCTACGCTGCCTGTAAGGGTATCTACATAACCCCTAAAGGTTTCCAACTGACCTACGTTGCCCTGGGAGGGACTGCGCAGCACCTGTGTAGCTGAAGCTGCCTCTGTGCTGCGCAGTTGTTGCCCTCTCTGTCGCTGCTTCTCTTGCTTCTCTATGCTGCCTCTCTGAGCTGATCTTTGTCTCATGTTGATTCTAGACACCGAGATCAGATCATCCCCTTTGTCTAAACTCCCCTCTCTACAACCAGGGAAAATTTTAAGGATGGAAGTTTATCTTAAAGTTTAGAAACCTTGGCGAATCTTACTAGTACCCAATATGTAAATTGTAAAAAAATTTATGTTATTTTTGTGAAAATATTTAGGTTTCTAATTATTTTATATTAGTATATATAAGATTTTGGCGAATTTTAGGGTAAAATAATTTTATACTATAAAAATTGGGCAAATCAATTTTCAAGAAAATGGAAATTGGTGAATCTTTTTTTTGGAAAAAACATGGAAAATTAGCCCACCTACGAATATTAGCCCCTAAAATTTTCCCTGTCTACAGCTGAAACACTTCGGAGAATTCTTCGCAAACACACCCTAGAATCTCAGTTTAGCTTTAGTGTTATGCTCTGTGTGTCCTACAAATGACCCCAAGCATTTCCTTTATACTTTTCTCGTTGGGAAACCAACGGCCATGATCAGATCTTGAATCAAAGGCTAATATTAAAAGAAATATTTATCCGTGTGACTTAAGACAATTTCATCATATGTTTAATTTAATTAACTTTAATTATTTCATTTTCCTAAGTTTAGACTTAGGAAATACATTAAAATAATTAACTAATTAAATATCTCCAAAACCAGATGAAATTTCCCAAATCCCTTTTTGGGTCTTGTAGATCAAGTGTACTCTAGTCCCTCCACAAAATTTGGGAGCTAGAGAACAACTGATGCTACCCCAAATACACAAAATCTCAACACATGATTCTAATCATGTTATTGATTGGTTTGTGCTACATGTGAAACCAGAGGGAAAGTTCCAGCAATATCCATTTCATATTCTAAACTAGAGGAGTCTCATGCTCCCAAATCGATTCATAGAGCGAGTCAAAGTGTAGTGGAAGTACTTTGGGACCAAGGAAGCCACTAGGGAAATGGTTGATTCCACGAAGACAACTTATCCATTTTTGTTTTTCTGTTGAGGCAAATGTTCATATGTATATGTAAATACTATAAAGAGTTGTAAATATAAATTTCCAAGGATATTATGTTGTTTCATCATTTATTTATAATGTTTTCTCTATGTATATGAACAAAGAACACTAAGGACAATTTCCCCCCAAGGAGGACGGGTATGCAATATCCCAACCCAAAATTGGCTTTATTTTTCAATGTAATTATAACACGTAATTTAATTTTAAAAATTAATGGCTTGAGTGAGGGAAACAGATTCCAAAGGGACTCAAAAATTCAATTGCTTGTGATATTCAACTTACTTGTTGAAGGAAGAAACCAGACAGAGTGGAAAACCATTGAAGTGTTGGTTGTTGAAGCTCTAAATTCATTGGAATTGTGTGTTGAATGGGAATGTTGTTGAGAATTTATGGACATTAAAATAGGGGACAAGCCCATGCTGGCCTGGGAACCGCAACAAATAGAAAAAGGAAAAAGAGTTAATGCACAACAATTATGTGTGTGCATTTGGAAAACATTGGGGGTCAACCTAGGGAACAAAATAACAAACAAAAATCTAAAGGAGAGGAATGGGACGAAGAGAAGAGTGTTGAAGTCCAACAATAAATTGCAGCACACACACTAGTGTGGGACCAACAGGTCCTAGCGATACATTAGTGTGAAGCTCAATTTCATTAATTAAATTGGTGGAGTGTCTAATTTAATTTTCCCTTAATTAAATTGGACAATAAAATGTAATATTATATCATGATCACTTGTAATAGTTAATTGAGTGTGATAAACTCAGTTAGCTCATGAAATTCGAGTTGAGGGTAGTTGGTGAGGCATGTAGAGTGATTATATTTGTTTTAGAGTCCAAGTTGCAGTTAATGTATTAGTTTAATGCATGATAAATCAATTAACTCAATTAAGTGAGTTAAAGTCATTTGAACTAGTTGTAACTGATTGTTGCACTAGTGATAGGTTAAGTGAATTAAATTAGATTTAATTCCATGCAGTGATCTGTCAAGTGACTGATGATTTACTATTAATATTTTCATGCATGTCAGTTCCAATGGAGACCCAGTTGAGACAAAGGTTAAAGGGAAGTTGACCATCACTTGTATTATTAGCAAACTGCTTGGATGCAGTTTAAAAACCATTGGATTGCCCATGATCCTTGTGCATTTTTGGAAGGCCAAAATTTCTAAAGAATAGGGATTGCATTCATCAGGAATTGCGTAAGCAAGGCAGGTTGTTTAGAGGCTGAGAATTGGCTAAGTGTTGGTCGATTTTTTATGGGACAGTGTGAGAAAGTTGTGAGAGTGCATGAGACTATTGTGAGAAGAGTGAATTGTAATTTCTTCATGATTCCATGGTGAATATACAATATAAGATAGAGGGGTTTTGAGCAGCAAGATTTCCCCAGGAAATTATTTGTGTTGTGGTTTGATTTTATTCTTTCTTTGCTTATTGTGATTGGCGATTGTGTTTAATTTCCACAATTGATTTGTAGAAGGATTCAACATATATCTTTAGTACATTGTTAGATCGGATTGAATCCATTGATATACATATGTTTGTATAATTTCTACATGGTATCGGAGCTTAGGAAATCACTATAGTGGAGGAGAAGTTGAGTTTGTGACTGAAAAGAATTCGAATTTTCAAAATTATTCCTGGTGTGATAGGAGAATCAGGATCGAAATGGTTGTCAATGGCTTGAGATTGGAGTATGCACTCGAGGGAAGCTCTAACTATATTGCGTGGAAAGACAGGATGGAGGTAGTACAGGAGGACAATGGGTTGAAATAATTCATTGATAATGATGTTCCCAAACCTGCTATAGAAGATGCTGCAAATCTTGATGCTTGGAAAAAGAAGGTTGCAAAGGCAAGGAGAATCTTACTGGAGGGAGTACGAGACCACATTTTCTCAAGTCCCCATGGAAAATAAACACCATATAAAATGTGCAAAGCTTTGACAGATGTGTTTCAGAGTAGCAGTGATCATACAAAATTTCCACTGAAGGACAAGCTAAGGAAAATCAAAAAGGAGAAAGGAGACACCATTCAAAAATATTTAACAAAGTTTGTCCAATGTGAGGATGAGCTTGGGAGCGTCGTAATTACAGTCATGGATGATGACTTGGTGAGCCTATCTCTTCTAGGACTTCCTAAGAGTTGGCGTAGTTATCATGACTCTATCAATGGAAGGGAAAAGCTACCAGATTGGGAATGACTTTGGTCAGATTTGGTGCAAGAAGAATTCAAGAGGAATACCAAGGATGGATCTTCATCTAAGAATGATGATGAAGAAGATTTCACTTTGGCTACTTTTGTGCTATACAACAACCTCCCCCATTTATTTTTATAAAAAGGGACCCTTTAAAAATAAAATAGGAAATTTTTTTTATTTCCTAAAACAAAAAAACTTAAAAAAAAAAATTTATGTGCTTTTCCTTTAAAAAATGCATCGCATATTACATATCTTATTTCAAAAAAGAATTATAAACATAAGATATGCGAACTGCGAAATGCGCTCGAAGCTTGTCTAAAGAAAATAATTAAAAAACCTTGTAAAACTATCAAAATCACTATTACATCCTTCCTCTTTTGCATCGTATTTTAATTAATCAACAAAGACATAAGAAGCAAATGATATAAGTCGTGATACCCGCGGACCTGACATACATATAAACTAGGTAATATAAAACCTTTCGCGACCGTGTCCACTTTAAGTTTTTCGCATCTCGCATTGCACGCAACTTATAATATACATTCAAACGTTATATTATAAAAATAGTGATCTGCGATTTGCGCAGATCGTATTTCGCAACCTTTAAAGATTAAGTATCGCAGAATATTATCATAAATAATTGTGAAATGCGTATTAAATGAATTCAGCATGTGAAAACAACTTATGTCATATCAAATGAAATTTTAGATCTAAACGGGTTTAAAACGATTGATAGATCTTACGTGCGAAGCCATGTGATAATATTATTGAGAGATTGACATCTTCTCGCATGCATTAGAAGTAAATGATTGATTTACTATTATGAGACTCCTTATATGCTAAATTTTCTCTGCTCTCAGGAAATCAATTATTTGGTTGAAGAAGGTCAAAATGAGAAAAAGAGGCAAGGAAATTTCTCAAACATCATCCACAGAAGACGCAAATATGTCTTCATTATTTTCAGACACCATCTGCAACAAAGACTATGGTAGTTCTTCATGGGAGGAAATGTACAAACTCTTCTAAGATGAAGGACCAAAGGTGATAGACAAAGTTTCTACTACATGCACTGATTCAACCTCTGATGCAACCCTTTTTGATGTTGCATGCTCACACATTCACAGAATAGCAGCGAGACCAAATATTCTTCCTTATACAGACACGGTCAAGTGGGCAATTGACCACTTAAACATTGAAGATAGATTTTTCAAGAATTTGAGAGGAGAGATTATGGGTTCTTTCAAAGCAGAATATTTAGCAGCAATGTATCATCTACCAACCCTGCAGTAGAGATACGACAATAATTATGTGCAGAATTTCAAATAAAAACATCCAGATCTTATCAAATTCATCCATGAATGGAAGGACAATGAAGGGAAATTGAAGCAAGACAAGTCTGGTATGTACCCAATTGCATAAATTCCTAATCCTTATTGTTACGTCACCAGTATGTTGTGTAGAATATTTTCCAAGCCTGATAGTACTAGATTTTCAAGAGATTGGGTTCCCCTAATTGACGCAATCGTCAATTCTTCTATCCTAAACTAGGCAGACATTCTATCCAATTACCTAGCCAAACATATCGCTGAATATAGGAATAAAAGAAGTGTTTCTCTAAAATAAATACCTCTGTTTTATATGTCTGCTTATATCATGGATGCCATTTTTTTTAATTCTAATTTTCCTACCATGGGCTGGAAATGGACCACCAAAAACCCTACCCCGATTCATATCTACCATAGAGAACTCTGGGATTCCGAGTTCCACTTACACTTTTATAAAATCTGCTACGAATTCATATTGCATATGCATCAAATGATTTTCAACAAAAAGGCTCCAAGGGTTTCTGAAGAAGCCAATGTAGATATTCTTCTCGTAGCAATATGGTTTGCTGAAGAAAAGTTCACATATATTAGAGTATTTGGGAGTTATGCTTCTCCCCATGTTTTACCTTACTATGTTCCAGACAAATTACTTGCAAAATAAATAGCATATCAGCTTGTCAACGGTGTCACAAAGCAGTTGAAAGATGGTAAAAAGGCTATTTGGCCTACTTTTCCTCTACAGTGCAGCACCTTTGCTCTGGCTAATATTGGCCATACATACAAAGAAGTTCCTAAGATTCAGTTGTTGAAATTGGCATTTATGCCAGGAAGATTATATGATCCCAATGATGTGATTAAAAACTACATCATAGAGCTAAAAATGAAGCCTTTTGTAAAAGAAGAAGATAAATCTGATGATTTCTTCCAAGGCATGGAAAATTTCTCTGATGTTATCAAATACGTTTCTATTCAATTAAGTCAAGAATATGCCAAAGCTTTTCAAACATATAGAAACAACATAATAGAAAGGGTTCCTTTGAATCTGTTGACTATTAGAGATGAAAAACACACTCCAAGTGTTAGTATAGATGATGAAATGAAAGATATATCTGAAAATGAATCAGGTCAATCACAACAGCAGTATAATAATTCGGATCAATCTGAGGAGTCTGAATCTAAGAAAGAAAATTCAGAAATTGACCAAATTCCTCAAGAGATAGAAGTGTTGGAGAAAACAAAGAACAATGGGACAAAATAAAATTTGGAAATAGTTCAACATACTCATAGCATGTTGGATCAATCCAAGCCCTCTCAAGTGAGAGACCTGGTGAATGAATGGGAAGAATTTTCTCAAGCAATAAAGACTTCAAAAGAAAATCTCAATATTGATCAAACATCAAGTTTTCAAACACCAGAACCTTCACAGGAAATAGTTGAAATTGTTAATCCGCTACAAAGAGCTCCAGTAGTGCATGACAAAGAAATCATACCAGCCTACCCTAAAGATCAGATAGTTCTGCAGATTGAAGATATTTCGCCATTAGACATTTTCTACAGTTCTAGCTACAAAGCTGTGGTTAAAAGGAATAAAAGAAGAAGGATTGATGAAACAACTCCAAAACCAACAAATGAATCAGTTGATGTACTTTGGAAGGATTCCTCAAATGATCCCACTGAACATCTAACCAAGTTATCACAATATGCAGGGGTATATGCCACCGCTACTGTCGATAAAGCTACTGAGGTTAGAATATTGTTGAAGCAAAAGGAAGCCAAAGTACAAGAATTAGAAAAATTACTAAATAAAGAGAAAGCCAAGTCCATTGAACAGATCAAAATAAGCACAAATCAATTTCATGAAGATATTGAAAACCTCAAATTAAAGTCTTAGACAGAACTTAATGAAAAGCAAGCACATTTGGAAAAAGTAATGGCTGAATTACAGAATCAATCACAGTTAGAACAATTCATCAAAGAATAACTTGATGTAAATACTATGTTAAATAAAGAACAAGAAATGTTTTTTCACCAAGCTTCTATGATTGATTCTTATTGTGATTCCAATAAGATAATGATTCAGAAAATAGCAATTCATAAATTGGAATTTGAAAGACTTGAAAAGAAAATCGAAGAACACATTCAATGGCAAATTTCAGACACAGGAAAACAAGCTAATCTACCATAAACAGATAAGCCACATAAAGAATTATTATTCACAGAATGGAGAGCACAAATTAATCAAGCAGAGAAAGCAGAAACCAAGACATCCAAGAAATCAAATGAGATTTTTCAGTCTATATGTGATCAATTATTTAAAACAGAACTTCTTAAAGAAAACATGTCTCGTGTGTTTTCAAGAACAAAGGAAGTAGAACTAAAGTGGAGACAGAGAGCAGATACATAAGAGGAATTGATCAAAAAAGTTGATAAGTTTGATCATAAAAACTACTGGAATTTTTTGATCAAACCTTACCATCAAAATCAAACTCTTCAGTCTCTTACAGATTCAGCAAAAAGATCTCAGTCAGTAATTTCAAATGTTATTTTCAAGGGACAGATTCGGTCACAGATATCACAGCCAACTCAGCTTAAAGCAATGCTAGATATTTGTCAACTTTGTGATCACACTCAGAAAGAAAGGAAGGATTCGTAAAGTTAGGATTGTTAGTTCAAAGTTCCTAGATTATTGTTTAAGTTGATTTTTTAGAGAAAGGTTGTTTGAAACCTCCACTACATTTTTGTAATAATTTAATTTTAGTTTGTAGCTAGTTTAGTATTTAAACCCTTCTTGTGCATTCAAAGAAGGGTCCAGAATTTTATTGAGAACATTTGCAAAGAATTCTTAATTATAAGTAAGTTTGTGAATGCCTTGATAAAGTAATGGAACACGGCATTTTCAGTTATATATATCATTTTTTTTATCAATGTTGATGCACTTTTGTATTCTTTGAAATAATTGTTGATAGAGGAGTTGAATGTGGCCTATTATCGCTGATCAGATGAACAGAGCAATACACATCTGTTACTATTATCATGTATGCTAAAACTGTTTTTCAATATTACTGATGAATTCATTTTTCATGAATTATATATGAAATCGATTGTTTTTATCTGAAATATTAGTTGCACTATTGTACGATGTAAAGATAGAAATTGGTTTGTTATATATATGATTATCAGATATATGTGATATATTTCTCATTTTCTTTTGATTAACTATTTTTTCAAGAGAATCATATTACAAAGTAATAAATCTATCGAATCTGTGATGACCTTCATCATCATAGATTGAATAGATATCATTTTAGATCGCATTAAACTAGTATTATCCTGGGTTAGATTAAATTAGGCTTAAATTCAAAGTTTTGCATTTTAGAATTAATTTTTTTTAGTTTTCGTAATTCTTCATGTAAATCCTTTGAGAGAAACCCAACAATCAAACAAAAAACCCAAAGCTAGGAAACTGGTCCCATTATATCCATTCGGAGCCACTATCCCAAACGGAAAAGGAGTTGTCTTAAGGTCCGGACCATGTGGTTATCACCCTTGTTGTTGCCACAAATTTCTGAGGCTTCAACATTTTTGGCGCTAGAAGGAGGGAAAATATGAATGGCATATAAGTCTAAACCTCAAACTAGAAGCCCTCATAATAGTCGATCTCCCCAAAAGCATTCTACAATTTCCCGATTACACTCTAGATCACCAACTCAGAAATCGGAAATAGTAGAAACCTTTCCATCATCTCCTGAAGTATCTTGATAGTCATCTACTTTAGAATTCACTCCCGAGTCTCCAGACGTTCAGTCTTTAATTCAGAAATTAGAAAGAATATCTATTTCTACTGAAAAGCCTATTAACCCAGAAGCTTCTGAGGAAATTGTTACTTCTCTATTTAGAGAAACTAGTATATTAACTAGATCTAAAAGTGAGAAACTTGGAATTCCACCTTTGAATTTCCAATTGAATCATTTCGAAAAAAAAGTTCCTATATCCAGATCTAAGTCAGACACAAGTGAAGTTACATCAAATTTCATTACACAAAATGACCAAACTCAAGCAACAATAGAAAATTTTGCGTAGAGAACTGAAGGCAGTCCCCGTAGAACCTATACTACCACCAGTTATAGCACAAGCTTCTAAATATATAGGGAAACCTCCATCATCTGCAAACAAAGTAAATCCCAATGATTTGGTTTTAATTGGTGATAGATCTATTTCACACACTCCTCCTTTACTTTTGACTTATGATATTTTCAACAAAAATGTTCATAACTGTCTTATTGATTCAGGAGCTTCTTCAAACATTATGCCAAAAATAATTTGTAAAAAAATTGAATATTACTCCTCAAAAGTCAGGTGTACATATCGTTCAATTGGATAGAACAAGATTTGAACTTATTGGAGAAATGTTGTCAGTATCCATTAGGTTATCATCTAATCCAAAGGTACTGCAAGTAATTGATATCTTGGTCGTAGACATCCCTGAATTTTATGGTATTATTTTAAGCAGGGATTGGTATAAAAAGTTACATGGCTATTTTGCTACCAATTGGTCACACATGTGGTTACCATACAATGGAAAACCAAATCAAATCAGAATTGAATGTGAAAAATTCATGAAAAATATAGTCACTAAACTAGAAGAAGCAAATGAACCTGTAGCCTTCACCAATAACATCTTCGGAAATTATTCAGCTAAATCATTTCTTGGATCATTCAATGCTCAGGTTTCACCTTTTTCAATAAACATTGCTATTTCTCAAATTGAAAACTTTTCTCAAACAGATGCTTCTAGATGTGTTAATCTTAGTAATCAAATTCCAAAACAATCCTTATTTTGGACTCTACACTTTGATGGTTCAAAATCAGAAGATGGTGCAGGAGGAGGTTGCATTTTAATTGATCCACAAGGAGAGAAGATAATGCTAGCTTGTAGACTCAAGTTTCAGTGTACAAATAATACTGCTGAATATGAAGCATTGATACAAGGTCTGTATAAAGCTATAGAATTGAATATTAAATATTTGCAAGAATATGGAGATTCTGAAATAATTGTTAGACAAGTCAGAAATATGATTCATTGTGTTTCGGGACATTTAAAACATTATCAAACCTTAGCTCATAATCTTACTTCCCATTTCACTCCATTCAATATCTCTAAAGTTCTTAGATTACAAAATGCAAGTGCTGATTTGCTTGCTAATGTAGCATCTAGACTCATACCAGCTGAAGAATTTAGCCCAAGTAGATTTTCAATTGAGTTAATTTTTAGGCCTTCTATTCCTGGAAATGTAACAAATTGGAGAGTATTTAATAATGATGCAGATATAGTAGACTTTCTTACATCTGGCAAAGCTTGTGAATTTCAGATCATAGATGAACATGAACATAATTTACAGATTGAAGATAAACCAAATACTAATTCAATTCCCAAATCTATAGTCAAAATGGAAGATCTCTATGATCTGAAAGATAGGTTTAAGAAGGCAACCAATTAAAAAACTCAAAGATCTACTTTAAAGTTTGAATTGATTAATATTGGTACACCAGAAAAGCATCAAAATATCAACTTAGGTCTTGGTTTAAAGCCTGAAGAAAGGATGCCATTCATTAAATTTCTGAAAACATATAAAGATATCTTTGCATGGGATTATTTAGATCTTAATACATATGATATTTCCATAATTCAGCATACCATACCTATGATCTCAGATGATAAGCATGTTCAACAAAAACTGAGAAAAATTCATCCCAATTTAGAAAGTCAAATTAAATCTGAATTAAACAAAATGCTCAAAGCCAAAGTCATTTTTCCTGATAGACATTCGAAATGGGTGTCAAACATGGTTCCAGTTAGAAAAAAGAATGTAGACATTAGGATTTTCATAGACTTTAGAAATTTAAATAAATCCTGTCATAAAGATAATTTTCCCTTACCCACCATGGAACAGATATTACAATCAATTACAGGATCTAAATTGATGTCTTTTCTCGGCGGATTTTCAGGATACAATCAGATCATGGTACACCTAGATGATATATTAAAGACAACATTCAGAACAAAGTGGGGAACCTACGCATATCAAAAAATCCCTTTTGGACTGATTAATGTTGGTGCTACATTTCAATGTGCTATGGATATAGCTTTCAGAGGACTAATCAATATCTCAGTTTTTATATACTTAGATGACATTACAGTTTATTCTAAGCATAGAAATAATCACATTAATCACCTAAAAAACATTTTTGAAATATGTAGAAAATACGGTATTTCCTTGAATCCAAAGAAATGTTATTTCGCCTTATCAAAAGGTAAATTATTGGGATTCATCATTTCTAAACAAGGAATCCATATCGATCCTGATAGGATTCAAGAAATTGAAAATATTCCTCTACCACACAATAAAAAAATGATGCAATCATTTTTAGGACAAATTAATTTTGTAAAGAGGTTTGCTCCAGATTTTTCCCAAATCATCTTACCCCTACAATCAATGATCAAGAAAAAATTAGTTTTTAAATGGGGAAAAGAAGAGAGAAATTTGTTTGAGTTGATAAAAAAGGCCATCATTGAAGCTCCCTCCTTGAGAACTCTTGATTTTCTTAAAACATTTGTATTATATACATTTTCTTCTTATACATCATACGTAGCAGTTTTGACACAGTTAAATAATCAAAACAATGAAGCATCGATTGCGTTTTTTAGTTCTAACCTTCAAGGTGCTGAGTTAAATTATTCAGCTGTGGAAAAACAAGATTATGTTGTGTTTAAAGCTTTGAAACATTTGAGAACTTTTCTCCTAAAAACACATACTAAAATAATAGTACCTTACTCAGCAGTAAGGCAATTATTAGTTCAACGGGAAGTAGGAGAAAAGAGAGAAAATTGGGTTACAACACTTCAAGAATATGATGTAGAGATACATCCGGCTAAAATTGTTAAAGGACAAGGTCTTTGCGGGATTTTAATCGAAGCCTCTCATTTACCAAAAGAATAATATCAATCGAATGAAATACGACTGTCCGAGGTAAGCCTAAATGATTCACAATCACAATATACTGATATGAGTTTTTTCTTAAAAAATGGATATGCTCCATTATATCTCAATTATACAGCAAGGCGTGCTCTGAGACTTAAAGCAAATCAATTTCAACTCATAGATGGTGTGTTATTTAGGAGAAGTTATGATTATGTATTATTGAGATGTTTAGAAAAAACTGAAGCTGAAAAAGTAATGCAGGAATTACATGATGGAACAGCTGGAGGTCATTTCGGAGGAAACACTACAACACATAAAATATTGCATGTTGGTTATTATTGGCCAACTCTGTTTAAAGATGCACATGAATGTGCAAGAAAATTTAAACTGTGTCAAACTACAGCAGGAAGAGAAAGGAAAGAACCATTTCAATTACAATTAGTAAATATCCAACAACCATTTGAACAATGGGGTTAGATATTATAGGTGAAATAACTCCTAACTCTTCAAAACATCACAGATATATTCTAACTACAACTGATTACTTCACAAAATGGGTAGAAGCTATCCCATTGAAGGTGGTTAATACACAAAGTATTACAAATTGTATTGATCAGTTTATAATCACCAGGTTTGGTCTCCCATCAGCTTTGATATTTGATAATGCATCTTACTTTTCTAAAAATGCCATGATAGAATTTTCTTTGAAAAGAGGTTTTAAATTAAAATACTCAACTAACTATTACCTGCAAGGTAATGGATTATATAAATCTACAAATAAAAACCTTATCATAATCATTAAACGAACTATAGAACAAAATCATAAAAATTGGCATAAAGCACTACTATTTGCTCTTTGGGCAGATAGAATCACACACAAAACTTCAATAGGTACTTCTCCATTTGTGTTAGTTTATGGGAAAGAAGCAATTTTACCCACTAACGTAACAATACCATCATTTTCTTTAATACATTTTATTGAAGAGAATGCTTCCTCTTCCCTTCAACTTAGACAAGATCAAATTCTTAAATTAGAAGAAGAAAGAGAAAAATCCAAACAAACTCATATACATCATCAACAAATAATAAAAGCTTCATTTGATTCAATTTCTGTCAGTCCAAAGAATTTTCAAATTGGTGATTTGGTATTGAAGTGGGACAAAATGCATGAGGAAAAGGGTAAACACACAAAGTTTCAAAAACTCTGGCTAGGTCCATTTCAAATAATTGAAGAAATAAGCCCATCAACATTTCTATTGCAAGATTTAACAGGAAAAAAATATTCTTTGCTTGTTAATGGGCAAATTTTGAAAAAATATTTCTCATAGGAGGTAATCCCTTCTATCCTTGTATATTAAAATATTTTGTTTTTCTTGCAAAAATAAAAGCTTGATTAGTACTGATAGTTGGCCTTTCAAAACAAACCTCGGATAACTTTCTTTTGATTTTTCTTTTTACTAATAAAAAATGAAAATTTTAAAGAAGGAAAATTGAAATATTTAGAGAGACAAATTGATTCTATCTTTCTAAAAAATGGAATTTCAATAAAACAATTATTTGTTTTGATGAACTCTCATTTTTATATAGCGTGTATTCTTTTATCAGTCCAGAAAAGAAACTTTAATATAGTAAGAAACCTTCTTGCAGAAAGGCAATTTAAAACTCGACATTATCATCCAGTATCTTAAAAGGACCTATGATTCATCCCATCCGGAAAATCTTATAAGTTTTAAAAAGGAATTCAAAAGAAAATAAAAAGATATGATTTGAAGAAAAGCTTAAAAGATAATAAGTCTCATCACGAGCTTGTTTACCATGTTCACAAAGAAATAGTTAAACTGACATTAATAATATTGTCTACCAAAACAATGCAATGACTTGAGATTATATCATAAAGACAAGGGGTCTCATCAAGAGCCAGCTTGATCAGTTTAATTACTATTTGTGAATGGCATTGTCATTATTTGGTTTCCAAGCCAAGACAATGGCTTTTAAGCAGATAAAAATATATAAGAGAAAGTCTTCATAAATTAGAATTTACTTATGAAAATTATGAGAAATATTGGATGGAAAGATGGATCATAGCTGGGTAAAAGGTAACCATGCCAAAAGCTTAAAATTGCTTATTGAATCAAAGGCTCTATCTGTGATGAAAAGAGTAAACTTATATAAAGCTGAACTGCAAAATGTTATTTACTTTATCCTTTTTAAACTAAGTAAGGACTGATATAGATTTTCATACTTATATCTTTATAGAGGAATTCTCATGAACAAATGAATAAAAGAAATTTTCATTGTTTGGAAAATATATTATTTATTTGAAATTTCCTTCCTTTAAATATTTTTTTTTCAAAAAAGGTTCAGAATTTTCAAAAAAATATATCAGAGACATCTGGTTCATCCAAGTGAATCGCCAATTGTTGTGCTATACAACAACCACCCCATTTATTTTTATAAATAGGGACCCTTTAAAAATAAAATAGAAAATTATTTTTATTTCCTAAAACAAAAAAACTTAGAAAATAAAATTTATGTTCTTTTCCTTTAAAAATCGCATCGCATATTACATATCTTATTTCAAAAAAGAATTATAAAACGTAAGATATGCGAACTGCGAAATGCGCTTGAAGCCTTTCTAAAGAAAATAATTAGAAAACCTTGTAAAAATATCAAAATCATCGTTTCATTCTTCCTTTTTCGCATCGCATTTTAATTAATCAACAAAGCCATAATAAGCAAATAATATAAGTCGCGAAACCCGCGGACCCGACATACAGATAAACTAGGTAATATAATACCTTTCGCGACCACGTCCACTTTAATTTTTTCGCATTTCGCATCGCGCACAACTTATAATATACATTCAAACGTTATCTTATAAACGTTGCGATCTGCGATTTGCGCAGATCGCATTTCGCAACCTTTAAATATTATGTAGCGCGAAATATTATAAGAAATAATTGAGAAATGCGTATTAAATGAATTCAGCGTGTGAAAACAACTTATGTCATATCAAATTAAATTTAAGACCTTAACGGCTTTAAAACGATTGATAGATCTTATGTGCGAAGCCATGTGATATATTAAATTAGGAATTATGAAAGATGATTGATAGATTGACATCTTCTCGCATGCGTTAGAAGTAAATTATTGATTTACTCTTATGAGACCCCTTATATGCTAAATTTTATCTGCTCTCAAGAAATCAATTATTTGGTTGAAGAAGTTCAAAATGAGCAAAAGAGGCAAGGAAATTTCTCAAACGTCATCCATAGAAGACGTAGATATGCCTTCATTATTTTCAGACACCGTTTGCAACAAAGCCTATGGTAGTTCGTCATGGGAGGCAATGTACAAACTCTTCGAAGATGAAGGACCAAAGGTGATAGACAAAGTTTCTGCTACAGGCACTGATTCGACCTCTAATGCAACCCTTTTCGATGTTGCATGCTCGCACATTCACAGAATAACAACGATACCAAATATTCTTCCTTATACAGACATGGTCAAGTGCGCAATTGACCACTTAAACATTGAATATAGAATTTTCAAGAATTTGAGAGGAGATATTATGGGTTCTTTCAAAGCAGAAGATTTAGCAGCAATGTATCATCTACCAACCCTGCAAAAAATATACAACAATAAGTATGTGCATACTTTCAAAGAAAAACATCTAGATCCTATCAAAGTCATCCATGAATGGAAGGACAACGAAGGGAAATTAAAGCAAGACAAGTCTGGTACGTACCCAATTTCACAATTTCCTAATCCTTATTTTTATGCCGTCGGTATGTTAAGTAGAATATTTTCCAAGCCTAATAGTACTAGATTTTCAAGATATTGGGTTCCCCTAATTGACACAATCGTCAATTCTTCTATCCTAAACTGAGCAGACATTCTATCCAATTACCTAGCCAAACATATCACTGAATATAGGAATAAAAGAAGTGTTTCTCTCAAAAAAATACCTCCATTTTATATGGCTGCTTATGTCATGGATGCCATTTGTTTTACTTCTAATTTTCCTACCATGGGTTGGAAATGAACCACCAAAAACCCTACCCTGATTCATATATACCATAGAGAACTCTGGGATTCTGAGTTCCACTTACACTTTTATAAAATCTGCTATGGAGTCATATTGCTTATGCATCAAATGATTTTCAACAAAAAGGCTCCAAGGGTTTTTGAAGAAACCAATGTATATATTCTTCCAGTAGCAAGATGGTTTGCTGAAGAAAAGTTCACATATATTAGAGTATTTGGGAGTTATGCTTCTCCCCATGTTTTACCTTACTATCTTTCAAACAAATTACTTGCAAAAGAAATAGCATATCAGCTTGTCAACGGTGTCACAAAGCAGTTGAAAGATGGTAAAAAGGCCATTTGGCCTACTTTTCCTCTATAGTGTGGCACCTTTGCTCTGGCTAATATTGGCCATATATACAAAGAAGTTCCTAATATTCAGTTGTTGAAATTGGAATTTATGCCAGCAAGATTATATGATCCCAATAATGTGATTAAAAGTTACATCACAGAGCTAAAAATGAAGCCTTTTGTAAAGGAAGAAGATAAATTTGATGATTTCTTCCAAGGCATGGAAAATTTCTCTGATGTTATCAAATACGTTTCTAGTCAATTAAGCTAAGAATATTCTGAAGCTTTTCAAACATATAGAAACAACAGAATAGAAAAAGGTTCCTTTGAATCTGTTGACTATTAGAGATGAAAAACACACTCCAAGTGTTAGTATAGATGATGAAATGAAAGATATATCTGAAAATGATTCAGGTCAATCACAGCAACAGTATGATAATTCAGATCAATCTGAGGAATCCGAATCTAAGAAAGCAAATTCAAAAATTGACCAAATTCTTCAAGAGATATAAGTGCTAGAGAAAACAAAGAACAATGGGAAAAAATTAAATTCGGAGACAGTTCAACATACTCATAGCATGTTGGATCAATCCAAGCCCTCTCAAGTGAGAGACCTGGTGAATGAATGGGAAGAACTTTCTCAAGCAATAAAGATTTCAAAAGAAAATCCCAATATTGATCAGACATCAAGTTTTCAAACACCAGGACCTTCACAGAAAATAGTTGAAACTGTTAATCCGCTACAAATATTTCCAGCAATGCATGACAAAGAAATCATACTGGCCTACCCTACAGATCAGATAGTTCTGTAGATTGAAGATATTCCGTCATTAGACATTTTCTACAGTCCTAGATACAAATTTGTGGTTAAAAGGAATAAAAGAAGAAGGATTGATGAAACAACTCCAAATCCAACAAATGAATCAGTTGATGTACTTTGGAAGGATTCCTCAGATGATCCCACTGAACATCTAACCAAGTTATCACAATATGCAGGGGCATATGCCACCGCTATTATCGATAAAACTACCTAGGTTAGAATATTGTTGAAACAAAAGTAAGCCAAAGTACAAGAATTAGAACAGTTACTAAATGAAGAGAAAGCCAAGTCCATTGAACAGATCAAAATAATCACAACTCAATTTCATGAAGATATTGAAAACCTCAAATTGAAGTCTCAGACATAGCTTAATGAAAATCAGGCACATCTGGAAAAAGTAATGGTTGAATTACAGAATCAACCACAGTTAGAAAAAATCATCAAAGAAGCACTTGATGTAAATAATATGTTAAAGAAAGAACAAGAAATGTATTGTCGCCAAGCTTCTATGATTGATTCTTATTGTGATTCCAATAAGGTAATGATTCAGCGAATAGCAATTCATAAATTGGAATGTGAAAGACTTGAAAAGAAAATCGAAGAACACATTCAGTGGAAAATTTCAGACACAAGAAAACAAGCTAATCTACCACAAATAGATAAGCTACACAAAGAATTTTTATTCATGGAATGGAGAGCACAAATTAATCAAGCAGAGAAAGCAACAACCAAGACATCCAAGAAATCAAATGAGATTATTCAGTCTATATGTGATCAATTATTTAAAACAAAAATTCTTAAAGAAAACACGTCTGATTTGTTTTCAGGAACAAAGGAAGTAGAACTAAAGTGGAGACAAAGAGAAAATACACAAGAGGAATTGATCAAAAAAGTTGATAAGTTTGATCAGAAAAATTACTGGAATTTTCTGATCAAACCTTACCATCAACATCAAATTCTTCAGTCTCTTACAGATTCAGCAAAAAGATCTCAGTCAGTAATTTCATATGCTATTTTCAAGGGACAGATTCAGTCACGGATATCACAGCTAGCTCAACTTAAAGCAATGCTAGATATTTTTCAACTTCGTGATCACACTCAGAAAGAAAGGCAGGATTCGCAAAGTTAGGATTGTTAGTTCAAAGTTCCTAGATTATTATTTAAGTTAAGTTTTTAGAGGAAGGTTGTTTGAAACCTCCTCTACATTTTTGTAATAATTTAATTTTGGTTTGTAGCTAGTTTAGTATTTAAACCCTTCTCATGCATTTAGAGAAGGGTCCAAAATTTTATTGAGAACATTTGCAAAGAATGCTTAATTATAATTAAGTATGTGAGTGCCTTGATAAAGTAATGGAACACGGCCTTTTAAACTATATATATCATTTTGTTGATCAATGTTGATGCACTTTTTTATTCTTTGAAAGACTTATTGATAGAGGAGTTGAATGTGGCCTATTATCATTAATCAGGCGAACAGAGCAGTACACATCTGGTACTATTATCATGTATGCTAAGTATGTTTTTGAATATTAGTGATGAATTTAGTTTTCATGAATTATATATGAAATTGATTGCTTTTATCTGAAATATCAGTTGCACTATTGTACGATATAAAGATAGAAATTGGTTGTTTTATATATGATCATTAGATATATGCAATATATTTCTCATTTTCTTTTGATTAACTATTTTTTCAAGAGAATCATCTTACAAAGTAATAACTCTATTAAATCTGTGATGATCTTCATCATCACAGATTGAATAGATATCATTTTAGGTCGCATTAAACTAGTATTATCCCAGGTTAGATTAAATTAGGCTTAAATTCAAAGTTTTTCATTTTAGAATTAATTTGTTTTAGTTTTTAGTAATTCTTCATGTAAATCCTTTGAGAGAAACCCAACAATCAAAAAAAAAACCCAAATCTGTGAAACTGATCCCATTATATCTAGTTGGAGCCACTATCCCAGATGGAAAAGGAGTTGTCTTAAGGTCCGGACCATGTGGTTATCCCCGTTGTTGTTGCCACAGATTTCTGAGGGCTCAACAACTACCAAGGTGAAGAAGGGGAAAGGAAATAAATTCCATTCCAAATCTGAGTTCGGCAAAGATGACTAGAAGTGCGACATGTCCAGAGTGAAGTGTTTTCATTGTCACGGGCATGGAAATTATGCCACTAATTGTCCACAAAATAAGAAGAACAAGAAGGCTTCAATATCTGCATCTGGTTAGGCTTTGGCCTTGCAATTTGATCTTGAATTCTCGCTCATTGCATGCATAGTGTCAAGTGAAATGGGATTGGTGTGGTACTTGGATATTGGTGCATCCTTTCAGATGAAGGGAGACAAAGAACTTTTCAATAGCTTGGAGGATAAGGACCTCTAGATGCATATCTAAATGGGTGATGATGGGTGGTATAGTGCTATCGGGATGGGTACAGTTACCTTCCAAAGATAGTTAGGTAAACCCTTTCTATTAAAAGATGTAATGCATGTACCAGGATTGAAGAAAAAATTGGTCTTAGTCGCAATGTTGGAGGATAGAGGCTATGATGTTGTTTTCAGTGAAGGAAAACCTTTCCTTCAACAAAAAGGAATGGTACAATCCAAGAAGATTAGGATTCATGTAAAGAATCTCTATAAACTTGATGTAGATGGCTGCGCAGCATTGATAGGTAAGGCAAACAAAGTGGTGAGCCGAGATGAGGGTGAGTTATGGCACAGGAGATTAGGTCATCTACACCATGGAGCCTTGAAGGTCATGCAACAGATTTCTACGATTCTTCCCAAGGGTACTCTTGCGTAGTTAGAAACATGTAAGGGATGTACTATGGGGAAGTATGCAAAGGCCACTTTTCACTAGAAGGAGAACTGAGCTTCGAAAACCGTTGAGAGAGTTTACTCAGATGTGTGTGGACCATTCTCTACTGCTTCAACAACAAAGCATAAGTACTATGTGATATTTTTTGATGATTTTTCTAGAAAGTGTTGGATCTAATTCATGCAAAAGAAATATGATATGCTCTCAAAATTTATTAAGTTCAAATCACTGGTGGAGAAAGACACAGGGAAGCATGTGAAGGCTCTTAGGAGCGACAATGGTGGTGAGTACATATCTAATGAATTCAAGAAATTCAACAACAAAGAAGGAATTTGGAGAGAGTTGATTGTGCCTCAT
The DNA here is from genome assembly GCA_034641835.2 of Pinus albicaulis. Classification (NCBI taxonomy): domain Eukaryota; kingdom Viridiplantae; phylum Streptophyta; class Pinopsida; order Pinales; family Pinaceae; genus Pinus; species Pinus albicaulis. Next base: position 770,906,559 of record CM076575.1, on the reverse strand, counting down.
AGCCCACATCAGAATGGGGTAGCAGAAAGAAATAATAGAACAATTGTGGGTGCCGCACGACTGATGTTGCATGATCAAAGCCTACCGTTGCATCTATGGGCAGAGGCATGCAACACAGAGGTATTTGTACAAATATGTTGTCCTCATCAGATACTTGGCATGAGTACACTAGAGGAGGCTTTTACTGGCAAGAAACCTGATGTTTCATATTTTAAGATTTTTGGCTCATATGTTTATGTGCATGTGAGCAAAGATGCCAAGAAGAAGCTCGAACCAACAACTGAGACTGGAATATTTTTGGGGTACACTCAAACACCCCACAACTATCGAGTCTATTTTTTAAATAACGATGACTTTTATGAGACTGGGATATAAAATTTGATGAGGAGAAAGCCATGTGATTGTCCCTTGAGAGGGAGTTGGATTTGCATGCAGAGGAGTAACTCTTGGTTCCAAAGAATGAACCTCAAGATGTGGATAAGCCACATGCGTAGGATCATGGAGTGGCAGAAAAAACTCATACAGAGCCATCCTCCAGAAATGGTAGAAGACACACCATGGAAGTTGATAGATTGAGACTTGATGTGACAAAGAAAGTAGGAGCCCCTACTTCACTGCGCAAACAGAGACAATCTCCAGACAGGTTTACTGGATACATGGCTCTTATGATCAAGTGTATTGTGAAAAAACCATCTTCCATTGAGGAAGAAGTATAGAAACCAATTTGGTTTGACTCTATGGTAGAGGAGTATGACTCCATCATCAAGAACAGTGCATGGGAAGTTGTCCCAAGACCGGTCGGAAAATCGGTGGTTGGATCTAGATGGATCTATAAGGTGAAGCAAGCAGTGAATGGGAGTGTGGAGAAGTACAAGGCCATATTTGTGGCCTAGGGATTCTCACAAGTTTAGGGGATTGAATATGAAGACACTTTCACACCAGTCGCGAGTTACTCTTCCATTAGTCTATCCTTGCACTCTCAGCGGAGATGGGGTTGCACATTCATCATATGGATGTGAAAATTTTGTTTCTCAATGGAGTTATTAAGGAGGAAGTGTACATAGAGTAGCCATAAGGTTTCAAGATCTTTGACAGTGAGTCACATGTGTGTCGACTCAAGAGAAAACTTTATGGGTTGAAGAAAGCACCTCGTGCTTGGTACACTCGGATTGACAACTATTTCATCTGGTTGGGCTTCATCAAAATTGAAGCAGATGTAAACCTGTACCAAATTGTGGTTGATTGTAAGCTCTTGATTATCGTACTTTATGTTGATGATATAATAGGTGATGAGAAGTTTATAACTTCTTGCAAGGAGGATCTTGCAAGGGAGTTCAAAATGAAGGACATGAGGCTCCTTCACTATTTCCTTTGGTTGGAAATATGGCAGCAGGATGGTGAAATTTTTGTTTCTCAAGGCAGGCATGCCAAAGAGATTCTAGGTAAGTTTCACATGGATAATTGTAAACCCATGGATACTCCTCTTCTAGGAAATTGGAGGAAAGAGGATGCTACTTCAAGAGAAGTAGTGGATGCTACTGTCTACATGAAGCTAGTGGGTTCACTGATGTACTTGGTGAACACCAGACCATAAATTTGCTACGCAGTTAACCAGATGAGTCAAGCTATGGTTAAGCCAACCAAGCTCTTTTGGAATATGGGGAAGCATGTCTTAAGATATCTCAGGGAAACTACAAAGTATGGATTATGGTGCAAATGGACAAAGGGAGTGAAGCTTCAAGGCTTCATGGATGCATATTGGGCAAGGATTCCATCAGAAATAAAGAGCACATCAGGAGGGATCTTCAACATAGGAATGACAACAATTGCTTGGAACAGAAGGAAGCATCGATATGTGGCACTCATTTCAGCCAAGGCAGAGTACATGGCAACAAATTAAGCTACATTTGAGGCCATCTAGATGAGAAAGATCCTAGTTGGTTTGTTTGGTTCTCAGATGGATCCAACTGTGATACATTGTGATAACTAGAGTTGCATTAAACTCTCAGTTAATCCGGTATTTCATGATAGGTCCAATCACATAGAAATCTAGTACCACCATCTCAAATATTGTGTTTAGAAGCACATTATGTTACTTTATTACATTCCCATAGAAGATCAAGATGCAGATATTTTGACGAAGGCGCTCGCCAGGAGCAAATTCAAATACCATAGAGGCAGGATCAGGGTGGCAGATAATCCCTTTCTTGCTGGGAGGGAGTGTTGAAGTCCAAAAATAAATTTTAGCACACACACTAGTGTGGGACCAACAGGTCCTAGCGATACATTAGTGTGAAGTCCAATTTAATTAATTAAGTTGGTGCAGTGTCTAATTTAATTTTCCCTTAATTAATTTGGACAATAAAATTTAATATTATCTCATGATCACCTGTAATATTTAACTGAGTGTGATAAACTTAGTTAGCTCATGAAATTCGAGTTGAGGGTGGTTGGTGAGGAATGTAGAGTGATTCTATTTGTTTTAGATTCGAAGTTGCAATTAATGTATTAGTTTAATGCATGAGAAATCATTTAACTCAATTAATTAAGTTAAAGTCTATTGAACTAGTTGTAACTTATTGTTGCACTAGTGAGAGATCAAGTGAATTAAATCATATTTAATTCACATGCAGTGATCTGTTAAGTGACTGATGATTTACTATTAATATTTGCATGCATGTCAGTTCCAGTGGAGACCCAGTTGATACAAAGGTTAAAGGGAAGTTGGCTATCAGTTGTATTATTAGCAAACTGCCCGGATGTAGTTTAAACAACATTGGATTCACCATGATCCTTGCGCAATTTTGGAAGGCCAAAATTCCTAAAGAATCGGGATTGCATTCATCATGAATTGCACAAGAAAGGCAGGTTTTTTAAAGGCTGAGAATTGGTTAAGTGTTGGTTGATTTTGTCTGGGACAGTGTGAGACAGTTGTGAGAATGCAGGAGACTCGTATGAGGAGAGTGCATTGTAATTGTTTCATGATTCCATGGTGAATATACAATAGAAGATAGAGGGTTTTTGAGCAACAATCTTTCCTCGGGAAATTATCTATGTTTTGGTTTTATTTGATTCTTTCTTTGCTTATTGTGATTCGCGATTATGTTTAATTTCCACAATTGATATGTAGAAGGATTCAATATCTATATTTAGTACATTGTTATATTGGATTGAATCCATTAATATACATATGTTTGTATAATTTCTACAAAGAGAGTGGAGCTCTACAGATGCACACAAACAAAGAGTGATTCGACAAGTAAGGAAAAAAAGAAAAGGGGATTTAGATAGCGCAGAGGAGGCATACACACATAGTAAGGGAAAAAGGAAAAAGACAAAAAAAATATTAGGGAGCAGAACATGAACCCAAGATGAGAGGGGAAGAACTCTGTGATGAAGAGGAATATTTTGTTCTTGTCAGCTTGAAATTTTGAGACTTAGGCGCATTGGAGGACACCAGAGACGCTCGTTGGTGAGCTTTGACATGCTCACAAGTGTGTATCAAAGGAATATTATACACAAAGTGCAGAGAAGTGTCTAGTTCTCTACAAGAAAGAGAAGAAGGGTTTTTTTGGGCTTAACAAGCACGCAATGGCATTTACATGTAGTGTGGAAGACATTGGCTTATTTTCACCTCTCTTGAGAGACTATCATACCTTCGATTGAGAAACAGGAGTACGGGAGGAATTCTCCTTCAGGTGAGGGTAAATCTCAGGATACCTCAAGGGGCTAGAGGGTGGATTTGGAATTATCTAGAGTCCCTTGAGAGCCTGGGGTAGATATTTATCCCTTAGCTTCCTAGTAAAGGAAATTATGGAGTCTCATTTTCTTTTTTATATTTTTGGCATTAGGTTATCGATTCCATTCACCGGGTGGGACGACTGTGTTGCATGCTACCAGGGTGGAGGTCAAGCCTCTCAAATCCCTGGAGTAAGTGTGTGTTTGTGTGTTATCATATAGTTGGAGGATGGGGGAATTTGGAATCTATATTCCCTATGCATTGGTTAACTACTGAGTAGTTGGTGGGTGGAGGTAGGAGGACCTCTCAACTAGCAGTTGGCATTTATTCCCTTGAGAAAAACCACCTCAGTCCCTAGAATCTGGCTTGGGGTGATAGTTGCAAGTAGCTTGGCTACATGATGTCTATGGCTGGGTGGCAAGTTGAAGTCTCAAACAAAGTTTCTATCTTTAGTGCAAATCTAAGATAATTTTTCTTGTACATACTCTTGTATGCATTGCATGTTAAGTATGAATGAATGATGTGTTATTAGTTTGCATGAAAATCATTGTTTCACTTGTATGCACAAGTTGAATGATGGGTTATTGTTATGACACCAACTCACAAAATAGAAGAAAAGCGAGATCAATGACTTATAAATCAACCACTTCAAGGGGGAAACCTCCTTTACATTACATAAATGAACAATTCTTAGATGATTCAAAAGACAAAACCTCATTTCTATATATAGGAGTCCATGGGGTCATAATATAATCCTAGCTGACCTAACAATAATAATGTGAGGGCACAACAATAACAATAGTGGGATATTATGGGGCACAATAATAACAATATGGAGACTAAAGGGGTACAACAATAACAATAAAAGGATTACACTAACAACAATAAGGGACTACACTAGTAATATAGGGCCCTAACATGCCCCTCTCCTTCAAAAAGGATATGTCCTCAATGCTTGAGTAGTTTTGGATGCTTTTGTATAAAATTCTCATCCTCCCATGTGGAATATTCAGTGGGTATGTTCTTACACTTGATGAGATACACTAAAATTGTTGGTTAGTAACTATCGAGTTCTTGTTTCTGTGACTGCTTCAGGTTCCAATATGATTTTCCCTTCCTCATCAATTTCTAGCAATATTGTTTGAACCATAATTTTGTCAACTATAACCTTCTTTAAGCATGAAACATGGAAAATTGGGTGCACTTGAGAAGATGCATGAAGCTTTCCATAGTACCAATCTTTTGCAACACCTCGTAAGGACCATATTACTTTGGGGATAATTTATTATCCTTCTTAGCTTACTTGAGGGATATTTGTTTGTATGGTTGTAGCCGTAAAAATGCCCAGTCACCTACATCAAAACTTATCTTGTTGCGATGTTGATATGCAAGTTGTTTCATTCAATTCTATGCCAAATTTAGGTTATCCCTTAATAGTTGGAGAAATTTTTGTTGATGCTCAATGTGATCTTCCACTGCTTGAACCTTAGAATTTTATCTTAAAGATGATGTGATGGATGGCGGATGATATCCATAAAATTCCATAAATGGGGTCATTTTTGTTTCAGTGTGGAAGGAACTGTTATACCACCATTCATCCAGAGGTAACCAATTGACCCATTGTGTTTGTTTATAAGATACAAAGCAAGGAAGATATCCTTCCAAACATGTGTTCATTATCTTAGTTTTCCCATCAGATTGAGGATGATAAGATGATCTATGAGCTATTTGAGTACCCAAACAAGAAAATAATTCTGTCCAAAAATTTCTAGTGAAAATGGGATCTCTGTCGCTTACAATAATCTTTGGGTTTCCATGTAGCTTTTGAATTGTTTCCATAAATGCAGTAGCAATTGTACTCGCTTTAAATGGATGAGATAATGTAAAAAAGTCTACATACTTGGTAAGTCTATCAACTACCACCATGATGACACTCTTTCCTTTAGAATTATGTAAACTTGTGATAAAATACATTGAAACCTCCTCCAAATTTTGACTTGGAATGGATAAAGGTTGTACCAGACCCGAGGTCTTAATTGTCTCAACTTTATTTTGCTGGAAAAACAAACATTCCACCAAAAACTTTTGAATATCAAATTTAAGGCCATCCCAAAAAAAATCTTTCTTCACCCTGTGGTAAGTTTTTAAAAATCCTGAGTGTCCTCCTAAGGGATAGGTGTGCAATTCCAAAAGAATATTTTGTTTTAGTTGGGTATTCTTACAAAGATATAAGAGATATTTGTACCATAAGGAACCATTTTTCCAACCAAATGTATCAGATGTACTGGGATCTTGTTATATCTTTTGAATGAGTGTCCATTCTTCTTCGTCATTCTTCCATTCCTCCCTTGCTTCGGTTATCCAATCTGGTTGGATAATATAAATGGCACAAAGCAATGCTTCCACATCCTCATCATTTCTTGAGAGTGCATCTACAACAACATTTAACTTCCCTTTTTTGTATATTATTTCAAATTCATAACCCAACATTTTTTTGACCCATTTTTGTTGGTCTTCTAATGATAGTCATTGTTCCAAAAAGTATTTAAGACTATCATAATCAATTTTTACCATGAAGTGTCTTCTCGTTAGGTAAGGTAGTCATTTCTTTAGTGCATGTAGTATTGCCAATATTTACTTCTCATAAATAACTTCCTGTAAATACTTTCCTTTGATTGGATGACTTTCAAAATCAATGGGTCTTCCTTCTTGCATTAAAACAACACCAATTCCATTTCCTGAGGCATCACATTCCACAATAAAGGTTTTTGTGAATTCTGGCATAGCTGAGGCCGGTTCTTGGAAAATTTCCTCTTTAAGATGTTCAAAGGCCTTAGTTTCTTTAGTAGTCCATGAAAATGAATCTTTCTTCAATAATGTTGTTAAAGGTGCTGCTATTCTCCCATAATTCTTAAAAAACGTACGATAATACTTTGTTAACCTGAGAAATCCTCGCAACTTCTTTATGGTTGTGGGGCCTTTCCATTCCTTAATGGATTTAATTTTGTTAGGGTCTACCTTAACAACCTCATGAGATACAATATGACCCATATATTCCACCTCTTGTACTCCAAAGAAATTTTTTGATGCTTTTGCATATAATTGTTTCTCCTCCAATAGTTTGAGCACCACATCAACATGTTGAACATGATCCTTCCAAGGCCTGTTGTAGATTAGTATATAAACAAAAAACAATAACACAAATTTTCTAAGGAAGGGTTTGAAAATGGAATTCATCAACCCTTGAAATGTAGAAGGTGCATTGGTAAGGCAAAAAGGCATGACCAAAAATTCATAGTGACCCTCATGAGTTCAAAATGATGTTTTCGGAAAGTGTTCAGTATTCATTCTAATTTGATGATATCATGAACGAAGATCTATCTTGGTGAAATAAATTTCTCCATGTAATTCATCCAATAATTCATCAATCATAGGAATGGGAAATTTATCTTTAATAGTGAACTTATTTAGCTCCCTCTAATCCTGACACATGTGTCATGATCCATCCTTCTTGTGCACCAATACGACTAGAGCAGAGAAATAACTTTGACTAGGTTTAATTATACCATCTTCTTGTTGGGTGTGGAGCCTGAATATCTTGTTTATTTTGTATCACAGGGTTGGACCCATGTACCTCATTTCTGCCCGTAATTTTACGCTGCCTGGGGGGTCTAGGGGGGGCAGATGCACTTTATGGAGCCCCCCCTGGCGGGGGGTTTTGAGGGCAGCACCCCCGAAGCTAAAAACATACGTAAAATTGCCTTGTAAAAGTATAGTAATTTCTAGTAAATTTGGGTCGTTCATTAGGCGGATGATCTGATGGTAGAAGTTATGTTTAGTTTAGGGTTTTTTTCCCTAGAAGGAAACCCCTCGCTTGTATGACGGTATTGTATTGCGGCTGCACATTGGATGTGTATTCTCAGAGTGAGAAACAGATAGGGAGAATTTGAGAGAGAACGGAGGATATTACAGCGGATCTGTTGTAGGTTGTGTCTTTTTATTTTTCTAGATAATAGAAAGGAAGGACTGGTTGTTCAGGGTGGACGTAGCCCAAACTGGGTGAACCACGTATATTTGTGTCTCTCTAGTTTTATGTGGTTTGTGTGCTTGTGTTTTCCGCATATTTTACGTGTTGCATTACTCTGTAATTTATAATTTTCTAGCAACTGGTATCAAAGTTGAAGGTCTATTTGGCTGATAAAATTGTAGGAAAGAAGGGTTCCTGGTTTGCGTGGGAGCAATGGCGGAAGATGGTAAATTTAGGGTCGATAAATTTAACTGCCAAAACTTCCCGCTGTGGAAGATGCAGATGGAATATTATCTGTATCAGAAAGATTTATACCTACCATTGAGCAGAAAAACAAAGAATCCGACGGCTATGACAAACGCAGAATGGGAGATTCTCGATAGAAAGGCACTCGGAACAGTACGATTGTGCCTCGTAGCGTCGGTAACCTTCAATATTTCAAAGGAAAAAAAAAACAGAGGGTTTGATTAAGGAATTGGCAAAACTATATGAAAAAACCTCAGCCTCAAACAAGGTATTTCTTATGAAATGTTTATTTAATATGAAGATGTCGAAAGGTGGATCAGTTGCAGATCATTTAAATTATTTTAATACAGTTACCAGTTAGTTAAGTTCTGTAGGGATAAACTTTGATGATGAAGTTAGGGCTCTTTTATTTCTATGCTCATTTCCAAAAAGCTGGAATGGTTTAGTTATGGCCATTAGTAACTCTATCTCTCGATCTAGTACTTTAAAGTTTGATGATGTTGTCAGTGCTATCCTTAGCAAGGAAATGCAATGGAAAAGCTTCGATGAGACATCGGGTAATGCTTTGAGTGCAGAGTCTAGGGGAAGAAGAATGGAAAGGGGAAAGAGCTCAGGATATCGTAGTAAATCAAGGAAAGGAAGATCCAAGTCCATATCGGGGATAGTGTGCTGGAAATGCGAAAATAAATGACACCTGAAGAAATACTGTAGATCTCGGAACAGAAAATAAGGAGACACACAGTAAGAAAACAATCATGAAGAAAATGTGACAGGTGATGTGTTACAAGATGCTTTGATTCTTTCTTTCAAAAATGTTACTGATTCCTGGGTAGTATATTCAGGGGCCTCATTCCATGCCACACCTGATAAGAAATATTTTCCTGGCTATGTTCAAGGAAATTTTGGACAAGTCTGTTTGGGTGATGATAAACCCTGTAAAATTTTTGGAATGGATAAAGTTATTGTAAAACAACAGGATGGAAACCAATGGCTATTAAAGGAGGTAAGGCATGTTCCAGATCTGAAGAAAAATCTGATTTCAACAAGGAAGTTAGGCGGTGAAGGTTGTGTGACAACTTTCACAGATAAAACTTGGAATGTCACCAAAGGAGCCCTAGTAATAGAAAAAGGTGAAAATGTTGGTACATTGTATTTATGCAATGGTATTTCTAACTATGTTAATGCTCTAACTTCCAAAGGAGCAGATGCAACATTATGGCATCATAGGCTCGGACACATGAGTGAGAAGGGGATGAAGATTCTTCACTCAAGAAATTTGTTGTCGGGTTTGAAGAGTGTTGACTTGGATTTCTGTGAGAATCGTATTTATGGAAAATAGAAGAGAGTCAGATTTCTCAGAGTTGGGAAAGAAAAGAAGAGTGAAAAATTAGAGCTCATGCATACAGATGTATGGGGACCTGCTCAAGTATCATGTCTTGGTGGATGTCGTTATTATGTTACTTTTATTGATGATGCAACTAGAAAAAAATGGATTTATTTTATTCAAAATAAATCTAATGTATTTGATATTTTCAAGAAATGGAAAGCTTTGGTTGAGATTGAAACAGGAAAGAAGTTGAAGTGTCTCAAATCAGACAGTGGAGGTGAATATTGCAGCAAAGAGTTTGATAGGCATTGTTCAGAGAATGGAATTCGCAGAGAGAAGACAGTTCCAAGAACACCACAAGAGAATGGTGTGTCAGAAAGGATGAACGGAACAATCATGGAGCGTGCAAGGTGCATGAGATTGCATGTAGTATTGCCTTTACAATTTTCAGCAGATGTTGTACATACTGTTGTTTATCTAATAAACAGAGGGCCTTCAATTTCCTTCGATGGTGGTATTCCAGAGGAAGCATGGACAAGTAAAAAGGTAAACTACTATTTTTTAAAGCCTTTTGGCTATGAGGCCTTTGTCCATATTAATAAAGAAAACAGAACAAAGCTTGAGGCAAAATCAAAGAAATGTACCTTCATTGGATATGGTGTTAATGATTTTGGTTATCGCTTATATGATTATGAAAATCACAAAATCATTAGGAGCAGAGATGTAATATTCAATTAAAAGGTCTTGTATAAGAATCAGATGCAGGAAAAGAAACAAGAAAATGAAAACAAAGAATACATAGTTCTTGATGAGATCACAGAAAAAGTAAAGGTGATTAAAAATAATAATAATCAACACCCACAACAACAACAACCGCCACAACAGCAACATGCACCTCAAACACCTGAAAGTGGTGTCAAAATATTGACCAGGATAAGTAGACCCCCTGAACGATACTCTCATTCATTATATTTTTTATTGTTGACTGATTCTAGTGAACTCGAATGTTATGAAGAAGCAATGCAGGTTGAAACTAAGAATAAGTGGGAGCTATCCATGGAAGAAGAGATGGAATCCTCAATGCATAACCAGACTTGGGACTTAGTCAAGTTGCATGCAGGTAAAAAAACATTGTAGAATAAATGGGTTTATAGGCTCAACGAAGAAGATGGAGGAAAACAAATGTACAAAGCTAGACTTGTGGTGAAGAGGTTTGCACAAAAGAAAGGTAGTGATTTTGATGAAATATTTTCTCCTATTGTTAAGATGACTCTAATCAAAACTATTTTAATCCTTGTAGCAGTGGAATATTTACATCTTGAACACTTAGATGTAAAGACAGTATTTCTCCATGGAGATTTGGAGGAAGAGATCTATATGGAGCAACCAGAAGGATATGAGGTCAAAGGGGAAGAAAAGTTAGTGTGTAGGTTAAAGAAGAGCTTGTATGGCTTAAAACAGGCTCCAAGGCAGTGGTATCTAAAATTTGACAGGTTTATGTCTGAACAAGGTTATACTAGATGTCACTTTGATCATTGTGTTTATCTGAAAAAGAAAAATGATGGCAGCTATATTATAATTTTATTGTATGTAGATGACATGCTTGTTGCAGGGTCTAACATGCAGGAAATAAATGTGCTCAAAATAAAATTGGAAAATTCATTTGAAATGAAGGATTTGGGAGCTGCAAAACAAATCCTTGGTATGAGAATAACTAGAGACAGGGAAAATCACAAATTAACATTGTCTCAGAATGAGTACATACAAAAGGTATTGAAAATATTTAATATGCAGAATGCAAAACCAGTTAGTGCACCTTTTGCTGGCCATTTCAAACTTAGTAAGGAGATGTGCCCCAAGAACCAAGAAGAAATGGACTGTATGTCTAAAGTTCCATATGCATCAGTAGTTGGAAGCTTAATGTATGCAATGGTCTACACAAGGCCTAATATTGCACATGCAATGGGAGTTGTAAGCAGGTACATGAACAATCCAGGAAAAGAACATTGGATGGCAGTGAAATGGATTCTCAGATATTTGAGAGGTACCACAAATCAAACATTGTGCTTTGGTGGTTCAAACATTTCTCTACAGGGATATGTTGATGAAGATATGGCAGGTGACAGAGATAACAGGAGAAGAACTACAGGGTATGTATTTACTGTAGGTGGAACAACTGTCAGTTGGGTTTCAAAAATCCAAAGAGTTGTTGCACTTTCAACAACATAAGCAGAGTATGTTGCTGCTACAGAGGCTAGTAAAGAAATGATTTGGTTACAAAGGTTTATGGATTAATTGGGTTAGAAGCATGATATGGGCGCATTATACAATGATATCCAAAGTGCCATTCATCTTGCAAAGAACTCAGCATTTCATTCCAGGACTAAACACATACAACTCAAGTACCATTTCATACGGTCAGTATTGTAAGATGGACAGTTGAAGTTGGAAAAGATACACACTAGCCAGAATCCTATAGATATGCTAAAAAAATTTGTAACCAGGGATAAATTGAGAATATGCTCAGTTTGAAATTGGTCTTCAAGAATGACGATGAAGATGCGAAATAGCCAGGTCCAAAGTGGAGTCATTGTCCAGCAAATGAAGCAGCAGTGGAGTTGCTACAATTAGTCTCCAAGTGGGAGATTATTGGGTGTGGAGCCTGATTATATTTTTTATTTTGTATCACAGCGTTGGACCCTTGTACCTTAATGGGGCGGCAACACCGCCCATAATTTTACGTTTCCTGGGGGGTCCAGGGGGGGTGGCTACGATTTATGGAGCCCCCCCTGGTGGGGGGTTTCGGGGTCAGTGCCCCTGAAGCTAAAAACAGATGTAAAATTGCCTTGTAAAAGTATAGTAATTTCTAGTCAATCTAGGCCGTTCATTAGGCAGATGATCTGATGGTAGAAGTTATGTTTAGTTTAGGGTTTTTTTCCCTAGAAGGAAACCCCTCACTTATATGAGGGTATTATATTACGGCTGTGCATTGGATGTGTATTCTTAGAGCGAGAAATAGATAGGGTGACTGTGAGAGAGAAAAGAGGATATTACAGCAGATCTGCTTTGGGTTGTGTCTCTTCATTTTGTTGGATAATAGAAAGGAAGGACTAGCTGTTTAGGGTGGACGTAGCCCAAATTAGGTGAACCACGTATATCTGTGTCTCTCTGGTTTTATGTGATTTGTGTGCTTGTGTTTTCCGCATATTTTATGTGTTGCATTTCTCTATAATTTATAATTTTCTAACACCTCTAGCATTTTTGCAACCATACGTTCAATTTCTCTCTTTTGGACATAAGGATATCTGTAAGGCCTGATGTTTTGAGGAAATTTTTTTAATATTCCCAATTTTCCACAACATAATTGGAATAGTAGAGTTCTTAATTTTCATAATTAATTAAGTAAATAAGAGGGTGGAGGGACCCACTAACCCCATAGATGAATAAAATCCACTTTTGATGTGTGTATGTGGATATTTTAGATCTAGATCTACATTATGAAGTAGTGTAGCAGCTTATTAAATGAAGGAAGAGTGGATATCATGGATATTTAATGCAAAATCATGAGGATCTTGGAGGAGGTCAACTAAGATCATACTGCATTCAAAGTAAGATCATAAAGCACTTATGATGAGATAGTGGAGGAAGAATTACATCTAATTTACACATGATGGAGAGAGTGGGAATTAAATGTAGACATGAGGGAGAGAGTGGGAATTAAATGTAGACATGATGAAGATCATGGAGAGACGACACAGTCTTCATGGACGCTAGTGGCCACATGTACAACGCAGTTATGAGGTGGGCCAAGGCTATGGAAGGCTCACAATCTATATAATGAAGATGAAGGCACAATAGAAGGAGACTTTAGATTATTATTTCTGATCTGTTTAGATCTATATTTTTCATCTGAAATTTCTATGCACACCTATGTTGTTTAGCTAAGTCTGCAGTGCTGTTTAGAACAGGGTATTTCCAAGCGGAAATCCCACCCTTACCAATGGGGGACTTCGAGTGCCTACTCTAGGAAGGTTTATATTGAGCATATTCATCATCGGGAATTGGTGCCACCTTCAACCACACTCATATGTGCTTCCATCTACATGAATAACACAATTCCTACTCAAGGGTTTGAGAGGTGGTGGTTGTTTCTATCACTTCAGAAAGGAAACCGGTGGAGGATTCATCCTTTCACATTATGCTTCATGTTTAGCCTTGCAGGAGCATCAGATCTATATCCGGCATTCAATCCATTGTATTTTACCTCCATGCAGCAGCAATCCCCTCAAGGATTGCGCAGTCCAGTGCTCTAGATCCGAAGGAGGAAGGAAGTTTCTAGTATTTCAGCTGGAAATCCTATGAGGGACCATATCCTCACATTGCATTCACTTTTTCCACCATTTTTGAGCTGATTTGACATATTTAGCGGCAGGCTAGAGAGCCTCCCTCCTTGACAGTGCAATTTTTTTCAAGCAGTTATGTAGCAGTAGCTGCATTCAGTGAAGAAGGTTGGAGGAGCTAGATCTTGAGCTTCTAGCTTAAGGATCTAGTGAAGGGATCAGCCTTTCAAGCATAGATCTGATTGTAAATAATATTACAGCCATCATTCTTTAGATTATGCTTCAAATCTGCATACCCAGCAATCATATGTGCAAGCCCTAAGAGGGTGATTTTCTTAGATTGGTAGATCTGAAAAATCCTTTCTCGGTTATCTTGGGTATCCATCATAGAGCCCAAATCTACATTTTCAGCATCGTCAGAGCTCCAGAACTGCCTAGATCTACATTTTACATTTTTCTGGCAGATGCAACAAGGATAGCGTAATTTTCCTTCCAGCAGTCCAGCAGTTAAGCAGTCCCTCTTATGGGATCATTTTAGGGTCATTCTAGACCATCTATTTAGCTTGAGTGTCTCATATTTTGAGCAATGTTGTACTTGCTATCCACCTCCTATATAATAAAATGGCTCAGTTATTCTGTACATTATGATGTTGTCTTTAGATTAATTGTTTACTTTGCTGCAGTTCTTATATTGTGTTTTAGTATTACTGCATTCTCCCATTTTGGGATATTACAGTGGTATCAAAGCATGATCTTTGGCTCAGCTTATGGACACTTCATCTTTTGCATCAAAAGAAGAAGCAGATAGTAGAGATCTACCATGAAGGAGGATTGCAATTTTGACACTCTTCTCTTTAGATATTTGCGAGATCTCTCCAAGGAGGTCAATCAAATGAAGAGAGAAAAGCAAAGGAAGGATCCAAGGAGAAGATTTGATGAGGAAGGTCCCAGCACTTCCTATCAGCATGGGAAGCAACCGAAGAAGCAAAGAGCTTCACATCATTCTACTAGATCCACTTTCTTTGATAAGAGAGAGGATTGGTCTGAATGTGAAGGAGACTTGGGGCATGAGACCCTAAGTAAATATATGTCCGAGTACAAATCATAGATTATATCTCTCGAGGATAATCTAACTCTCCAACATTTTTTGGAACTCAAAGAGGAGAGGAGAACCCACAACATCAATAGAATAAATAGGCATATATTTTTCTTGCCTACATTTGATGGATATTCCATAAGCACATTGAGGGCTTGGAGGGAAGAGTTAGCTACATTATTTTTGCAATATCCTATAGTAGAAAGAGAGGTTGTGGATATTGCAGTGCTGCTCCTAGAAGGTGAAGCAAGAGATTGGTGGTTCAGTCACTTTTCACACATGAGAGTGTTTTCTTATGTAGATTTTATTCTAAGACTGAATAAGAAGTATGGTAGAAAGAAACCGAAGACATATCACATAGTGACATCTCGCATAATTGAGGACATAATGCATGAAGAGCCCAAGGAAGATTTCCTCATCACTCAGGAGGAAGAGCCTCTACCACCACCCCCAACTGCAAATGTACTTACATCGGGAGGAGGATCACTTGAATCTTTGTAAGATGGTCTTTACTTCTTGACATTTGGAGCCCCATGCAAGATTCATGAAATGCATAAGGAGGAGGCAAATACCAGCGCTAGTGCAGTTGTATAAGAGTATCCATTATCATTACTAGCAATTGGAGAAACCATTGCACTGGTTGGAGGAACTCTTGTAGATGTGCAAGATGTTCCAGAGATTTAGCTTATCCAAGGTTTGCACATACTTTCATCTCATATAATTTCACTACCTCATATTGAGATTTGTGAGACCATGCCATCAAGTCAAGTGCATAATCAAGGATTAGAGCACCTTGCTGATTTGGAGCAGCATATTATCACTGCACAAAGGACCCTTGATTTCATCAAGAATAATATGTATAGCTATCCCAGTTTGTCATGGTTGAGATACACCCAACCATTTGTGTTGAAGTGTGCAGTTTCATAAGATGGTAGGAGTACAGTCCTATTCATTACAGCGCCAAAATATGATTTTAGCATTGTATGTGGCCATGAGATAGCACATGTATCACCATGCAGATCTACAACGTTGTCACTTAGCAGCAGTGAAGAGAAGAGGTCCCCATTATTCTTGGAACATTCTAAAGGTAACTTCACTCATGAAGCATTGGAGGGACATAATATATATGGTAGACATCTTGTGATGGAGAGTACTTTCCACTGTCAAGATGAAGTTTCCTTGATGAGCATCTCATAGCTCAAAGAGGGATCTCTACCTATAGCATGTATGGAGCCTTATGGGTTCCAATGGGACATTGATGAGAGGATCTCATGGAGAGACCTCAATGGAGGTGAACTTCAACATTTCATGGAGTGAAAAGCTATTCAGATGGAGGAAGTTAATATTCTACATTACGAGGATACCAAGATTGAGCTTGGCATGATTCATCATCCACATTGGGATGAATGGATCTGGATGAGGAGCAGGAGGTTTCCTACCTTCCTGCAGATCTATGATATCGGGCAACAAGAAGCATGGATGCGCTGGTTTCTTTTGGGTGAGTATTGATACTACCCAACATCTCACATTTCCAGGATCCATGCCATGTTTATCACTGATGACATGCAGCAATAGCAGGCATGGTTGCGCTGGTTGTTGATGAGAGAGCTTGGACACCTAATGATGTATCTTATTTCCATGTATTTGCTTTTGTTTGGGATACGTCTCATGTCTTTACATGTATTTCTGTTTGGGATATATCTCATGTTCATGTATGTACTTGGGTTTGGGATAAAGCATGAATCTCACATGATGTGGCTTAAGGGATATTGTTTGTATTGTTCTGATGAGACATTCCACATGTCCATTATTATGTTGTTGCTCCATGACTTGCATCATGACAATGTAAGAAAGCAACAATAATCCGTGTTGCTTTGGTTACTATTGGGAGAGTATGGGTTGATTTTACCCCATACATTGCATGACATTGATGGAGGATGGCAACAGGAGGCCTTACAATGTTGGCTTTTGTTGGAGGATTATGGTCATTGTACTTGGTATAATGATGATGTGATGGGGCAACAAGATTCATTGTTGTGGTGGCTTCTCTTGAGAGAATATGGCCACTACATTTGGTACAATGATGATGTGGTGTGGTAGAAAGAGGTATTGGTGCAGTGGATTATTTTAAGCGAGTATGGCTCTCACATTTATATTGATGTTTATGTGTCATGGCAGTAAGAAGAATTGCTACGATGTCTTATATTGAGAGAGTATGGCTCTCTTACTTGTGTACATGATGATATAGCATGGCAGTAGAAGGCTTTGTTGCGGTGGTTTATATTGGGATAATATGGTTTGAGATTGTTCATTTTCGTCCATATGTCTCTACTTCTTGTTCTTCACTATGTTGATGTTATGTTTGGATCCTACATGCCCAACAGGGCTAATGATGAGAGCATTGATAGATGCAATCTACTCTATGTATCATGGGTTGGAGAGATAGTTCATGAGTTGGGACTTTCCACTTTGGGAAGGAACCACTTCATTTCATTTATCTCATGTGTAGAGGAGATCTTTGGACATCATATGGTTTCCACTTAGAGATTCATCGATGAGGATGGGTATCTAACTTTTCAGTTGGAGGCCATTCTAGACATTCTAGAGAGGCATATTTGGAGCTAGACATGAATGACACATTGTGATAGATGGAGAGGCCTTCCATATGAGGATGCCATTTTGAGGGAGGATGTTTGTTGTAGCATCCACTTTTGCAGTTGCTTAAGGACAAGCAACATTTTGGTGGGGAGGACTGTAATATTCCCAATTTTCCACAAGATAATTGCAATATTAGAGTTCTTAATTTTCATTATTAATTAAGTAAATAAGAGGGTGGAGGGACTCACAAACCCCATAGATGAA
Source organism: Pinus albicaulis (assembly GCA_034641835.2). Taxonomy (NCBI): domain Eukaryota; kingdom Viridiplantae; phylum Streptophyta; class Pinopsida; order Pinales; family Pinaceae; genus Pinus; species Pinus albicaulis. Next base: position 770,888,922 of record CM076575.1, on the reverse strand, counting down.
TAAAATCCACTTTTGATGTGTGTATGTGGATATTTTATATCTAGATCTACATTATGGAGTAGTGGAGCAGCTTCTTAAATGAACGAAAGGTGGAGATCATGGATATTTAATGCAAAATCATGAGGATACTGGAGGAGGTAAACTGAGATCATAGTGCATTAAAAGTAAGATCATAAAGCACTTATGATGAGATAGTGAAGGAAGTGGTGCATATAATGCACACATGATGGAGAGAGTGGGAATTAAATGCATACATGATGGAGATCATGGAGAGACAACGCAGTCTTCATGGAGGCTAGTGGCCACATGTACAACACAGTTATGAGGTGGGTCAGGGCCATGGAAGGCCCACAATCTATATAATGAAGATGAAGGCACAATAGAAGGAGGCTTTAGACTATTATTTCTGATCTGTTTAGATCTATATTTTTCATCTGACATTTCTATGCACGCTTATGATATTTAACTAAGTATGTAGTGTTGTTTAGCACATGGCGTTTCCGAGCGGAAATCCCACCCTTACCCACAAGGAAACTTGAGTGCCTACTCTGGGAAGGTTTCTATTGAGCATATTCACCATCAGGCATTGGTGCCATCTTCAGCCACACTCATATGTGCTTCCAGCTACAGGAATAACGTAATTTTTGCTCAAGGGGTTGAGAGGTGGTGGTTGTTTCTAGCACTTCGGCTAGGAAACCAATGGAGGATTCATCATTTCACCTTGTGCTTCATGTTCATCCTTTCAGGAGAAGCAGATATATATCTAAAATTCAGGCCATTGTATTTTACCTCCATGCAACAACATTCCCCTCAAGGATTGCGCAGTCCAGTCCTGTAGATTTGAAGGAGGAAGGAAGTTCCCGGTGTTTCAGCTGTAAATCTTGTGAGGGACCATCTCCTCACTTTTCAATCACTATTTCCACCATTTTTGAGCTGATTTGACATATTTAGAAGTATGCTAGAGAGCCTCCCTCCTTGACAGTGCAATTTTTTTCAAGTAGTTTTGTAGCAACAGTTGCATTCAGTGGAGAAGGTTGGAGGAGCTAGATCTTGAGCTTCTAGCTTGAGGATCTAATGAAGGGATCAGCCCTTCAAGCATAGATCTGAATGTATATCATATTGAAGCCATCATTCTTCATATTATGCTTCAGATCCGCATACCCACCAATCATATGTGCAAGCCCTAAGAGGGTTATTTTCTTAGATTGATAGATCTAGAAAATCCTTTCTGGGTTATCTTCGGCATCCATCGTAGAGCCCAGATCTACATTTTCAGCATTATCGGAGCTCTAGAACTGCCTAGATCTACATTTTACATTTTGTCGATTGTTGCAGTCCCAGTAGGGACAGCGCAATTTTCCTTCCTGCAGTCACGCACTCCCTCTTGTGGGATCATTTTAGGGTCATTCTAAGCCATCTCTTTGGATATAATAAAATGGCTCAATTATTTTGTACATTCTAATGTTTTCTTTAGATGAATTGTTTACTTTGTTGCAGTTCTTATATTGTGTTTTAGTATTACTGCATTCTCCCTTTTTGGGATATTACAAACTTCCTGGAATCAAATGAATAGCATGATCATGATCGCGAATAGCTGTGAGTCCTTTGGAAGTTTCAAACACCTTGGAATGATTGTCCAAGACTTTTTGGAGATCTGGAGAAATAGATGATTTTGATGTTGGAACTTCTAGTGAGCATAATTGTGCAATTACACCTCGTTGTTCTTTCTTCATAAGCTTTTTCAGGACATTGAGATTATTATTTTTCTCATCTTCCCTGCGATAACCCATAATACACCTTCCTTTCCTTCCGAAAAAATTGTCAAGAAAACTTCTTGAAAATTAAAAGCTATTGTCCCCAAAGATTGTAACCATTGTACTCCTAGTACAACATCAACACCACCCATTGCAATGGAAAGAATTTTACTATTCAACACCTATTCCCCCATGGTTACCTTGATATTATGGCACTTTCCAAAGAAATTTATAGTTCCTCCATTCTCCACCATCACTTGACACTCTAGCGCTAGGTATAAGAAGAAATTCAATTCCTTGGCTACCTTACAATGAATAAAATTATGGGTATTTTTGTCACTGGAATCAACACTTGGGCTGTAGCAAGTGCTTGAATAGACACATCTTAAACTCTAAGGAAATTTTAATGTTTTTTTTTATGGGATTGGAAGATGGTATAAACTCTAATTCATTTTAGAGAGATTTCGGTCAAATCCACAGTTATACTAAAGAGGGTATTGTAACTTGATGTGGTAGCAAGGTGCACGTTTGTAGTCTATGATGAGAGGAAATTGTAAGATGAGAGGAGAATTAGTAGGTTTGTAAACAGGAATCTACTAATTTAGTAGAAATTGACAAAAATAGCAGTTTGACAATATTCCATTGAGAGAAAGTTATTTCTAGTCTAACAAGATTCTCGGTGAAATATCATGAAGAATAAATATCATGAGTGATGCTCTTCCACTGTTATAACATATATTTTATCAAGAATTCTCACTGTGTGAGACAAACAAAAACTGATAAAAAACATAACATGTTTAAGAGACTAATAAAAACACATAACAGTATGATGATTTGTAAACTGGAACTAGAAGAAAGGAGATATGGAAACACAAGTAAAGTAGACAATACACACATCAAATTGGTAATAAGTCCTCAGTAATATCATTCCATTTCATTCACAACAAAAAAACAATTCATATAAGTCAAAATTGAATAACCACCAACCAACCCTGACTTCGTATCAGTTTGGCATATATATACAAAATATGATCATGTCATTTTCCACAGAAAAAGGTAAATTTGTTTCAAAAGTCATTATAACCTCGTGCAAGAGGTGAGGCTTATCCATTAATCTTAATTAAAAAGTGCTACATTAAAAACAAGATAAACATCATGAAGGCACCATGAGGGCTATCACTCTGAAATGGTTGTGTGAGGTGGCAGCCTATTCGAAGACCACTCTTCTGTTTTAGTGCAACCAATTTTCAGCAAATAGTGAAAAAATAGTGGGAATGACATGTGGATGTCTCCTATTAAATGTGAAAAACAGAAACATGATATTTTGGAGAAAGATGGATATAAGACACCTGGAAGCACCCATTTCAACTGAATAGCGTCTCCACTTCATCTGTTTAATTTCACCATCATGATTCAAAACAAAAATTAGCCCATTTCCATCACATGATGATATTTTAAAATAATTGCTACTTTCGCAGAAACAGTAGCAATAACTGGAAAACATGGAACAATTACCCAAAATTTTCCTCCAAGTCGGCCCTATTCTTCATTCATCAAAGGTCCAGAATAGAAGAAAATATTCTTATGGCTTCTGCTTTAGTCACCCTTTTATCAAACCTCTTTTTCTGTGCTTGGCTCTTTGATTGAGCTTTCTTCTTCTTTTCAAATTTGTCTTATGGGCTTTCTTCAACATTGATAATTTCATCCCTTAGTTTAGGATTTGTAATCAGATTTTTGTTCCACCTCAATTTTTTTCTTGGTCTAGTATGAGGTTTTTTGACATAGGGATCAAGAATTAATTTGGACCTCTTTCCTCCATGTATAAATTTACTATACTATGCCTCTTCATCTTCTGACTCTGTGTAAGCAAGATCACAATTGTCTTCAAATGAGGAATAGGAATTTATCTCATTTTTCTTCCTCTTCTTGATCGAATAACACATAGATGATACTAATTTAGCCAAGGTAGGCTCTACTTCTATGGTAGGCTCTATCATTTTATGTTTTCCTTTCTTGAGAGAAACCAAAATTTGTGAGAGGGTGGATTCAGTGAGAGATGTGCCACTGTTAGGCTCCACTTGATGAGATGACTCGGGAATCTGGCTTGAACTTTTCATACCAAGGTTGACTTCCACTGGTGATAAAATAGGCTTAGGTGCAAGAAGACCAGGGTTAACTTCCATTGGTTCTTTTGCCATGAAAATTTTCTTCTCGGGTTGGCTTCGTGAAGAGGAGGAAATTTTTTCTTTATTCTTTGACATAGCCTTCTTAGGAGAAGTTGGTGAACTATGTGAAATAAGGGTAGCACTTTTTTTCTCATGGATGTTCTTCTTCCTTGGCCTCCCTACCTTTCTTCTAGAATTAATACTGCCAAACCCTTCCTCTCTTAAAAATCTATCCCAAGTAATTTTCATCTTTCTGAGATGATAGACAACTAAGATTTTAATCATCCCTCTATGATACAAATTATGCAAAGAATAGTTTGGACTTTTCTATAGTTTGAGGGACATTTTAAGCAGAGATTTATATAGAAAATAGGGTAGGTTCACAGGTTTTTCTCCCAAAATGTGAGTCAGGAATCTCAACTAAACAGAAGAAAACCTTCCTTTGCATGTGATGTATTTCTAGATTGAGGTAATAACATGCTACCACTTGACTTTGAAATAAGAAATATGAGCAATCGAATTCCATTTCATATGAGAATATTCAGGTTTAAGGTAGGAACTTACTTCTTCAGGTAGTGCTTTTCTTTGAAACCAACGTTCACTGGTTGCAAAAGTCTGGGTTTCACAGGCTATGATAGCCTAAGAAATGTTGAATGTTTTTCTGCCTAACATGACCCTTTCGCCATCAAAATACTCAGCGAAAGCTTCAGCTAGTGCCACATTCTCCCCAGAAAACTTCTATGGGAATTTATACCAACCTGCAGATTTGAATTGTGATTTTTCCCTTGCATCCACAAATCTTGTGTTAGTAGGCTTTGATCTATTTACATTTCCTCCTTTCCCCATTTTCCGACAGCTAAACTACTCACGAATACAACTGTTGAACTCTAGTTGCGATGTTGTCCACGAAACCTGAGACTGCTTGCTGGAGGATTAGTTTTTTGTTTACCTGTATCATACATTGAGGCCTTAGGTTGAGTGTTCACTGAGCTCTCTTCTCTAATTTCGTGCCTGCAATTATGACAAGGAATAATGACACGTTTTTTTTTTTTTTTTTTTTTTAAATGATGCGAAAGCTAGCGCCAAGTCATCCCACTAATCTTTCACAATTCCACCTTATCATTACATCCCTTAATATTTCTTCGTATTGTGATTTCTTCCTTGTATAAATCTTAATGCAACATGAAACTACCTTTTAACTTGTGTTACACTAAAAACCATGGTTCTTGGACCCGACAACCTGGTGACCAATCAGAAGCAATCGCAAATCGGTTGCCCACAAATTAACTTTATACTGATAACGGCTAAATCGTAAACTATGTGATTTACAAAATCACGTTGGTGCACTACACCAACACGTGCCCCTCGCCTCATTGTATCGCAAATTGCTTAACATACCATGCGATCGTCTTAATGATAAACTTTAAAAATTGCAATTTATGAAATCGATTCATCTGCGCTTTAATCTCCACCGTTGATCTGCGCCCAGATATGATGGTTTTCCTTACTCGCTCTTCACCTCATTGCATCGCAAATCACTTAACATATCTTGCGATTTGACCTAACTATAAAATTTAAAAACTGCGATTTGTGAAGTCGCTCCATTAGTGCTTTAATCTCAGCTGTCGATCTGCTTCCCTTTGGATCTGTGATTAGATCATGGTCGCCCACTCCTTTTGCATGTGATTCTTATCCGTCTCTTCATTCCTTAGTTGATTTTCTAGCAAGCTTCCTTTAAACATTGTCTGCTACTCTTCTATAGAAATCGCACTCTGCTGGTTAAGCTATTTTCTTCCGGTTGTGCTTTTATTTTAAAGAACTCTGGTTTCCATGAAGCCTTAATTTGCTTGCTTCGAAAATTGATTACATGTTTACCTATAGCCTCTTTTCTGAGATAACCAAAATCTCAGTGAAATAGCTATGCTTTTCACTGTGTGGAATATATGACTTCCATTTCTGAGAAATAGCTGCCCTTTACTGTATTAATGTTTCGACAATGAATTTTCAACGAAGGTAGCTATTATTCCAGACCAGATGACTGCAATTTTATTACCGAAACATCAACTAACCTTCAACACTAAAATAATCCAAAATAGATATTTTAACTTATTTTAGTACTCTAAAACACTATGACACCTATTCACTTAAAAATACCTTGATGTTGGGACTCTTTTTAACTTTTATTGGAAATGTCTCAAACTTTGGACATGGACTAAGACACAATAAAAATATGAAAACAGTGACACAATGGCGGTTACACCATTAACATTTTCAGTGCTCAAAGTGGCTCCTATTGGGGATTAAGTCCTCCCTATGAGGCTTCAAGGACTGTAGACTCAGTGCCTCAAAAACTCTTGAAACTTAGAAGACTTCTTGAAAATAAATACTAGGATTTACCATTGAGATACTGGACTCAAGACTAACCACATATGCAGACATAAGTACCATTGGGCATGGATTTTATTGACACATCACACCGGATATTTACAATGGATTGACTCAACTAAGTTATATATAAAGAACCTTTTAAGAAAATGACCATTGACTAGGCCTCCAGTCAGCTGATCATCATCCAGATGTTTGAGCAGAAACATATTATTCTCCAAAACTTCAGCAATTCTAAGTGGCCCAAACCACAGATTTTCAAATTTACCATGTTTTCCATGGTCTTCTCTCCTCGCATCCCAACGCAGCACTAAATCATTCTCCTAAAACAACTATTATTTTGTTATTTTATCAAAGACAGATTTGACTTTACCCTGATATTTCTGAATTTTTTCCATTAATGATTCTTTGATTTGGTGTGCTTCTATCAACTGTAGCATTCTCCTTTAGACTGGGTTTTCCTGATCAACTTCATCTTGTAGGAACTTCATCACAGGAAGAGCTAATTGAAAATGCATTACAGCATTAGTACCATATACAAGCTGAAATGGAGACATTCCAATTGATTTTTTACCACTTACTCTATCTGCCCACAGAGCATGTATCAGTTGAGTGTCCCAATTCCTTTTATTTTTAGGCAGCATTTTCTTAATAATCCTTACCAAAGTTTTATTGGATGACTCAACCAATCCATTACCTTGATGGTAATGATGCATGGAATGAGTCATTTTAATCCCATATTGCTTACAAAAGTTGTACATCTTAGCAGACTTAAAGGCCATTGCATTATCAGTTACTAATTTCTGTGGACAACCAAATCTTGACATAATATTTTCCAACAGAAATTTAATAATTACCGTATCAGTAGAATTCGTGGTTGGTACAACTTCAATCCATTTAGTGAAATATTCTGTAGCTCTGAGAATCCATATATGTTGTCCTGATGAAGGTTGATGAATTTCAACGATGAAGTCTAGCCCCCACTGCTAGAAAGGAGCATATGCTAAAATAGGAATGAGAGGTAATGGTAGCAATTTCTGTTTACCAGCAAATTTTTGAAATTTGCCACAACTCCTAACTTTGGCAAAGACATCAAAGAAAAGAGTTGGCCAATAATAGCCAGCTCTTAAGATTTTATTTGCAGTGGCTCTATAATATAAATGCTCTCCACACACTCCTGCATGTATCTCTGTCATAATCTCCTGGGATTCTGCTTCATCTACACATCTTAACAAGACTTCAACAGGATCCTTCCAGTAAATATGGTCTTCCAAAATGCAATACTTCATAGCTCTCAATTTAAAAGCTCTCCTTTTAGACTTATCCATTTCAGGTGAAGAGTTGAAATTTAACAAGAAGTAAACTATATCCTTGTACCAATCTGAATTAAATATTTTGGGATAATTAGCAATACCTTCTCCATCGTCTCCCTTAGTTGCCTCTACATTAAGATTTAAAGCTTTGCAGTTAGATTCAACCATCAAGCGAGCCAAGCCCTAAACCTTTATCAATTTAGTTGGTTTGATTTCAACATCAAATTCCAAAATCTTGGTCAGCCATCATCCTCTCTTTCCATCTGTATCTAACTGCAGCAATACATCTTTAATAGTGATATCAGGCACAAAAGCAACTATTTTTTAATGCAGCACATAAACTCGAAAAGACTTCAAAGCCTTAACTAGTGCATATACTTGTTTTACAGTCAACATTACTTTAATTCAACATCCCTTAAAGCATGACTAAAAAATGATATTGGCTGCTCCAAACCCTCCTTATTATTCCGTAGTAAGACAGTTGCAATTGTTTCTTCTGAAGCATATGAAAAAAATCAGAAAATCCTTTTCAAAATCAAGACTAATCAAAATTGGTGCTTCAGTCAAAGCTGACTTAATTGTTGAAAGAGAATCTTTAGCTTCATCTCACCACTTAAATTCTACATCTTGTTTTAGCAAGACATTTATATGTTTGATCAGCTCTGCAAAGTTAGGAACAAAACACCTTAGAAATATGATTTTCCCTAAAAATAACTGCAATTCCTTCTTATTTCTTGGCAAACCAATCTTCTGAATAGCCTCTACTCTTCCTTGATCAATACAAATTCCACTTTTTGTTACAATATGTCCCAATAACTCACCTTCTTGTACAACAAAAGATGAATTTTTTGGGTTTAAGGACAGACCAAACTTTCTGCATTTGTCAAAAACTTGCTTCAGATGTTTCAAGTGGTCTTCATCAAATTTGAATATACTGTGATGTCATCCAAATAGATGACCACGAATATGTCCTTTTCTCCTGCAAAGGAAATATACATTGCCCTTTGAAAGGTTGCACCTACATTCATCAAACCAAATGTCATTTTGTTGTACATGAATGTGCCCCAGGGTGTGGTAAATGTTGTCTTTTCTTTGTCTTGCCTGACAACTGAAATCTAATTATAGCCTGAAAATCCATCAAGCATCAACAGTCTTTTGGATCCTAAAACCTTCAACAAGATATAATCCATATTGGGTAGTGGATAGTTATCTTTCAAGGAGCACAGGTTCAGGTTGCGAAAATCAACACAAATCCTCATTTATCCATTCTTTTCCGGACTGGGACTATATTAGCTACCCAGTTAGAAAATCTCAAAGGAAGAATAATCTTTGCTTCCCACAATTTTTTTATTTCTTTCTCAATGATTGGGAGAAAAATGGGATTGATGTGTTTTATTTTTTGTGCTACAGCCTTTGTATCTATTTTCAAAGGGATCTTGTGCTCCATTATGCTCTTATCATAAGTTTTCAACTCACTATAAGACCATGCAAAAATATCAACAAATTCCTTCAACAGTTTGATATATTTTGTTTTGGTTTCCAGAGGAAGGAATTTGGACACTTTGACTAATCTTGGTTGATCTTCTGTACCGATGCTACATTCTATTGTACTCTCTCCATCAACTTTTCTTTCAGGCTTGAGAAAAACATCATTATTATCAAACAGTCTTTCTAAAGGAACTAAACCCTTAGGAATAAAGTTAGTTTTCAGCTCTATAATGTTCTTCCCAACCATGGTTTTCTTAAAAGGGATGCTATTTTGGTTTTCAACAATTTCCTGCTCATCATCAATTTTCATGTCTACAAACTCTTCTACACACTCCAAAAATTTTTGAATCTCCTTGTCATCCTCAAATACTTGCCAGTGATTGATGTTATCAGGAATTGAAGGTCTATTTTTTATTTGAACATCATAGATTACCTTGACATCTGGAGGAAATTTGAAATTACTAGCAGCAATAGCTAGTGAATTAGAAATTTGATTTTCTTCTCTAGTGACAAAATTTATATTAAATGTTGAAAAGTAATGCTCAATCAAATCCCAGACTTCATTCCTGTAATTCTTTAATTTGGAATTTTTCACTTGGTAATTGTTTCTCACCTGATTAATCACCAAAGGCAACTAGTTGTTATGCTCCCAAATATTTTGTTGCCTTCATACCCAGAACAAGTGCTTCATACTCAACGGTGTTGTTAGTGGTAGCAAATTGCAGTTTGTATGATATGGTCACCTTCTATTGAGTAGGAGAAATGATGACTACACCGACTCCCAATCCTTCTCTTGAAGAGGCTCCATCAAAGTACAATTTCCAGATCTGTCCTCCTTCTGAATGCTGCTCATTTGTACCTTGAAAGTGTTGTTTTTCACTTAATTCAGGATGGAAATCATTATCATCGGCAACAAGGTGTCGAATTGATGACCCCAATTCCTTTTCTTCATCATATATGGGATGGTTTAATGGATTGTGTTGATCATTAATGATGTAGGCCATTTGAGTTTCCCTATACAGTCTTCTAAATTCCCCTCCAAACATTGGGATGGTAGCATATGACATGTCCATCTGAAGGGTACCTCCCAATTTCTTAGACCAAGATCTGGAAAGTAACATCCCAAATCTAGAAGGAATGTCAGAAACCAAAATATCCATCACTAAGCTCTTCATAGGCGGCTGGGTAAGGAAAAAACCAAATCTTTAATCACCCCTAGACACTTGAGTTTTTTGGAGTCAAAGGTGTAAATTTCATGGTATTTCTTGGTGATCTCTAACCACAATTCATCCATTACTTTCTTTGGCATGAGATTGTGGGAAGCTTCAGAATCTAATAGGCACATGTTAAGTGACAGGTAAAAAGGCGGTGAGTTATCATCATTTTGTCTTGGACAGGATAGCCTAGATAAATATTAGGATCCTCATCCTCAAGGTTGATTGAATCAGGAGCGAGAGGAGGCTGCAGTGGACTCCTAAAAGACTCTTTATATGTTGGATTTTGCAATAATTCCAGTAATGGGACTAGGATTTTGATTTATTCAATTCAGATTTGAATCTGAAATAAAGTGGAACTAATTCTTTATTTTTTGCAGTAATTTTAACAATTGGGGCAGAATTTTGAGGTGGAGGAACCTCATTTACCTTGCCTTTTTGTTTAGCAACTTGTTTATCTGAAGCTGATTTTTGTTGAGGCTATTGAACAGGACCTTTTGACCTCAAAGGGTAATTTTTGTTTTGAACTTCTTGTTGTTTCTGATCATTTTATACATAAATTTGAGCATTCATATCATGGTTTATTTCTTCATTTTCTTCCTCATTTCCTTGTTGTTGTTCTTCAGAAAAATTATTCAAAGGAGGTTGAACATTTTGATCATCAGCATTCCTACTTGGGCATTGTAGGATTTGTTGAGGCTGAAAAGACCTCCTGAAGGGAACCTGATTTCTATTAGCTTCATTTTGATTGGCTCTAGCAGCTGGTTTATTTTCTACCTCTAATTTTGACATCTTAGAGGCAAGTTCCTTGATCAAATTGGACATTTGTTCGATCTTTTCTTCTGGTGAAAGAGACTTGGAAGAAGAAGGCTTTTCTTCTTTCATCTTATTTTTGTCTTTTACTGCCTTTTCTTCCTCCATTTTGAATTTATTAGAGGCCATGACATTAGACTGCATGCCAATTGCAGCCTCTTTCATAGTTTTCAATGTCTGTGCTTTTTCAACCCTCAACCATAAGGAAAACTCAGAATCTAAATCATTTGCAAAAATTTTCATAGTTGTGGTTTTAGTGGGTTTAATTTCTTCGGGAATTTTCTAATAAATATTATTAAACCTATTAGTAAAATCAGCTGAAGACTCATCTGCTTTCTTCTTCAGAGTACCAAATTTTGTAAGATAATAAACATATTCTTTCCTATCACCCCAATGCTTCACAAATATCTCTTCTAATTCATCAATTCCTGTAACTGAATTTGGAGCCAAACTTCTAAACAATTTTCTAGCTTCACCATCCAAAATCTGAACAAAGAGTCTTGTCCAGACATCTTCATGTTCAATATTCTGATTATCAGCATAGCTATATAAAGCCACTAACTCTTCCTCAGCAGAAGGTCCTTCTCCATCCCCGGTGTATCTTGGAAGATATTTCAAGTAATCTCCTTGGGGAAGTGGATGCAATGCTTGAGGGAGAACAAGTGGCGCATATCTCGTAGCCACTATCTGTTGCATCCTTGTAAGGGCAAGTTGGGCCATATTTTTTTGATGTACAACTGTTGTAGTTATTTGAGGAATAGGAATTACAATTGGTGAATTCTGATTCTGGTTTAGGATAGTAGAAAATTGGGGGTCTTGAGCTGAAATTTTAGGCTTTGGAACTGATAAGAATGGGTTTTAAAAAATATGAAAAGAGGATGTCTTGACTTCTCCTTCAGTAGAATAATCAGAATCTAAAGTTGTCTCTTAAGGGGATGGAGTTAATTCAACTTTATTTTGCTAAGCAAGGAAATCAGATAAGTTAAAAGTAAGACCTTCGAGTACAGTCTCTTCAAGTGGATGAGAAGAAGATGCCCCAACAGCTAGATTTGGAGAGAACGGAAAACATTCTTGTTGAGGGGTGACAAGAGACTGGTATTCAGGATGAGTCTGAAGGAAATTTAAAATAGTCTTGAAGTATTATTTAGTCAAAATATCCCTATCAAGAAAAGGTGCAATAGACAATACTTGTTCTAATTCACCTTCAGTCAGCACAAATTCTTCTAACTTCTTTTCAACACTTAGAAATTAAGTTTCTCCTTCTTTAACTAGAACAGTTCTTATTTCATATTTACTAGGTGATGAGTAAGAAAAACCTTTAGTTGAGCCTAGGTTAACAATATCCGCGTTATTTTCTAGAGGAGTAGCTTCAACTTGAGATTTTTCAGCAAAATATTTTGAAACTAAAACCTCTTTAGATTCTAAAGTAGATAGAGGTACCTTTTTCTTTGGAACATAATTTTTGTGTACCTTCTTCACTGACTGAGATGTGGCTTCAACTGATCTCTATTTTCCTTTAGCATCTTTGATAACTTTCTCTAGGTCAGCAATTAGAGTCACAGTTGGAGATCTTTGATTCCTCCTTATAGAAGGAGATCTTGAAACCCCTCTTCCTCTTCATGGAGTCGCTAGGTGAACAAATTTGCAGTCTTCTTTAGGCCACCAATTCTTGTGTGCCATTAAGAACTGATTATCAGCGATTCATAACAATAGACTTGGGAGAATACTTCGTTACAAGGCCTTCATCTCCCGGCAGACGCACCAAAAGATGTTGGTGCTGGAATCAGCACTTGGACTGCAACAATCACCTGACCAGACACATCTTAAAACCTAAGGAAATTTTAATGTTTTGTTTTATGGGATTGGAATATGGTATAAAATTTGATTCACTGAAGAGATATTTCAGTCAAATCCATAGTTCTAATAAAGAGGGTATTGTAACTTGATGTGATAGCAAGGTGCAATTTTGTAGTCTATGATGAGAGGAAATTGTAAGATGAGAGGAGAATCAGTAGGTCTATAAACATAAATCTACTAATTTATTAGAAATTGACAAAAGTATTAGTTTGAAAATATTCCATTGAGAGAAAGCTATTTCTAGTCTGAAAATATTCTCAGTGAAATATCATGAAGAATAACTATCATTAGTGATAATCTTCCATTGTTATTACATATATTTTATCAGGAATGCTTACTGTGTGAGACTAACAAAAACTGATAAAACACATAACATGTTTAAGAGACTAATAAAAACACGTAATAGTATGATGATTTGCAAACTGGAACTAGAAGAAAGGAGATATGGAAACACAAGTAAAGTAGACAATACCCACAACAAATTGGTAATAAGTCCTCAATAGTATCATTTCATTTCATTCACAAAAATATTATAGTTCATATAAGTCAAAATTCAATAACCACCAGTCAACCCTGACTTCGTATCAATTTGGCATATATATATATAAAATATGATCCTGAAATCGTCCACAAAAAAAGGTAAATCTGTTTCAAAATTCATTATAACCTCGTGCAAGAGGTGAGGCTTATCCCTTAATCTTAATTACAAATTGCTACATTAAAAAAAAATATAAGCATCATGAAGGCACCATGAGGGTTGTCACTCTGAAATGGTAGTGTGAGGTGGCAGCCTATTCGAAGACCACTCTTTTATTTTAGTGCAACCAATTTTTAGTGCAAAAATAGTGGGAATGACATGTGGTTGTCTCCTATTAAATGTGAAAAACAGAAACATGATATTTTGCAGAAAGATGGATATAAGACACCTAGCAGCACCCATTGAAACTGAATAGCCTCTCCACTTCATCTGTTTAATGTCACCACCATGATTCAAAACAAAAATTAGCCCATTTCCATCACATGCTGATATTTTAAAATAATTACTACTTTCGCAGAAACGATAGCAATAACCGGAAAAAAATGGAAAATTTACCCAAAATTTTCCTCCAAGTCAGCCATTTTCTTCATTCATCAAAGGTCCATAATAGAAGAAAATATTCTTATGGCTTATGCTTTAGTCACCCTTTTATCAAACCTCTTTTTTTGTGCTTGGCTCTTTAACTGAGCTTTCTTCTTCTTTTCAAATTTGTCTTATGGGCTTTCTTCAATGTTGATAATTTCATCCCTTAGTTTAGGATTTGCAATCAACTTGATGTTCAGCCTCAGTTTGTTTCTTGGTCTAGTATGAGGTCTTTTGACGTGGGGATCAGGAATGAATCTAGGCCTCTTTCCTCCATGTATAAATTTACTAGACTCTGCCTCTTCATCTTCTGACTCTGTGTAATCAGGATCACTACTATCTTCAAATGAGGAATGTATCTCATTTTTCTTCCTCTCCATGATCGAAGAACACATAGATGATACTAATTTATTCAAGGTAGGCTCTGTCATCTTATGTTTGCCTTTCTTGAGAGAAAAAAAAACTTGTGAGAGGGTGGACTCAGTGAGAGATGTGCCACTATTTGGCTCCACTTGATGAGATGACTCAGGAATCTACCTTCATATTTTCATACCAGGGTTGACTTCCACTGGTGAAGAAACAGGCTTAGGTGCAAGAAGACCAAGGTTGACTTCCACTGGTTCTTATACCGTGAAAAGTTTATTCTTAGGTTGGCTTCGTGAAGAGGAGGCAATTTGTTCTTTATTCTTTGACATAGGCTCTTTAGGAGAAGATGGTGAACTATGTGAAATAGGGGCAGCATTGGTTTGCTCATGGATGTTCTTCTTCCTTGGCCTCCCTACCTTTATTCTGGAATTAATACTGCAAAACCCTTCCTCTCTTAAACATTTATCTCAATTAATTTTCTTCTTTTTGAGATGATAGACAACTAATATTTTAATCGTCCCTCTGTGATACAAATTATGCAAGGAATAGTTTGGAATTTTCTGTAGTTTGAGGGACATTTTAAGTAGATATTTATACATAAAATAGGGTAGGTTCAGAGGTTTTCCTCCCGAGGTGTGAGTCAGGAATCTCAACTGATAACGATAAATAGAAGAAAACCTTCCTTCGCATGTGATGTATTTCTGGACTGAGGTAATAACATGTTGCCACTTCGCTTTGAAACAAGAAATATGAGCAGTCGAATTCCATTTCATATGACCATATTCGGGCTTAAGGTAGGAACTTACTTATTCAGACAATTCTTTTCTTTTAAACCAGCGTTCACTGGTTGCATAAGTCTAGGTTGCACCAGCTATGATAGCCTCAGAAATGATAAATTTTTCGCTGCCTAACTTGACCCGTTCGCCATCAAAAGACTCAGCGAAAGCTTGAGCTAGTGCCACAATCTCCCCATAAAATTTTTGGAGGAATTCATACCAACCTGTAGATTTGAATTGTTACTTTTCCCTTGCATCCAAAAATCTTGTGTTAGCAGGCTCTGATCTATTTACCTTTCCTCCTTTCCCCATTTTCTGATAGCTAAACTACTCACAAATACAATTGTTGAACTCTAGTTGCAATGTTGTCCATGAAACCTGAGACTGCTTGCTGGAGGATTAATTTTTTGTTTACCTATATCATACACAGAGGCCTCAGGTTGAGTGTTCACTGAGGTCTCTTCTCTAATTTCGTGCCTGAAATTATGACAAGGAGTAATGACATGTTTTTTTTTTTTTTTTTTAAATGATGCGGAAGCTAGCACCAATTCATCCCACTAAGATTTCACGCTTCCACCTTATCATTACATCCCCTAATATTTCTTCGTATTATGATTTCTTCCTTGTATAAATCTTAATGCAACACGAAACCACCTTTTAACTGTGTTAGACATGAAACCGTGGTTCTTGGGCCCCACAACCTGGTGACCAATCAAAAGCAATCGCAAATCAGTCGCCCGCAAATTAAATTTATACTAATAATGGCTAAACTATAAACTATGTGATTTACAAAATTGTGCTGGTGCTACGCTGACACGTACCCCTTGCCTCATCGCATCGTAAATCGATTAACATACCATGCGATCTCCTTAACAATAAAATTTAAAAATTGCAATTTGCGAAATCGCTTCATCTGTGCTTTAATCTCCACTGTTTATCTGCACCCAGATCTTACGGTTTTCATTGCTCGCTCTTTGCCTCATCGCATCACAAATCACTTAACATACCTTGCTATTTGACTTACCGATAAACTTTAAAAATTGTGATTCGTGAAGTCGCTCCATTAGCGCCTTAATCTCAGCCGTCGGTCTGCTTCCTTTTGGATCATAGTCATCCACTCCTTTTGCACGCCATTCTTCTCTGTCTCTTCATTCCTTAGTTGATTTTCCAGTAAGCTTCCTTTAAACATTGTCTTCTGCTCTTCTATGGATCTCCCACTCTGATGGTTAAGTTGTTTTCTTCCTACTACGCTTCGATTTTAAAGAACTTTGGTTGCCATGAAGCCTTAATTTTCCTTCTTCGAAAAGTGATTACCTGTTTACCTGTAGCCTCTTTTCTGAGATAACCAAAATCTCAGTGAAATAGATATGCTTTTCACTGTGTGGAATATATGACTTCCAATTCTGAGAAATATCTACCCTTTACTGTATTAATGTTTTAACAATGAATTTGCAACAAAGCTAGCTATTATTCCATACTAGATTACTGCAATTTTATTACCCAAACATCGACTAACCTTCAACACTAAAAAAAGCCAAAATAGATATTTTAACTTGTTTTTATACTCTAAAACACTATGACACCTATTCACTTAAAAATACCTTGATGTTGGGACTCTTTTTAACTTTTATTGGAAATGACTCAAACTTTGGACATGGACTAAGACATAATAAAAATCTGAAAACAATGACACAATGGTGATTACACCATTAAAATTTTCAGTTGTAACAGGTACTACCTGAATCAATAAGAATTATTAAATTTTTCTTCTTGATATGACCTTCTATCTCAAGAGTTTGAGGAGTGGTAATTCCTTCCAATGCATTACAGGATATGGTTGGATTCATTTCTTCTTCCTCTAGGGTTGGTTGCTGGTGTATATCCTCTTCTTTTGAATTTCTTATTCATTTTCTTCCTCCTCTTCACGATCTATGTAAAATAATTTCTTCTCAACACACTTATGACATTTAGTGTATTTGTCATCACAACTATAGCAAAGCCCTTTTACTCTTTTTTCTTCCAATTATTGAGTTGTCAACCTTGTAGGTTGTGTAAGTCTAGGAGTAGCAACACTTACATCTTTATTGTTGTGAGTGGTAGGCTTCCTTGTCGCCATAATTTTGATTTCAATTTTTCGTGCCAACTTGAATTCCTTCTCTAATGTATCAGGTTCCCAAAGGTGAACCTCATGCTGGATGTTATCCTTTAGAGTCCCTATGAAAACATCAATCCTATGTTCCTCTGGAATATTATTTACCCTTATATTCAATTTTTTTAAATCCTCAATGTGCTCCATCATTGAACCCCTTTGTTTTAGATTTATCAATTGGCTAAAGAAGGTGTTATCACTCCACCGGTTCTCCGAAGGCTGAGAACGAGACTAGCAAAGGTAACCACAGACCACTTTAACCGAGTAGTTATCCCTACTAGGATTAGAGGACTCTCTCAATGAAATCACATCCAAATTGACTGGAACATGAAATATTTTAGGCTAGGTACGCAGATTAGGGTTTGATTTTATTTTGAAGGTTTGTGCTGGATGGTGAATTAGTTCTAGGAAAGACTAGGTCGGGGCTCTGAAAATCAGATTTGTAGAGATGTAATGGGGCAAGGTAGGCACACACTTTATCACTTTTAGACGTATCTTGGTGAATATGGTAGATTGATAGGGTTTCAAAATGAGCATGAACATCATGAATTCTTTTCTATCTGAAGAAAATGAACATAAATGTGAAAGCTTCTCCATAACATAGCATTGAATCAATGAATTTTGCTTATCAAACTTATAAATCAATCACATAATACATGGAAATGAGGATTTAAGGTACAATACATTCAAACATATGATGACATAAGAATAAAAACTGCTAAAACACATATCACATGAATCCCACCACAATAGCTGCAAATTTTGTCTATTAGTTCCTGCCAAATTCACAAAGTACACTAGTGTCCCAAGCTAAATTCCACAGCATCCAAACTTTGAAACTGATTACAATGGGCCTCATATAGCCACTGAGGTCTAAATCCTCCCTTGGAGGTCTAATTTCCAACAATAAAGTCAAATACATGCATCTATCCAAAGTTTGCTACACACTAGGGAGGTTACTTAACAAATTCTTCTTTTAAATAACCATCAAGAGACATATCCTTAAAGCAAAAAATGGAGGATAAGACACCTATTAAACTCAATTTTTACCATTTACGTCTACATTTTTATTTTTCATTCATACATATTCACCTTTTTACTTTTACAAAATTCAAACTAGGAATTGTCAAAAATTACACTGAAAATTTTAATTAAAATCTCAGAAAATTGCAGTGGCGCAGCGCCATCTTGGAGGCCATTTTTAGGCATCTTCCTGAAGTAAAAATTGAAATATGAAAGAACGGTAAACTCGCCATGTCTGTCTAGTTTCCATAAAATCTTTAATTTTTTAAAATTACCCATGGGAAAGTCTTCAAAAATGCATTCTCCCAAGGTGTTTCCAGAAACGCAACGCAGTCAAAAAGAGGGGCAGGATGTTGATTTTTGACCCCTTTTTCTCATTTTTCTCAAAATCTGAGCCCTAAATAAAAAATATGAGGAAATGGGTTTTGAGAGGAGGCCAATTGATTTATATAAATGATTATTTTATTCCATTTGGAGCCCCGAGGAAATATCACAATGCTTCTGGACCTAGTGAAATTTCTAAATTCTGCAAATTTACACCAAATTTCACCAAAAAACAAAAATTGCTCCAAATCTTCCCACAATTGGTCCAGAATTGTAAAATAAGGTATCTAATGCTATCATATAGGCATCAGAAAGAATATCTAACTTACCCTTCTCATTTTGGTGTATTAGGGTTTTCTTGAGCTTATCTTGCAATTGCTTGACCTTGCCATTGAAAATTTTGTTTCTTGTGTGGTAATGGTCAGCCATGTGCCTTAAGATCTGATTGTCCCTGTTAACCTTTTCAAGGAGCTTCTCCAAGTGGATCTTCACCTTCACAAGCCAAAAATCCCTATCCTCATTGATCTCATTTGCAATCCTCTCTTCAAAACTGAGTTATTCATCTAAAGGGTATTGTTCTCTTTCTTTTTGCAATGCCTTTTTGAGACCCAAGGTTCTTGGACTCTTCCTCTTCACCTATTGTTCATGCACAACATGTTCATCATGCTCAACCAATTCTTTTCCTTGAAATTCTTACCTCTTAGCTTTAAATTTCTCTACCTCCATAGTCAGCTGCTTTGTTTTGAGTTGATTGTTCTCCTGCTCAATGAATGAAATGATGAAATTGGACCTTGCCAAATTGTCGTGAATGTCATTGATTTGAGCATATTTGTCTTTGATAACCATCTCTAGGTTCTCATTCTCTTCATAGGCCTCCATGTAAACTAGGTCAAAGTCATGTTCTTCCTCATGCATGGATGTGTCATGTTGCACTGATGATGATCCCTGTTCTAGTGAAGTAGGCTTGGCCCCTTCCTCAATTTGAGGAGAAAACACAAGCCTCCCGCCTCTGTGATATGTGTGAGTAACCTCAGGCCTAGGATTCTTTGAAACTTCAACATTTTTGATTGATTATCCCACCTCCATAGGTTTTTCTGACATGGTAGGTGATATGTTTTGTTGCTGAGTTGGTGTAGTGGTTGTGTGCATTTGCAAGGATGCCTCAATGAATGTATCCCATGTCATGTTCTTCTTTGCCAATTGATGGAGAACTATGACCTTCACCAAGATGTGGTGAAGAGGCTAGGGTAATTTTTTGTGTTTTTTACTTACACCTTTTCATACATCTTGATCACACTTCTATACAAGAAATTGCATAAATTGAGAGACTTCACTATTGTGAAGTGCATGAGCAGTCTAATGTGATATTGGTACAATCTGGAAAACCTGCCCTCACATGTGAAAAATTTCATTACAAATCTCATCAATGGTGCATACCTCTCCAGCAAGTATCTGAATGGGAAAATATGTGTATGAGCCTCTTTGTACTGTGATTTTATGTAGGGTTTTTACTGCTCAAGGTCTAGGTTCATGCTATTGAACCAACATTCACCATGATTTGGTATTCCTATAGCAAGAGAGATAACATCTACTAAAAATGTGAAATAAATCCCTGCAATGGTGACCTTTTCTCCCTTAAAATTGGTGGCAAACAGGTTTGTAAGTTTCTCATGGAAGCCTACCTCCTCCACTCTTTGACAAAACCCTAGGAAGTTGACATCTTCAAAGCATTTTTTAATGACTGGTGAGGAAGCGATTTCAGTGAAATTTCAGAGCTCATACCTTAGTATCTTCCACCTTTTGTGGTGTTTTATTTTCTCTGATGGTGAATAATCTACTTCCGTGATGAAATATAGATGATAGACAAGCAAAAACAGTGAAGTTTTCTATTATGAATGAATGAGGTGGTATGATGGACTTGGAAGTTACCTAAATTTTTAAGGAAATTTAGGCGGATAGGGAATGAGTTTAGTGAATTGAGGAAACAAAAATTTAGGGAAATTATTGAGGGGAGGGGGTTGAAAAAGTATAAACACAAACCTAGCCTAGAAATACATAGGGTAGATTTAGTTTTTTTAGGGAAATGATCAAAAAGGAAGGGAAATGGCTTTGTGAAGGATGGAGGTGATGTATAAACTATAAACAGAGATGTAGGGATAAGGAAATTAGGGTTTAAAAAATCAATCCATCATTTGGAGACCAACATCATGAAATCAGTGCAAACCCTAGGAGACTAAGCTTGTGATTAATTTCTTAGCATGCAAAGCAAAGGAGGGCATGCACATGTGTAACTTACTTGTTATCAAGCTTGGAGGATGAAAAATCTAAAGTGGAGCTCTAAAAAAAGGAAATTGGTGATGAAATGTAGATTTTTGGAAACTTTTCCCTGCACACAGTGCCTATGCGCAGCGCAGTTCTCTTATGCGCAACGCAGTGTCTGTAAGCGTGGCGCCGACCAATTTTTCCCAATTTGAGGTAAAAAACCCATATTTTCTTGCCAAATGAAGGATGATATCGATGATGAGAGGTAATAAGAGTGCAAATGCAAGGAGATTGTGTCTTTTTAGCTCTTTTATAAACTTGAAATAACTTCCTTTTTAGGGATAATGGGCCCCACGTGTATTTTTCTAGCATGTCATTCATGTTTTGAACTTTGTAACCTTTGACATTGTGATTTTTTGGATTGTTATGACTTCTTTGGAACATTGAATCTTCTTTGGAACTTTGAACTTTTTCAAACTTTTGAACTGCAACTTTACTAACATGAAGTGCTTATTACATATAGAAACATAAAATTACATTTTTGAAGAAATATGCCTATTACCACTCCTCCAAATGCCAGATTTTATGAATGATAAATTTGGTGACCTTGAAACCCTAATGACCTAATGGAGACACTGAACTAAATAAAATCATGATGATGATGACTAAAATTATGATGACAATCTCTAAATGATGATACACTCAGCTGAGTGATGACATGGACCAGCAATTTAAAAATTTTGGAAGGAGCGGAAAATAGTCCTAAACCTAATACCCAGTAACCAAATTTTTTCTTGAAGACCTAATGAAATGAAAAAAAATTGACTATGAGACCCTAATAGGACATGATAAGATTTCATTTATCCCTGGTGACAGGATGTAAACACTAACACTAATAGAAGGTGTTTCTCTTTGTATCCTCGTAATGTGTTATCATTTCCTCCGTAAAAATTGGCCAAGTGACGAGCGGTTTACGAGAACAAAGTCATTTATACCATATAAATTGGTTTTGTTCTAAATATAAAGTTGCAATGCATACCTTTTGTGTGTTTTTTGTATTATGGAGCTCAAATTATTTCTCCATTTGTAGTATCTCAGTTATCGGATCCTTGCCATCAAACTTCCTTATATCTATCTTTGGAATATGGTGGGTCTTAAATCCAACATTAGAGTCTATGAAACCATGATTAACATTTATTTTGTTCTCATCATGAGTTTCCTCTACTACCTTTTCACCATTAGGAATATTTTCTAGCAGCAAATTTTCCAAACCTTCCTTCAAACGCTCCATTTCTTTCGTTAAAACCTTCCATGTTTCCTTCCATACCATCGATCTTAGCTTCAATGCCATCCAACTTAGCTTCCATGCCATCCATCATAACTTCCACGCCATCCATATTAGCTTCCATGTAATTCTTCAAACCAGACATCTTAGCTTCCACACCTTTATTCAAACCTTACATTTTAGCTTCCACTCCTTTCTTCAAAACATCCATCTTAGCTACCATTTCATTTTTTGTTACTCTTTGCGAGAGTGAAATTTGTTGCACTTGGTCTTGTAATTTTGATATATCATGTTGCACTTATTCCTCTTCATGAGTCATAGTAGAGCCTTATGAGCGCTTAATGGGTGTTGGATTATTTTTAGGGGACATTTTAGAACCCAATGCTGATATCTATTCTTCAATATTCCCTTGGAATCACTTCAAACTGCTTTTTCAAACAAGATGTATGCAATTTTTTTAAAAAATACACACCTTTTTCTTGATTTTGAGGAGCTCGATATTGAAACTGACGTATCTTTATAATTTTGGATCCCCAAGATTTTATCTTTGGTCCTTTAGAAACCCTATGAATCTTCTTTCCAATTCCACAAGTCTGACCTAATTTCGATTCTTCAAGACAAAGTTATGCCCAATCTCCCAAAATGACCTATTTATGGACTGTTTCAGTAGAGCGAAATTGTACGGCGTGACACGTGTCACTGTTTTCTCCTTCAGCACCGAAATTGATACATAGGAAACTAAAGTCCACAAAATTTCAGCCACTTTTTACAGAATTCCAATCTGATGCTCAGAGAGAGAGTTATGATGATTTTCCCAAGGTCGCCTCTTTGAGATGAAATTTGGGAGCCTGCAAAAACCCTAACTTCCAAAGATCATATCTCTGAAAATATTGTGATACAATATCTAATATTTTTCCACGAAGTTCCTCCGGATTTCAGTGCAAATGGTTGAACCTTCGTAAAAATAATAATAATAATAAATAAATAAATAAAATAAAATAGCGAAAATTCCATGATGACCTATTTGAATCAGTGAAACCCTAGAAGCGAAAGCTTTGATACCAAATGTTATGAATCCAGCTCACAAAATAGAAGAAAAGAGAGATCCTCGACTTAGAAATCAGCCACTTTGAGGGGGAAACCTCCTTTACATTACATAAATGAACAATTCTTAGATGATTCAAATGACAAAACCTGCTTTCTATATTTAGGAGTCCATGGGGTCACAATATAATCCTAGTCGACCTAACAATAATAATTTAAGGGCACAATGATAACAATAGTGGGCTATTATGGGAGACAATAATAATAATATGGGGACTACAGGGGTACAAAAATAACAATAAGGGGGCTACACTAACAACAATAAGGGACTACACTAGTAATATAGGGTCCTAACAGTTATGGTCCATTTGATGATGTATTGATAAGCATGAATTTTTCATGGGATTAATGGCCTTATGCTAACATGTTGTTGCAAGAATTGTTCACCCATGATAGTGTTGGGATTGCACTAGTGAAATGTTTGAGAAATGAAGTTGATTTTCCCTGTGGACTAACTGTCAATTTTTTATGTTGAATGCTAAGGTATTTTCAATCCTTGTCAGAGGTTGTTGTATATTTGTTGTTGATAACCCTCATAGTTGTGTCCTTTTTACTTAAACATGAGTATATGCAAGTGATATTGAATCCATTTTCATTATTGTTTATCTAGTGGGCTGATACAATCATGGAAGTAGGTTTTTTGTTGTTGAAGAGTTGTTTTTATCTCTATGTTCACAAGAAGAATTTCTCTTGGAAGTAGTTCTATTTCGGGTGATTTTCCTTGAGGGTCTTTCCTTGATTTTGCAACTCTACATTGACACCAGAATGCTCTGTTTATTTTTCATATTTACAATTACTTTTTTTTTATTAAGTTCTATTTATATCATTTTATTTATAGTCGTATTTTTTTTATGAAAAAAGTATTGTTTGATGTTTCATGAGTTATTACATCATATTGCATGTTCAATTGCATTTCTATTACAACACCCAAGATCATATTAACAACCAAAAAAAGTCACCATATATGCTTGTGTGATTTACTTTTGTACATGTGTGGATTAGTTTACAAGTATATTTCTCTTCGTGACTTGTGAAAGCATCTGGATATCTTGTCCTATGACACTCATTTAGGTTACTGCAACTTCATATTGTACTAGCACAAAAGGTGCATGAAACTTCACAAGCTCCATATGAACCTTGGCTTGACAATTAAATGTATTGCATTTTGGTTGTCTTTTTGCACAATTAGAAAGGTAAGTAAAAGGAATCTCAATATTGTTCATCAAACCTCTTAATAACATCAACTTAAGGGATAGAGAAGTAACCCTCCCCATTTTTAAACCTGTGTTAACGTCATTTCTATTTAGATGCTTTGTTAGGTAGAGTGTCATCCTATCAAGTAAGGGAATTGAGAGCGTGATAAATCTCAACACTCTTAAACCTAGAGACTTCTCTTTTAATCCAAAATATTTTTCTAATTTGGTCACCAATGATTGTATGACAATATTTAAGCATTGATTCAATTATTAACATTAAGTCTCATATGACAATTAAATTATTGTTTCTTCTATCATCAATTAACATAATATTTGTTACAAAGTAAGATCTTTTGCTTTATTATTTGTAGTTTTACCTAGTTCCCATTTAAAGGTGTTTTCCAAGTTTATTCACCTTTTAGTAATATAGTGTAGGAGTGATGGACTAATTTTCAATGTTTAACCTTGGAACATTTGAAGTTAAGATTTGTAAATTGCATAAAGTATTAATTAATCTAAGTAGTTCAATAATTTATCGTATAATATCCATTAACCAAGTTTATTTGAAAAGCATTGTTTAATGGCAATAAACAATTGAAATATAAAATATTTAAGATAACACACCTCTCTAATCAAGGGAAGTCCAATGTCGAATGAACTTAGCTCGAGTGGCATGGAACACATTTTGTATCCCCAACTGCGTGGTTCAATTCTTTGGAAACATGTTGTAAGTTAGTCATTGTGGCATATATGAAAAAAATGTTCTACTTGGTGAAATGGTGACAATTGTATATACGAAGTTATTGATTCCACTAAGCGGAATGTACTCATTCTTGTTTAAAAAAATCAAAAATCAAAAAATCAAGGAAAGTTCCACAAAAGAGAGTTGGTTATCTTTACAATCCTCAAAGAAATTGTATATTGACATACAATGTTATACATGAATTGGATAAAAGGTGGTGCTTCTTGAAAATCATAAACATAAGATTGTAAATGTTGCATGTATGTTAAATTTTGTTTCAAGTATTACTTGATTGTATCAAAATAAGTGAGGAGTATTTTATAACTTAGTGTGATAGAGATTACTCAATCCCTAATGTTGATGTGATACATGGTATAAGTTGGTTAATTATAATATTAAAAATAATAATAAACTAATATCCTTGTATATATGAAATGTGTAACATCTATGTTTATGTGTCACAATATAAAAAATAAATATAAAATCTATAAAGTAAAGAATAATAATATTAATCAATAATACCAAGTATTAATTAATATTTACACAAGGCATTTAAACTCAAGATCTTTTAAGTACCAAGATATTTTCATCTAAACTTTTTTATATTCCTCAATGTTTAATAAATTCAAAGTTAAAATGAATCTAACTTGATAGATAGTGGCAAAATAATAAATTTCAAAAATTTGCAATGTTAGGGCCCTAACCTAACATCCATAATTTGGTGATATTGAAGAGTTAGTAAATTAATGTACAATCACTAGTATAGTCCCTTATTATTGTTAGTGTAAACCCCTTATTGTTATTATTGTACCCTTGTAACCCCCATTTTGTTATTATTGTGCCCTTAAATTATTATTGTTAGGTCGGCTAGGATTACATTGTGGCCCACTAGGATTACATTATGGCCCCATGGACTCCTATATATAGAAAAGGAGGTTTTGTAAATTGTATCATCCAAGAATTGTTCATTTATGTAATGTATTGGAGGTTGCCCCCTCGAAGTGGCTCATTTCTAAGGCGTTGATATCTCTTTTCTTCTATTTTTGGAGCTGGTTACACAACATTTGGTATCAAAGCTTTGGATTCTAGGGTTTTCGCTACTCAAAACTGGTCATTGTGGCATTTTCGGTATAACTTTTTTTCTAAAAAGGTTCAAAAGTTGAAATTTTTAGAGTGCGAAGCCGAATTCCTGAGGAACATATTCGCAAAATTTCAGAGCTTGGTTCTCAATAGAGATATGATCTGTGGAAGTTAGGGCTTTTTGTAGGCTCCTAAATTTGACCTAAACAGATCATTGCGGAATTTGCGCTATAATGTTTTTTCTACGAAGATTCAAAAGCTGAAATTTTTGGAGAGCGAAGCCGAAATCCTAAGGAACATTGTCGCAAAATTTCAGAGCTTGGTTTGCAATAGTTTTGGAGATATGATCTGTGGAAGTTAGGTATTTTTCAGGCTCTCGAATTTCATCTCAAAGAGGTTATCATGGGAAACATATTCATAGCTCTCTCTCTGAGCATTGGATTGGAATGTTGTAAAAAGTGGCCACAATTACACGGACTGTAGTTTTCTTTCTATCAATTTCAGAGCCAAAGAAGGACACAGTGACACTTGGCAAGTTGTACAAGTTCGCTCTACTGAACCAGTCCATAATTTTGTCATTGTGGGATATCGGACATAACTTTGCCTTGAAGAATCTGTAGAAATTTGAATAATAGCTGAATTATTCACCGAGATTATCCTGATTACACACTATTTAAGCTTCAAGCATAATACATAACCTCTTCTACAATTGATCATCAATATGCGGAAATAGAAAGCAGTCGCATGCGCTCATTAAAACAATAATCAAGCACACATATCAACACAGTATGTAATGGGGAAAGCAATAGCTAAAAACCCCCAAATATCTGTATAATATAATGATAGAGAATCATGTAACAATAATAGTACAATACTCCTCACAAGTACTCAGTACTATCTCCAATAGTTACACACAAACTAGCTCAGATCTGAACAAGTCACAGGTTCAAATCTCCTCCACTGTTTGCCTGCCTCTCTTGCACAATCCAAGGTATGAATGAATGAGATCCAAGTTCGAATCCCCCTAGCTTGTCTTCACGCAATCCTCATTGGAAATCGCCATCAATGTGTGTGCAAATCTCATGCCCACGGAGTATAGTCACGGCGATAGTCACACTCACCCTTTCACCCACCTCTGCTGCTTTGGTCTCAGGCTTGTCCATACGTGTGAGTTAGCTGATGTGTTCTTTAGTTGATTTATGAGTTAATAATTAGTGAATTAATTAATAATTAATTCACACCCTCATCACTAGTGTATTTATCGGTTAGACTAAATACAACTAGTTCAACTAAGTACGAGCACGAACAACTCCACCAAGTGTCTCATCAACTCCACCAGACTCTGCCACATGAGTTCTAACTGAAGTCAACCATGCAATAGCTCAACTAACCCTTAGGAAAAGCATATTTCCTTCTGTCAGCTGCATGTGCACATCCAAGCATCAAGCCAAGAGTGCTCCAAGAGGATAAGATAATGTTTATAGTCTAAATATTATTAAGGGTTAATAATATTTAGTGACATTACAATTGCTTGGCGGTCTAAAAATAGAAACCGCCCAATGTCTAAAAATAGAGGTCCATCTATTTTTACCAACTAAAACCAATCATCCATAAATAGCATCATGCAACTCATAGACCATGATCCATAGTCTAAAAATAGACTTTGCGCCAAAAATACCCTGTGGGCCCACTTAGTGAAGGCGACTCCTTTCCACTAAGCTCATCATCTTGTTGCAATATCAACACTCCCTCTCAACAAGATATGGATTATTTTCAACCCCTATCCTGCTTCTGTGGTATTCGATTTTTCTCCTGGTGAGCGCCTTTGTCAAGATATCAGCATCCCGATCCTCCGTAGGAATGTATGAAAGTAACATGATTCTCCGCTGCACACAATATCTGATATGATGATACCAGATGTCAATGTGTTTATATCTATCATGAAATACTGGATTAACCAAGAGTTTGATGCAAATCTGATTATCACAATAAATCACAGTAGGCTCTAAGTGTGAACCGAACAACCCAACTAGGATCTTCCTCATCCATATAGCCTCGCATGCAGCCAAACTCGCTGCCATATACTCGGCCTCTGCTGAACTGAGTGCCACGGATCTCTGCTTCCTACTGTACCAAGAAACTGTTGTCGACACGATGCGAAAATCCCTCCGGATGTGCTCTTTACCGTCGTGGGATCTGCCCAATCTGCATCCGTGAAGCCACACAGCTTCACCTCATCCTCATGTCTGTACCACAAACCATATCCTGATGTGCCTCTAAGATAACGCAATACATTCTTGTCTGCCTTCCAGAAGAGCTTGGTAGGCTTAACAATAGCTTGCGAAAGCTGGTTAACAACATAGCATATATCGGGTCGTGTATTGACCAGATACATAAGCGACCCCACCAACTGTCGATAAACAGTGGCATCCACTACCTCTGCTGAAGTAGCATCCTCCTTCCTCCAACCACCAAGAAGAGGAGTATCAACAGACTTGCAGCCATGCATTTTGAACTTCTCCAGTATCTCCCGGGCATACTTTCCTTAAGAAACAAACAGTCCATCACTGCGCTGCCAAATTTCCAATCCCAGGAAATAATGAAGGAGGCCCAAGTCCTTCATCTCAAACTCCTTTGCAAGATCAACCTTGCATGAGTGTATCAACAGTTCATCACCTATAAAAATCAAATCATCTACATAAAGTACAATGATCAGCAACTTACCCTCCACCAAAATCTGGTATAGGTGCGGATCCGCCTCACTCTTAGAGAATCCAAGTCCGGTGAAATAACTTTCTGTCCAAGTGTGTACCAAGCACGAGGTGCTTGTTTCAACCAATACGAGTGCTCTCTTGAGTCTGCACACATGCAACTCACTGCTGAAGATCTCAAAACCTTCGGGTTGCTCTATGTACACCTCCTCCTCAATGACTCCATTGAGGAATGCAGTCTTCACATCCATCTAATGAATGTGCCACCCCATCTGCATTGAGAGAGAAAGAATCGTCCGTATGGAGGAATACCTTGCGAAAGGTGCAAAGGTCTCCTCATAATTGATCCCCTCAATCTGTGAAAAGCCTCGGGCAAAAAATCTTTCCTTGTACTTCTCCACACTCACGTCAGCTGCCTACTTCACTTTGTAGATCCATCTCGAACCCACCACTGAGTTCCCCTCTGGCCTCAGGACAATCTCCCATGCAATGTTTCTGATAATCGAATCATACTCTTCCACCATGGCATCTACCCATGCAGGGTCCTCCACAGCTTCCTCGAAAGAGGATGGCTCTGTCATGACACATTTTCTCACAAGAGCGATGTATCCAGTGTACTAGTCCAGTGACTGTCTCTGTCTGTGCTGTGCTGTAGGTGGTCCTACAACCTTCTCTGCATCTCGAGCCAGTCGTTCAGAATCTGTAGTGCGCTTGCGCCCTCTGATGGTTGGCGCTGCATGAGTGGTCTCTTCCACTTCATGAACTTCCTCTTGTGGCTAATCCACATCCGGAAGCTCCTCCTTAGGAACTAATAGCTCCTCATCTGCATGCAAGTGTGGCTCCCTCTCAAGCAAACACTTCATGGCTTTCTCCTCACAGGGGGTGATATCCCGTCGCACAACGAGTCTTGCGGCCCCAATCGCTGATACACATGATAGTTGTGGGGAGTATCGGTGTACCCCACAAATATCCCAACCTGCGGTCGGATCCGGCTTCTTTACGGCATCCTTGATCACATGCATGTAGACGGGTGAGCCAAAAATCCTCAAATGGGAAATGCTCCGAGGCTTCTTGCCGAAGAAACACCTCCTGGGTGTACTCATGCCAAGTATCTTGTGAGGACAACGGTTATATCTTGCAGTAGTGCATGCCTCCGCCCACAAGTGAATGGGTAGGCCCTGATCATGCAACATCACCCGTGCGGCACCCACGATCGTTCTTTTCTTCCGCTCAGCAACCCCGTTCTGCTGTGGGTTATGGGGTGCTATGAGCTCTCTCTGAATTCCTTCTGCACTGCAAAAGTCCTTGAATTTAGCAGAGATGAATTCACCACCATTATCGCTCCTAAGAGCCTTCACATGCTTCCCCAATTCCCTTCTCAACCAGCGCCTTGAACTCACAAAACTTTGAGTATGTCTCGCTCTTCTTCTGCATGAAGAAGATCCAACACTTCCAAGAAAAATCATCAACAAAGATCACATGGTACTTGGTAGCTGCGCCAGAAGCTGCAAAGGTCCACACACGTACGTGTGAATTCTCTCAAGGATCATCGTGGCGCGACTATCCTTCTCGTGAAATTTGGCTTTCACAAATTTTCCCAAGGTACACCCCTTGCACTGATCTGACTGCGCAAGAGTGCCCTTAGGAAGCCCAGTAGAAATCTGTTGCAGTATCTTCAAAGCTCCATGGTGAAGGTGGCCCAATCTCCGGTGCCACAACTCGCCGTCATCCTGGCTCACCACTCCTTCCACCTTGCATGCCATTGCTGCGGAGCCATCTACTTGTAGCTGATAGAGGTTCTTGACTCGAACCCCTATCTTCCAGGTTTCTCCAATTTTCTTACTGTGCAGTAAAGCTTTTCCCTCACTGAATACAACATCGTACCCCTTGTCTTCTAACATCGCCATAGAGATCAGATTCTTCTTCAATCCTGGAACATGCATCACTTCCTTCAATACGAAGGGTTTACCAGACTCCCTCTCAAAGGAAATGGTAATGATACCGGTCGCACTGTATCTACCATCATCGCCCATCTCGATGTGCACTCCAAGATCTTTCTCATCCAGATCTGAAAACAAATCCCGATCTCCGGTCATGTGAAAAGACGCACCACTGTCCAAGAACCATACTGATCCCATCACACTTGAGACCAAGCATGAGATCAGTGAAAAATACAGCTCAAACTGGGAGGCTAAGGCCTCTCCCGCTACAGATCCAGCAGCATGCTTATTTTTCTTCTTCTGCGGACAATTTGTGGCATAATGTTCGTGTTGGTGACAGTGAAAGCACTTCAACTTGGACACGTCTTGCTTCTTGCCTTTCGCACCAGACTGAGAATCTTTCTTGCTCTTCCCCTTCTTTGCTTTGGCATCCAAAGCGCAATTTTCTTCATCAGATGCCTTTCATGAAGATCCATCCCTGGTAGTCCGCCTTATCTCCTCTTGCATGAGATCCGACCAAAGTCGCTCCCATCCCGGAAACTTCTCCCGACCATTGACAGAGTCCTGATAGGAATTCCAATTCTTCAGAAGACCAAGGAGAGCCAGGTCCACCAAGTCCTCATCATTGACAGTCACCACCACACTTCCCAGCTCATCCCTGCATTGGGTGAACTTTGTGAGGTACTTGGCGATACTGTCGCCTTTCTCCATCTTAATGTTTCTGAGTTTATCCTTGAGTGCCAACTTCCTCTGGTCACTCTTGCTTTGGAATAGATCTGTCAACGCTTTCCACATCAAGTATGGAGAAGATTTTCCATGCAGGCTGGATACAATGTGATCCTTTACGCCCTCCAACAGAATCCTTCGACATTTCGCCATCTTCTTTTGCCAAGCCTCAACTTGAGCAGCATCAGTAGGCTTTGGGACCTCAGCATCTATGAACTCCTTCAGCCCGTTATCATCTAATACCACCTCCATTCTTTCCTTCCATGCAACATAATTCGAACTTCCCTCAAGGGCATACTCGAGTCGCAAACCGTTGAAAGACATTTCAACTCCGGCACCAAGAAAACAAACTGCTGCAAAATTCGAATTCCAAGCTCAAAACTCAACTACTTCTGGATCTGTGAGAAAAAATTATTTCTAGCACAGAGATTGACTGTAGGGGCGTTTACTGGATATATCACCTTTCAAAGGAAATGATGGATCCAGAGGCTACCTGGCCCGCTTACAGACTCTGTCTACCGAAATCAATTGTAATCACTGTAATAGATCCGATGATCGATTCTCGCTCCGATACCATGTAGAAATTTGAATAATAACTGAATTATTCACCAAGATTATCCTGATTACACAATATTTAAGCTTCATGCATAATACATAACCTCTTCTACAATTGATCATCAATATGCGGAATTAGAAGCAGTCTTATGCGCACATAAAACAATAATCAAGCACACATATCAACACAGTATGTAATGGGGAAAGCAATAGCTGAAAACCCCCAACTATTTGTATCATATAATGATAGAGAACATGTAACAATACATAGCACAAAGCTCTCACAGCTCTCAGCACTATCTCACATGCTACACACAAACTAGCTCAGATTTGAACAAGTCACAGGTTCAAATCTCCTCCACAAGTCTGCCTGCCTCTACTGCGCAATCCAAGATGTGAATGAATGAGATCCAAGTTCGAATCCCCTAGCTTGTACTGCGCAATCCTCATTGGCAATCTCCATCAATGTGTGTGAAAATATCATGCACAGGTATAGTCACAACTGATAGTCACACTCACCCTTTCACCCACCTCTAACACTGGTCTCCACTGAACTGTCCATGCATTGCAGTTAACTGATGTGTTCTTTAGTTGATTTATGAGTTAATAATTAGTGAATTAATTAATAATTAATTCACACCACTCATCACTAGTGTATTTATCAGTTAGACTAAATACAACTGGTTCAACTAAGTTAAACCGAACACAACTCCACCAACTGTCTCATCAACTCCACCAAACTCTGCCACATGAGTTCTAACTGAAGTCAACCATGCAATAGCTCAACTAACCCTTAGGAAAATCGTATTTCCTTCTGTCAACTGCATGTGCCACATCCAAGCATCAAACTGAAGTGCTCCAAGAGGATAAGATAATGTTTATAGTCTAAATATTATTAAGGGTTAATAATATTTGACTGTTCTATTTTTAGCCCGACAGTCTAAAAATAGAAACCGCCTAATGTCTAGAAATAGAGGTCCATCTATTTTTACCAGCTCGACCAATAATCCATAAATAGCATCCTGCAACTCATAGACCATGATCCATATGTCTAAAAATAGACATAGTCTAAAAATAGACTTTGCACCAAAAATAGCCTGC
Organism: Pinus albicaulis; assembly: GCA_034641835.2. NCBI lineage: Eukaryota > Viridiplantae > Streptophyta > Pinopsida > Pinales > Pinaceae > Pinus > Pinus albicaulis. Next base: position 770,855,473 of record CM076575.1, on the reverse strand, counting down.
GGGCCCACTTAGTGAAGGCGACTTCTTTTCACTAAGCTCCATCTTCTTGTTGCATTTTCAACAGAATCAAAATCAGTTCAGACCTATGACATTTTAAAGAAGCTTCAGAGGGCTACTAGAAGGCAGAATTTCACATATTGAGGATCCAAAATTATAGAGATAATTCAATTTCAATATAGAGCTCCTCAAAAGCAAGTAAAAAGTGTGTATCTTTTTTCCCGAATTGCATCAATCTTGTTTGAACAATCAAGTTGAATTGATTCCAAGGGCATATTGTAGAATAGATATCAGTATTGGATTCTAAAATGGCCCCTAAAAATAATTTAACACCCATTAAGCCTTTAGAAGGCTCTACTATGACTCATGAAGACGAAGAATGGCAACATGACATATCAAAATTACAAGAGCAAGTGCAACAAATTTCGCTCTCGCAAAGAGCAACAAAAAATGACATGGAAGTTTTGAAGAAAGGCGTGGAAACTAATATGGATGGTTTGAAGAAATGCGTGGAATCTAAGATGGATGGTTTGAAGAATGGCATGGAATCTAAGATAGATGGCATGGAAGCTGGCATGGAATCTAAGATGGATGACATGGAAGCTAAGATCGATGAGAAAATGGAAAACATGAAGAATGATCTAAAAGAAAACATGGAAGTTTTGACAAAGTTGATACAAGAAATGTTTCCTAATGGTGAAAAGATAGTAGAGGAAACTCATGATGAGAACAAAATAAATGTTAATCGTGATTTCATAAAATCTAATGTTGGCAGGAAGAACCAACATATTCCAAAAATGGATATGAGGAAGTTTGATGGAAAGGATCCTGTAACATGGATACTACAGATGGAGCAATATTTTGATCTCCATAATGTGCAAAACACACAAAAGGTACGCATTGCAACTTTACATTTAGAACAAAATACATTTGTATGGTATCGATGGCTTTGCTCCAGTAAAAAAATTGTCACTTGGTCAATTTTTACAGAGGAAATGATAGCACATTATGAGGATACAAAGAGCAACACCTTCTTTAGCCAATTGATAAATCTCAAACAAAAGGGCTTAGTGGGGGAGCACATTGAGGACTTCCAAAAATTGAATATAAGGGTAATTGATATTTCAGAGGAACACGGGATTGATCTCTTCATAGGTACTTTAAAGGATAACATCCAACATGAAGTTCACGTTTTGGAACCTGATTCATTGGAGAAGGCATTCAGGTTGGCAAGAAAAATTGAATGTAAAATTATGGCGACAAGTAAGCCTACCACTCACTTCTATAAAGAGGGAAGTGTTGCTACTCCTATATTTCCACAACCTACAAGGTTGACACCACAACAATTGGAAGAAAAAGGAGCAAAAGGGCTTTGCTACAGTTGTGATAGAAAATACACTAAAGGTCATAAGTGTAATGAAAAGAAATTATTTTACATAGATTGTGAAGAGGAAGAAGGAAATGAACAAGAAGAGGATATACACCAGGAACCAACCCAAGAAGAGGAAGAAATGAGTCTGACCATATCGTGTAATGCATTGGCAGGAATTACCACTCCTCAAACTCTCAATATAGAAGGACATATCAAGAAGAAAAAGGTAATAGTGTTGATTGATTCAGGTTGTACCCATAATTTTATTCATTGTAAGGTAGCCAAGGAATTGAATTGTTTCCTATACCCAGCACCAGAATGTCAAGTGATGGTGTCAAATGGAGGAACTATAAATTGCTCTGAAAAATGCCATAATATCAAGCTAACCATGGGGTAATATGTATTGAATATTCCAATGCTTTCCACTCCTATGGGAGTTGCTGATGTTGTACTAGGAGTACAATGGTTACAATCTTTGGGGACAGTAGCTTTTAATTTTCAAGAACTTTTCTAGAAATTTTTTTTTAGAAGGAAAGGAAGTTGAATTACGGGGTATTGTAGGGAATTCGGGAAAGATAATAATCTCTAATGTCATGACAAAGCTTCTAAAGAAAGAACAACGAGGCGTAATTGCACAATTATGCTCACTAGAAGTTGCAACATCAAAATCATCTATTTCTGCAAATCTCCAAAAAGTCTTGGATAATCATTCCAAGGTTTTTGAAACTCCCAAAGAACTCCCACCTATTCATGATCATGATCATGCTATTCATTTGATTCCAGGAAGTGTTCCTCCAAACATCAGGCCTTATAGATATCCTTATGTCCAAAAGAGTGAAATTGAACGTATGATTGCAGAAATGTTAGAGGCTGGTATAATTAAACCTAGTCAAAGTTCTTTCTCTGCTCCTGTAGCATTGGTACACAAGAAGGATGGATCATGGCGCATGTGTCCGGATTATAGGGAGCTCAATAAGCTCACCATTAAAGATAAATTTCCATTCCTATGATTGATGAATTATTGGATGAATTACATGGAGCAATTTATTTTACCAAGTTGGATATTCGTTCAGGATATCATCAAATTAGAATGAAGACTGAAGATATTCCAAAAACAGCATTTCGAACTCATGAGGTTCATTATGAATTTTTGGTCATGCCTTTTGGCCTTACCAATGCACCTTCTACATTTCAAGGGTTGATGAATTCCATTTTCAAACCCTTCCTTATAAAATTTGTGCAAGTATTTTTTGATGATATACTAATCTACAACAGGTCTTGGAAGGATCATGTTGAACATGTTGACAGGGTGCTCAAACTATTGCAGGAGAAACAATTATATGCAAAAACATCCAAATGTTTCTTTGGAGTACAAGAGGTGGAATATCTCGGTCATATTGTATCTCACGAGGGTGTTAAGGTAGACCCTAACAAAATTAAATCCATTAAAGAATGGAAATTCCCCACAACCATAAGGAAGTTGTGAGGATTTCTTGGGTTAACAGGGTATTATCGCAAGTTTGTTAAGAATTATGGGAGAATAGCAGCACCTCTAACAACATTATTGAAGAAAGATGCATTTTCATGGACTCCTGAAGCAAGTAAGGCCTTTGAACATCTTAAAGAGGCAATGTGCCTAGCACCGGTCTTAGCTACGCCAGACTTCACAAAAACCTTTATTGTGGAATGTGATGCCTCAGGAAATGGAATTGGTGCTGTATTAATGTAGGAAGGAAGACCCATTGCTTTTGAAAGTCGTCCAATCAAAGGAAAGTATTTACAGAAACCTATTTATGAGAAGGAAATGTTAGCAATACTGCATGCACTAAAGAAATGGCGAACTTACCTAATGGGAAGACACTTGAAGGTAAAAACTGATCATGATAGTCTTAAACACTTTTTGGAACAAAGACTATCTTCAGAAGAGCAGCAAAAATGGGTCACAAAGATGTTGGGTTATTACTTTGAAATAATCTACAAAAAAGGAAAGCTTAATGTTGTTGCAGATGCACTCTCAAGAAAGAATGAAGAGGTGGAAGCATTGCTTTGTGCCATTTCTATTATTCAACCAGATTGGATAACTGAAGCAAGAGATGAATGGAAGAAGGACAAAGATGTATGGATACTCATTCAAAAGTTGCAGCAAGATCCTAGTACATCTGATAAATTTAGTTGGAAAAATGATTCCTTATGGTACAAAGATCGCTTATATCTTTGTAAGAATTCCCAACTAAAACAAAAGATTCTTCTGGAATTGCACACTTCCCCTTTAGGAGGACACTCAGGATTTTTAAAAACTTACCACAGGGTGAAGAAAGAATTTTTTTGGGATGGCCTTAAATCTGATATTCGAAAGTTTGTGGTGAAATGTTTGGTTTGCCAGCAGAATAAAGTGGAAACAATTAAGACCCCAGGACTTCTACAACCTTTATCCATTCCAAGTCAACGTTGGGAGGAGATTTAAATGGATTTTATCACAGGTTTACCTAAGTCTGAAGGAAAGAGTGTCATCATGGTGGTAGTTGATAGACTTACCAAGTATGCACACTTTTGTGCATTATCTCATCCATTTAAAGAAAGTACAGTTGCTGCTACATTTATGGACACGATTCAAAAGCTACATGGAAGCCCGAGGGTTATTGTGAGCGACAAAGATCCCATTTTTACAGGAAATTTTTGGATGAAGTTATTTTCTTGTTTGGGTACTCAATTAGCTCATAGCTCATCTTATCATCCTCAATCTGATGGTCAAACTGAGATAGTAAATAAATGTTTGGAAGGATATCTTCGTTTTTTTGTATCTGAAAAACAAACACAATGGGTCAAGTGGTTACCTCTCGCGGAATGGTGGTATAACACTTCCTTCCATACGGCAGCAAAAATGACCCCATTTATGGCACTTTATGGATATCATCCACCATCGATCACATCATCTTTAAGGGAAAATTCGAAGGTTCAAGCAGTGGAAGATCACATCGAACATCAGCAAGAAGTTCTCCAACTCTTAAAGGATAACCTGAATTTGGCACAAAATCGAATGAAACAACAGGCAGATCAACATCGCAGTGAGAGAAGTTTGATGTAGGAGATTGGGTATTTTTACGGCTACAACCATATAAACAAATGTCCCTCAAGCAAGCTAAGAAGGATAATAAATTATCGCCAAAGTACTATGGTCCTTACAAGGTGGTGCAAAAGATTGGTACTATGGCATACAAATTGGAGCTTCCTGCTTCTTCACGAGTGCATCCAATTTTCCATGTTTCATGCTTAAAGAAGGTTATAGGTGAAAATCTTCCAGTTCAAACAATATTGCCGGAACTTGATGAGGAAGGAAAAATCATATTGGAACCAGAAGCGGTCATGGAAACAAGAACTCGACAACTACGGAATCGATCAATTTCAGAGTATCTCATCGAGTGGAAGAACTTACCCACTGAAGATTCTACATGGGAGGATGAGAATTTTATACAGAAGCACCCAGAGCTACTCAAGTGTTGAGGACAACACTTTTTTGAAGGAGAGGGGCTTGTTAGGTCCCTATATTACTAGTATAGTCCCTTATTGTTGTTAGTGTAACCCCCTTATTGTTATTATTGTACCCCTGTAACCCCCATATTGTTATCATTGTGCCCTTAAATTATTATTGTTAGGTTGGCTAGGATTACATTGTGGCCCCACTAAGATTACATTGTGGCCTCATTGACTCCTATATATAGAAAGGAGGTTTTGTAATTTGTATCATCCAAGAATTGTTCATTCATGTAATGTATTGGAGGTTTCCCCCTCGAAGTGGCTTATTTATAAGGCGTTGATATCTCTTTTCTTCTATTTTTGGAGCAGGTTTCACAACAAATTTACACCCATTAGATAATTCGTGTATCTTTATTTGATGTAAAAGTTCATCTCTATTAAATACGGCCCACTAGGTAGTTGGTACAATAGAATAATGAGTTACTATAACTTTTCTATAAATAGACCTATAAGGTTATGTGATATTTTTTCAAGTATTATTGTTGTAATTGGAGCTATCCCCATAAGTGGTTTCTCCCTCTAACAATCCCATGAACATTGTTATCTCTTTTGGAAATAATTAATACAATGGTTTTATTTCACAAGATAATCTCATTATGTCTTTTATATCTTCTTATCCATTCATTTTTATCTAAACATGGACTAATTTTAATAGTTAAGGATCATTACAAGTGTTGCAAAAGACCACTTGGAAAAGAGGTGGAAGAACTTTTTACCTATACAACAATAAAATCCATTTACAAAACCTTTTGTGTAGAATCTAAAGAAACTTGGTTCCTTTCGAAACAAATATATCAAAGTTTGAAATAGGGAAAAAATATTTCAAATGGAGTTTGGAAAGTGAAGATATCGCTAATCTAAATCATATTTTTTCTTTACTCTCCTTTTCTTTTTTCTTTTTCCAATTTTTTCCACAATGGTCGTGCATATTACAATGGCATATATATTTTTACAAGGTGCCCAATTTTATAACAAATCAGTGCCAATAAATTCAAATTGGCTACAAGATTTCATAATTGTGATCATAATATAGATTTTGATCAATACTAATGGAATTGGAATCATTTTAGATTTGGCACCTCAAAATCCTAGCCACACAAAGAACCTTCATTAGAAATTAAGTTATTTTTTGTTTGGATTTTAAAATAAATAAATAGGACTTGTTCCAACATCTTTGAATAACACAAAGATATGTTGTCAAATGTGTAAACTTGCGGTTGGGGAAGAATATATGCAAAAGAAATAAGTGGATTCCCCTAGTTGGACACCAGTGTAACCTTTGTTGGTACTCCTTTGAGAAGCATTTCATCAAACGTCAAATGTATATGGAATAGCACTTCAACATATCCTTAGGTATCTAAGGAGTCCCATAGGTTCACCTAAAACTAGCCTTACAAAACATTTTTGGTCATCATGTTGTTGTAGTATACAAAGAGAAACACTTAGGGAGGTCACTCTCACATACCAAAGAATTGGCTTGTATGAATAAGGGTATAGTATATCCTCCTTATTTAGCACTATGAAATATTTAACCAAGTACTATTGTTGGAAACCTTCCAATATATCATAAATCTATAATAATTGACATTCATTTGACCTTATGACCCTAAATAATCCCTTAAACCAATGGTGTCTACTTGGAAATCATCCAAGGATAGGAACATCAACAAGTTATACATCATACTGGCACACCTAACCACAAATGTGAACAAGCATGCAAGGTTGGATGGAGAGCTCACTAACCTAGATGAATCAATTGACCACCTCAACCACCAAGTTTCCCAACTCAACACCAAGATCCATGACAAGTTAGATATGCTTTCCAACCAACTTACTAAACTTAAATACAAATGAATTCAATAGAATATGGATTTTTTGATAGAAGTGGATGAATTATCCAATGGGGGAGGATATTTTCCAAGGCTACACTTTCAAGATAATCAACATAATATGTGGCACAAATTCCTTCCAGTTGACATGAAAAATTTTAATGGTTCTAATCGCATTGGTTGGGTTACCCAAATGGAATGTTAATTTTCTCTTTGTAGATGTAATTATGACATGATGAAACTTAAAGTGGGGTTCTATTGATTCTCGGAATGGACCAAGAAAGCAATAGGTTAAATCGCTCAATTAAGGTCCCAATTAGACCTATATTCATTTGGTATGATGATCCTCACTAGTATGTGGGCCTCATTTCCAGCTAAAGATTTTTTTCCTAGAAATGAGACTTTTTAGGAGATTATACTAATGAGTGGTACATGTAGTGAAATAGTGTTAATGAGTATGGCTAAGTTGAAAAATCTACCTATTCTAAATATAATTTTTTTATCCCAAGAGTTATATAATATGATGTATGAATTATTTTAATCTAAAATAGATTGAGATATAGAACATAAAACTATAACAATGCTTTAATCTGACTATAAGTGATATGTAGACCAAATAAATAGTTAAATGAAATTAACATAAAACTACAACATTCAAACATGAAAAATTTACTTAATCAATTATAAAGATTATGAATTGATTAGTGAATAGAAAATATACAATTACTAATCATGTACACATATGAAAACATTAATCAATTAAGAAAATAAATGAGATATTTATGAAAAGAAACAAAAAAAGCAACAATACCACATTCATTTATGTTTAGATTTAACAAGATGATGAGCTTAGTGAAAATTAAGCACCTTCACTAAGTGGGGCTCGCAGGCTATTTTTAGGTGTATGTATATTTTTAGACATGATGAGCATATTCTATAAGTTGCAAGATGTTATTTGTATATGGTTGATCAATTTGGAAAAATAGATGAAATTCTATTTTTAGAAAATTGGGCGAAGTCTATTTATAGATCGCTAATCTAAAAATAGATGCATGTCGATTATTATTAGCCCTTAATAATAATCCGACAATAATTATCAACTTGTTCTCTTGGAGCACTTTATTTCCGTGAACATATTTGGAAAATCAGTGGGCTGAAGGAATTATGCAATTCCTAGGGTGGTTGGTGACTCATGTATGGAGGATTCAGTTAGAATTGAAGTGGCAGAGTTGTGACAGAGTTGGAAGAGTAGTTATGGGAGTTGTTATTTAGTTTAACTCAGTTAAGTGAGTTAAACTCAGTTGTGCTATTTGTATCTAGTTCTAACTGAAGATACACTAGTGAGATTTTAGTGAAATAATTATTTAATTAATTCACAACTAGAGACTCACTTGCAACTGAACAAATATAGTAGTTAACTACTTGCATGTCAGTTCCAGTGGAGACCCAGTGGAGATATAGGTGGAAGGGTGAGATGGACTATCTATTGTGACTATAGTGATGCATTCAATGCATCTGACACACATTGGAGATGCCAATGTGGATTGCGTAGTCAAGGCAAGGCCAATTCGAATTCATTTAGGGGTCTTCTTCAGCAGGGATTGTGCAGTGGAGGCAGTCTGTCAGGAGGCAAGAAATTGGTGCATAGATATGCAAATTTCTGCATGATAGTGTGTGATGATTGTTGATTGTACTGAGAGCTTAATGTACTAAGATTTATATGATATTATTACATGATCCATTGATATACATAATATATGATAGATGGTGTTTTTAGCTTTAAGCTTTCCCATTAAACAACTGTGTTTATGTGCGATTGATTTTGCTTCATATGTGTTTTGCAATTGGCGATTTAATTTCTGCAAATAATTAAGTGGAAGGATTTTGTATTTAACATAAGTTAATTTGATAGATTAGGGGAGTCCGTTAATATACATGCATCTTGTAAAATTTCTACATGGTATCAGAGCAGTGTTAATCACTAAAGATTGCAATCTTGAAGCGGTGCTGAGTTTTGTGCTGGTGGAAAATTCAAATTTGCTGCAGAAATTTCTTGGTGTGACAGTTGAGTATTCATTGAAATGGATTTCAATGGGTTTTGGTTGGAGTATTCCCTTGAGGGTAGCTCAAACTACATAGCCTGGAAGGACAGGATGGAGGTGGTGCTTGAAGATAATGTTCTGAAGGAGTTCATCGATAGCGATGTTCCTAAGCCTACTTTTAGCGATGTTGCATTACTTCACACATGGCAAAAGAAGGTAGCGAAGACAAGAAGAATTATGTTGAAAGGTGTGAAGGACCATATTGTGTCAAGACTTTATGGGAAAGCCACTCCATTTGAAATGTGGAAGGCTTTGACAGATCTTTTCCAAAGCAGCAGCGACCATAGGAAGTTGGCGCTGAAATATAAGCTTAGAAAAATAAAATGGAGAAGGGCGAAAGTATTCCAAAATATCTCACGAAGTTTGTCCAATGTAGGGATGAGCTAGGGAGTGTGGGAATAATAGTTGCAGATGATGACTTGGTGAGCTTGGCTCTCCTTGGGTTACTGAAGATTTGGCACAGTTATCAGGACTCTATCAATGGACGGGAGAAACTGCTGGATTGGGAGCGACTTTGGTCGAATCTAGTGCAGGAGGAGATAAGCCGAAGTACCAGGGATGGCTCTTCATCGAAGAATGATGATGAAGAGAATTTCACTTTGGCTGCCAAAGCAAGGAAAGGGAAGGGGAAGAAATCCCATCCAAAATCCAAGGCTAAAGGCAAGAAGCTAGATTTGTCCAAAGTGAAGTGTTTTCATTGTCACGAACATGGGCATCTCACCACTAACTGCCCACATAAAAAGAAGAACAAGAAGTTTTATGGAGCTGCAACGGGTGAGGCCTTAGCCTCGCAATTTGAACTTTATTTCTCTTTGATCGCATCCTTGGTTTCAAGCACAATGGAATCGGTGTTGTATCTTGATAGTGGTGTTTCCTTCCACATGATGGGAGACAAGGAGTTGTTTAGTGACTTGGAGGAGAAAGATCTCCAAATGCATATAGAGATGGGCAACGATGGTACATACAGTGCGACTAGTATTGGAACCATTACCTTTGAGAGGGATTCAAGTAAACCATTTCTATTGAAAGATGTTATGCATGTTCCAGGTCTGAAGAAGAACTTGGTCTCAATCACGATGTTGGAGGATAGAGGTCATGACGTTGTTTTAAGTGAGGGAAAAGCTTTCCTATGACATAAAAAATAGGTCAAACCAAGAGGATAGGGATTCGAGTTAAGAATCTCTACAAGTTGGAGGTATAAGGATGCGCTGCAATGATGGGAAAAGCAAAAGAAGTGGTGAGCCAGGATGAGGGCGAATTATGGCACAGGAGATTGGGCCATCTAAATTATGGCGCCTTGAAGATTTTGTAGCAGATTTCTATTGGACTTCCCAAGGGTAATCTTGTGCAGTCAGATCAGTGCAAGGGATGTACGATGGGTAAGTTTGTGAAGACCACCTTTCATGAGAAGGAGAACCGTGCTTCGGTGATCCTGGAGAGAATTCACATAGACGTGTGTGGACCTTTCTCGGTTGCTTCAACAGCAAAACATAGGTATTATGTTATATTTTTTGATGACTATTATCGTAGATGTTGGATATTCTTCATGCAGAAGAAGAGTGAAACATTCTCAAAGTTCTGTGAGTTTAAAGCATTGGTGGAGAAGGAGTTGAGGAAGCAAGTGAAGGCTCTGCGGAGCAATAATGGTGGTGAATATATCTCAAATGAATTCAAATACTTATGTAGCAAAGAAGGAATTCGAAGAGAACTCATAGCGCCTCATAACCCACAGTAGAAGGGGGTCATGGAGAGGAAGAACATAACGATCATGGGTGCTGCACAAGCTATGTTGCATGACCAGGTCCTATCGATGCACTTATGGGCAGAAGCATGCAACACTGCGGTTTATGTGCAAAACCATTGTCCTCATAGAGTACTTGGCATGAGTACACCTAAAGAAGCTTTTACTAGTAAGAAGCTTGATATTTCTCATTTGTAGATTTTTGGCTCATCTGTTTACATTCATGTGACAAAGGACGCCAAGAAGAATCTGGAGCCAACTACAGAAGTTGGGATATTTGTGGGGTACATAGAAACACGCCATAATTATCATGTGTATTTTCCAAACAGTCGGATTATTGTGGTGCGATGAGATATAAAATTCAATGAGGAGAAAGCCATGAAGTTGTCGCTTGAGAGGGAGCTACACTTGCATGCAGAGGAGGAACTTCTTGTTCCCAAAGATGAGCCTCAAGATTTGGATCAGCCGCAGGAGGAGGATCATGGAGTGTAGGAGTCCACTCATGTAGAGCCAAACATTAGAACAAGAAGAAGGCGTACCACAAAAGCTGAGAGACTGAAGCTTGATGCGGCACAGAATGTTGGAGTCCCTACATCACAGCGCATACAGAGACAGACACCTGACCGATTCACTGGATACATGGCTCTCATGAGCAAGTGTAACGTGACAGAGCCATCCTCCTTTGAGGAAGTAGCGTAGGAGCCCACATGGGTAGATGCCATGGTGGAGGAGTATGACTCCATTGTCAGAAACAATGCTTGGGAGATTGTTCCAAGGCTGGTTGGTAAATCATTTTTAGGTTCAAGATGGATCTACAAGGTAAAGCAAGTTGCTGATTGGAGCGTCGAGAATTAGAAGGCAAGATTTGTTTCCCGGGGCTTCTCACAGATCGAGGGGATTGATTATGAAGAAACCTTTTCACCTGTCGCACGGTATTCTTCCATAAGGACCATCCTTGATCTCTCAGCGTAGATGGGTTGGCACATTCATCAGATGGATGTGAAGACTGTGTTCCTTAATGGGATCATTGAGGAAGAAATGTACATTGAGTAGCCTAACGGATTTGAGATCTTCAACAACGAGTCGCATGTGTGTAGATTCAAAAGAGCATTGTATGGGCTGAAGCAAGCACCCCGTGCTTGGTGCACACAGATAAACAGTTATTTCACTGGACTTGGATTCACCAAGAGTGAGACAGATGGGAACCAATACCAAATTTTGGTGGAGGGTAAGCTTTTAATCATTGTTCTTTATGTTGATGATTTAATACTAACGGGTGATGAGCAGTTGACACACTCATGCAAGGAAGATCTTGCAAAGGAGTTTGAGATGAAGGATTTGGACCTCCTTCATTATTTCCTTGGATTCGAAATATGGTAGCGAGAAGGTGAACTATTTGTGTCTCAAGGCAAGTATGCTGAGGAGATACTTGGTAAGTTTCACATGCAAGACTGCAAGCCCATGGATACTCCTCTTCCAGGAAATTGGAGGAAAGAGGATGCTACATCGGCAAAGGTAGTGGATGCTACTGTCTATCGACATTTTGTGGGTTCGCTCATGTATTTAGTTAATACAAGACCAGACATATTCTATGTGATGAACCAGCTTATTCAAGCAATGGTTAAGCCTACCAAGCTCTTTTGGAAGGAAGACAAGCATGTCCTAAGATATCTCAGGGACACATCTGAGTATGGCTTATGGTACAGACAGACGGATGAGGTGAAGTTGCATGGATTCACGGATGTAGATTGGGCAGGCAGCCCAACGAATAGAAAGAGCACATCAGGAGGGGTTTTCAGTATCGGATCTATAGCAGTTTCTTGGTACAACAAGAAATAAAGATTTGTGGCACTCAGTTCAGCGGAAACATAATACATGGCAGCAATTCAAGCTGCATGTGAGGCTATCTGGATGAGGAAGATCCTGGTATTTTTATTCAGTTCTCATTTAGATCCTACAGTGATACATTGTGATAATAAAAGTTGCGTTAAACTATCTATTAATACTATTTTTCATGATAGATCTAAGCATATAGATATCCAGTATGATCATATCAGATATTGTGTGCAGCAGAAGATCATGTTGCTTCAGTACATTCTTACGGAAGATTAGGTTGTAGATATTCTAACGAAGGCGCTCAACAAGAGAAAATTCGAATACCATAGAGGTAGGATCAGGTTGAAGGATAATCCCTATCTTTTTGAGAGGGAGTGTTGATATTCAACAAGATGATGAGCTTAGTAAAAATTAAGCACCTTCATTAAGTGGGGCCCGCGGGCTATTTTTAGGTGTATTTCTATTTTTAGACATGGTGAGCATATTCTATAAGTTGCAGGATGTTATTTGTATATGGTTGATCAAGTTGGAAAAATAGATGAAATTTTGTTTTTAGAAGTTTGGGCGAAGTCTATTTATAGATCGCTAATCTAAAAATAGATGCATATCGAATATTATTAGCCCTTAATAATAATCCGACAATATATATCAACTTATTCTCTTGGAGCACTTTATTTCAGTGAATAGATTTGGAAAATCAGTGGGCTAAAGGAATTACGCAATTCCTAGGGTGGTTGGTGACTCATGCGTGGAGGACTTAGTTAGAACTGAAGTGGAAAAGTTGTGATAGAGTTGGAAGAGTAGTTATGGGAGTTGTTATTTAGTTTAACTCAGTTAAGTGAGTTAAACTCAGTTGTGCTAGTTGTATCTAGTTATAACTGAAGATACACTAGTGAGAGTTTAGTGAATTAATTATTTAATTAATTCACAACTAGAGACTCACTTGCAACTGAACAAATATAGTAGTTAACTACTTTCATGTAAATTCCAATGGAGACCTAGTGAAGAGATAGGTGAAAGGGTGAGATAGACTATCTATTATGACTATAGTGATGCATTCAATGCATCTTGAACACATTGGAGATGCCAATGAGGATTGTGCAATCAAAGCAAGGCCAATTTTAATTCTTTCAGGGGTCTTCTTCAGCAGGGATTGCGTAGTGGAGGCAGGCTATCAGGAGGCAAGAAATTGGTGCATAGATATGAAAATTTCTGCATGACAGTGTGTAATGATTATTGATTGTACTGAGAAATTGATGAACTAAGCATTGTATGAGATTATTACATGATCCATTGATATACAAAATATATGATAGTTAGGGTTTTTAGCTTTAATATTTCCCGTTAAACAACTGTGTTTATGTGCGATTGATTTTGCTTCATATGTGTTTTGCAATTGGCGATTAAATTTTTGCAAAGAATTAAGTGGAAGGATTCTGTATTTAACATAAGTTAATTTGTTAGATCAAGGGAGTCTGGTAATATACGTGCATCTTGTATAATTTCTACAATTTCGAGTAATGAAAAAGTGGAAAAATCTGTTGGATCCTTTTATTTCTTCAAAATAAAGCTTTACAATAATGCAAAATCATATTTCTTTGAAAATCTAGAGTCACAAGCAAGTTCACAGGGATATATTTAAATATTATTACAAAATATCTAAACAAAGAAGGCATATAATTTTTTTATAACCAAAATGATTTTGAAAACATAAAATAGAAAATGGAAGGTAAGTCTGTTGAAAATATGAGTGGAATAGGTGAATCGTTTTTGAGGTGTAGTTGATCAAGAAACTTCCATGTGTAATTTCCATTGTGAGTGCACTTTTATAATGTTTTAGATTAGGCTTAGAAAAACACAAATTATGTTAATTAGGCATTCAGCTACTTGAGTCTCTAAAGTTTGAAACTCTTGTAAAATTATGGAAGCAGTCTGCTTGGTCAGCAAACACTACTTTGTGGTTTAACCAAGAACCAAGAGATAGCCTCAAGGTATACCTTTATCAACTCCTCAATTTTATTTTGAAAATCTATCTTTTATCTTTAGACATCAACAATGAAGTCCTCTGCCTTAGTGGATTCACATGTGAATGGGGCATCAAGCATATCAACATCTTTGGCTATTTGAATAGCTACTATAATAAGGGAAGTACATGATTGTTCTACATTCTTCACCATACATTTTGAGATTTATAAATTTATTTTCAAAATTTTTAAGGCAACTTTTGCTTTCAATTTATCAGCATTTGAGATTTGGGGTAGGCTACGTGGAGGAGCCTTGGCCATACATTTCCAAGATATTAACAAAGTAAGGATTTCTTTAGCTTGACTAAGTTCTGTAGCATTGTCTGCAATTTCATTGAATTACTTGTTGATTAAGATTTATTGTGTTTCAACTAAACTTATATTCTTGAAAAAATGCTCTTATGCTTGCAAAAAAATTTCATTTATTTGAAAATCCTCCTTTTTGAAATTTTGAGACTAATCACATTACCACTTAGCTTATTAACTTGAATTTGTGATTGTTCTACCTGTGAATATTTTTTTTGTTCAAAAGTGATGAAATCCTATTGTAATTTGGAAAGTTCAACCTTCAATTTTTGTTCTAATTGCTTCATCTATTGAGTGTGATGTTGCTGACTTTCAGATTTTCAATCTCACTTTTTCATTCAATTTAGCATCTTTTTTGCTGAGTGGCTCTCCTAATTGTAACAAATTTTCATTCTTATTTAAAATAATTTTCCTTAAACTGTAGACTTACCAAATATTTTTTGTGGAAAATTATACCATTGCATTAACTAATTCTCCTACAAAATCCCAAACTAGGTTTTTTAGCTGGAGGCCCTTCCACCTAATCAGCTTTTCTTTTACTAGTTTTTCCTTTAATAATTTTCCTCTTTTGGGGGTTGAATAAGTAATTAGTGGGATGAATTTCCTCCATCTCAATCTATGAAAAATAGTATACCATAATAGTGTCTCACGGTATAGCCTCGGGGTCAAAATCAATTGGAGTTTCATATAAAAATCCGAAGGTATCAATGCTCATTGATTCCTATGTCTATTTTCTTTTGGTAGGGGAGGCCAATTCCTAAATTGTCCTTTGTAGAGGTAAACTTGTCTTGAGGATGGTGGAAAAGGGTCTAGGAGGCACTTGTTCCTTTGCTGGAGGTTAAATTTCTTTGGGTATTTGTGCCTAACGTTTCACAAATTTGGCTCACTCTTCTTGCAACCTTTTCTTCTCAACCTCTACCACTTTAGTTGTAACAAACTATATAGTTTGTCCCAAGGATATTTGTGGATCTTGTGAAACTTTAAGTGACGTGTTCATTGGGTAGTCACTTCTTTGAGGTAATTTTGGTGATATGTTAGCCTTGGGAACTGTAGGCCTAGAAATTTTCTAAATATTTGGGGCCAATGATGAACTCCCAATCTTAATTATTATTGTTTGCTCCAAGTCACCTAATCGGAGGATGGTCAGAAGGAATTTTCTTTTGATCTTCTGAAAACCTAAAAAATTAACAAGTAACTCCTTGGGGAGTTATTAGGTTCTTTTCACAACCTATGAATAAGAAACTTATATGTTGAACATATCATCATGAGGTGATTCCTCATGAAAATATCTTTTGATACCAACCTGTGCACAATTCCTAGAAACAATTTTCACGGGATCATGTCCTTTTAATTACACATAAGTTAAATTAATGAAATTAAGGGTTGCAACCCCCTTTTTGGCGTGATTGATATTATCTAGTGTACATGCTGAATTGGAGGGGAAAGGAAAGAAAAATATTCTTAGAAGAAGAATGTGGGCCTTTGACTACACCTACTTCTATAGTTTTATAGGCCACCTCCTTGCAAATAAGTTTATCTAGGGCTTCTAAAGCTAATGCATGGGGGATGGGGGGTCAAGCAACCATAAAATCTTAAATAATAGAATGTTTCTTCAAAGTAACAGTCGCTTATTTGTCTTATACCCCATTTGTATTCCTGATTAATTTGGGTGGTTGGACAATATAGAACATTTGATAATGGGGAATTATCACATAATGGAAGATATGGAAAAAAATTTCTTTGGATCTATCTTCCCATAAAAAAGAATGGTAAATGTGTATGATTTATTTTATGTTTGAAGCCCAATTCCAACTCATTTTTAGGAAAAGGGTAAAAAAACATATTATATCCATGGTGTACGATGACATATAGAATAGAGGGGTGTATTAATCGAGCATTGATTCTTTAAAGGCCTCAAAGTTCTTGTACAGGTTATTTGACAAGATGTTGTCCTAATTAAAAACAAAACCATTGAGGGTTTTGGGGACGATGGGAACCTAGTCTAGTTTGAAGTTTTTGGGGTGTTTCTCCACAAACAGTCTACATATAATGGTGATAACATATACAGGCCCTGGCTTGTAGTGATTCATTGGGTATTATTTGGGTATTTCTTATTTAAACTTTTTTTCTTTGTATATCCATTATTTAATCAATTAGGGTAATTACAAATTATATTGGGCACATTATTCTACATAAAACTTATTAAGAATAACATTGTTAAAAACAATTTCAGTCTGAGGCAATGTATATATTACTTGTAGATCATCTGACCTGAAATAACTAACGATGGCACATTGATGATTACATATAGTACAGTTGGGTAAGTCCACATGTTCCAGTGCCCATTTGACTATATCGGTGTATGAAACCAGCTTCGTTCATCTTATGATTTTATGTTGATAGGACTTGGAAATAGTGTGGAGAATGTTTTCTTTTGTACCCACTTCTTCCTAGCTTTCTTTAGACTTTGACTTACTCTCCTCTTTGAACAATTTAAATTGCTTCCTACTTCTAGTTTATATGTTGTATCGGAGAAGAGTCCAGAGTTTGGATTTTTGGCATCTAAATTATCCATTTGTTGCAGATAAGGTGGGTTTTAAAAGAGATTTTGTGGCTTCTTTGTCCATTTATCCATTGTATGAGAACAATATGTGCAATATTCCTACTTGTTGTGCCTGCATATGAAAATGAAATTAGAAACTTAAAATTAAAACCAGTTATGGCATCTTCAAGAAGTGTAGCACATTCATGAAGTCACTAAAGGCTATTAATTGGAGACAAGCGACACTAGGTGTGTGAGTGTATCTCATTGTAAGGGAATTGGTGGCATGTGCCATTAAACCATGAAAACACCATGAAAATTTGACACATGATGGATTAATAATATCCCAGTAAATGTCGATTAACCCATGTTTTATTTTAATTGACCATGGGTGTTTCTCCACAAACAATCTACATAACATGGTGATAACATATTGATGCAAGAGCATCAAGGCCAAATTTGGGTATTATTTGGGTATTTCTTCTTTAAACTTTTTCTCTTTGTATATCCATTCTTTAATCAATTAGGGTAATTACAAATCATATTGAGCACATTCTTCTACATAAACTTATTAAGAATAACATTGTTAAAAACAATTTCAGACTGAGGAAATGTATATATTACTCGTAGATCATCTAACCTGAAATAAATAATGATGGCACATTGATGATTACATATAGTACAGTTGGGTAAGTCCACATGTTCCAGTGCCCATTTGACTATATCGTTGTATCAAACCAGCTTCGTTCATGTTACGATTTTATGCCGATACGACTTGGAATTAGTGTGGAGAATGTTTTCTTTTGTACCCAATTCTTCTTGGCTTTCTTTATACTTTGAATTACTCTCCTCTTTGAACAATTTGTAAATTTCAAACCAGAAATTGCTTCCTACTTCTAGTTTATGTGTTGCATCAGAGAAGAGTCCAGAGTTTGGATTTTTGGCATCTAAATTATCCATTTGTTGCAGCTGAGGTGGTTTTTAAAAGATATTTTGTGGCTTCTTTGTCCATTTCTCCATTGTATGAGAACAATATGTGCAATATTCCTACTTGTTGTGCCTGCATATGAAAATGAAAATAGAAACTTAAAATTCAAACCAATTATGGCATCTTCAAGAAGTGTTGCACATTCATGAAGTCACTAAAGGCTATTAATTAGAGACAGATGACACTAGGTGTATGTGTATCTCATTGTAAGGGAATTGGTGGCATGTTCCATTGAACCATGAAAACACCATGAAAATTTGACACATGATGGATTAATAATATCCCAATAAATGTTGATTAACCCATGTTTTATTTTAATTGACCATGATTAATTTTAATTATTGACCATTAGGTCTCACACAAGTCGAGAGCTTACTAAATTGAGAAAGGTCAAAAGTATCAAGGTTCAATATTAGGATGTTGGGAATCAAGTGTATGTAAATGAAAACACTTGCGAATAGAAACCAAGGTTCCATATCTGAGCTCCGAGTGACATAGAAGGTAGATGACATGGTCTTACAGGTGATTTGGAATTTCCACGTAAGTGCCACATGTCATGTGGAAGGGTTGTATCATAATGATAAATGGGCCAAAATTAATGGACACATGTCGGGTGATGTGGCTAAGATTCCATGTTTTATAATGAGATATCAACTAACGCCTGAGTTTATGAATCGACAAGTGATCTAGGGAAGAAAAAAATTGTGTTTTAAACTCTTGTCTAAGGTTGATGTTGAGGACGAATTATATCAATATCAATCCCTTGGGAGTCTTGAGAGTGTGGATTTTATTCTTATCCTAAGATATGAGATCTAAGAATAGAAAAATTTGACATCATATGATGGATTAGGTGACACTTTGTGGTATTGTGGTTATATAATAGATATCACTTTGAGTCTCAAACTTTTGGGAGTGCAATATGTTAAGGAAGAAGAGCCAAGAGTCAAGATCAAAAGACGGGAAATAATATGTGAAATGTCATAGATTATACAACAATAACTTCACTGAAGTGCAGACATCAAAACTTGGGGTGAAAAGATGTAACACTTATATTTATGGCTGAGATATGAGATTCAAGATAAAAAAAAATATAAGGGTATAACCAAAAATATTTATAAGGGAAGTATAAATTTGGCTAAGAATGGATATTTTAGACTCAAATATAGTTTTGTCATGGGCTAAATTTTAGGAAATTAAACATTTGAAAATCAAAGGGTCCCCATTATTGTATTTTTATATATACATTAATGGGGGGGTTTCTCATACTACAATAACCGGCAACACATTGGGAGAAACAATTATATTTGGCATAATGAAAAGAAAGATACATAAGAATTTACAGAAATAGTAAGTTATTTGGAAAATTTCCCATATACATTTAAGTTTTTTCTTTAAATGTATAATTGTTAGATATAGAAAATTTCCATTTCTAATAACCATGTCTGTTCAACTATTCTTTAAGAGAACCAAGTAATTGAGTAAATTTTACTTTATAGATCAACTATGTCGAGTTTGGTTAAGATTGGGATGCAAAGGAAAAACTTGATATAAAAATATGTAAACTCAATTGGTTCAACTCATATTTCTTGTGAACTGACATTGCTTCACTTCCCGTGAACATCCATAACACCAACGAAGGTGCCTTAGTATCATGCATACATTGGCCCATTTCCAATGAGCATCCATAGCCCCTATGGGTTTGTATACACTTCCCACACTTTTTTGTGCCATCAACTTCCTATGATAGATTTGAATTTTCTTTCTTGATTTGTAAAAGTTTTAAAATCACTTTATTTAAAATTTATGTGGATAAGCAGTGGGGTGATACGAAAGTTATTTTGATGTAATGCATCATTAAATTTTATAAATATTTTTCCTGACATGTTTGTCCTCAACCATTCCTTGTAGTTATACATTTTTTTCTATATGAAGTGGATGGTATTCTCATGAAGAGAAGTGACTCTTTAAAACATTTTCCCTGAATAAGAATCTTCAACATTAATGATCAATAGCCATAAAAATGTTATTTATCATGATTATATGTTATTCATTGAAAAAAA
This sequence comes from Pinus albicaulis, assembly GCA_034641835.2. Classification (NCBI taxonomy): domain Eukaryota; kingdom Viridiplantae; phylum Streptophyta; class Pinopsida; order Pinales; family Pinaceae; genus Pinus; species Pinus albicaulis. The sequence continues at coordinate 770,835,142 of CM076575.1, read as the reverse complement.
AAAATCCATATTTCAGCTAAAAACAATTTCTTGTACAAATATATGAAAAAGATTTGTTTTCTCCAATGTGGAATCAAATCATAGCAGTTAACAATATTCCTAATTTACAAAAAAATCAAGAGATTTTTATTTACAATGAAGGAAAGTACAATGCACTATGTACATATTTACAAGGATTATTCCATGTGAATTCAAGAAAATTATTGTTTAAGGATTTGGCCATTCATGAGAAAAGTTTCTTTCTCCTTGTTTAAGGATTATAGGATAAAAGTAGAAGGAACAACATTTTGGAAAATTTCGAAAGGGACAAGCTGAAGTTTTTGGAATTTAGTATGTTTTCCTTTATCCTCATGGGCCTTGTCCTATTTTAGAACAAGATCTTTGCTTTCAAAATATTCGTTGATGAGTTAGTGTTTATCAAACCACTTTTTGATAGTCTTTTGGTGATTGGAATAGGTTTTCTTAGATTTATCCTTGGTTTCTTCTCATTTTAGTAATTCCTCAATGTGTTGCTACATTTTGGAGTAGTGTTCTTACTAGACTGGTCGAGTTAATTTGAGTGATGGTAAGGCCACTTATGGTGGAAGGACAACTTCCTTGCCATAAACAGGGAACAATTGTGAGTTACCTATTGAGTACTTATAAGTTACTCTATCAACCCATAGGGTGTTGACTAAGGATTTATGCCCATTCCTATGGTTCTCGGTATTGGTTTTATTAGTGATCTTAGGAAGGTTTTTATTAGTGGATTCTACCAAACCATTCCCTTATGGGAAATAATTAGAAGAATAATTAAATTTGATACCTTTCGGTAAATTGAACTCAATGAGTTGCACAAATGAAAAATAAGTAGCAATATCAAAAATAAATGTGCTCGAGAGACCACACCTAAATTTAATAATAAAGTGTTTGATGAAGGACATTTCCTGCTTTGAACTTACCTTTTTTGAAGGTATATCCTCGACCCATTTGGTTAAATAGTTTGTAGTTGTCAACATGTATTTATGTTGTCTTGAATAGCTAGGAGTGTTCTCACCAATAACATCGAGACCTCTTTGATCGAAAGGTTCTTCAATGATGACTGGATAAACTGGAAAAACAAGTTTTTTTCTCTTACAAATGAAGTTTGGAAAATATTTCACTTTATGGCACATGTTTAGGCATCCTTGAACAAGATTGGCCAACAATATCCTGCATGCAAAATTATTTGTGTTACCACCAACCTGACCACCTTTAGGACCATCATGTAAATCAGATAAAAAAAATTCAGCTTCAGATCCTCCAAGACACCTAAGAAAAATCGAATCATACATTTTATGAAACAATACTCCATTTATTAATTAGTATTGATCAAATTTGCATCCAAAAACTCTCCTTTTCTTAGGTTCTCAATGAGAAGGGGTAGTTCCATGAGATAAAAAGAAAAACAAATATGAATACCATTAATAAGGAATATTGTTTACCTATTGTGCTTATTTTTTAACATTTTATTTATCCTTATACTCTTGGGATTTATTAGATTCATAATATATAGATTTAGTGGCCAACCTACATAGACCTCACCCTCTAATGATTTTTGAAGGTTTGAGCTCCATATAATATTCTTGGAGTGATGTTACCAAATGTGCTCTTTTCTCACCTAGATCTCTTTGGACTAGAAAATATTTAACTAATGGATATGGAACAATGAATTTAGTATGGGATTTAAGTAAGAATGGTATGAAATGTTTGAATAATTCAAAAACGACATAAACATGTTTTTCAACATCCTAATATTTTAACTCAACTCCTTGGAAAGTAGTGCTTATGAAAGAAATAGGGACTTTGACTTTCTGATTTGTATGAGCATGGTTGCATAGCGTAAATTAGATGCAAATGTGTAAAGGACGAATTCCTTATTAAAATATGGTGATATAAGAGTAGGATATTATATAATAGCTTCTTTTATTGAATTAAATGCTTCTCATTCTAAATATTTCCATTTAAATACAAAATTTTTTTTAACATACTTTGCAAGGGAGCAACAATTTGAGAAAACTAAGTGCAAAAGTCCTTACAGAGTTTAATATCCTAAGTAATACTGCATTGAATTTTTGTTGTGAGGAAAGAGAATATCATATATGGATTTGACCCTAGAAGGTTTAATTACAATTCTAGTTTTACATGCAATAATTTCAAGAAGTTTTCCTTCATTTAAAGTGAAAAATGACATCTTAGGGTTTAAATAAATTTCATATTTTCCACACCTACCAAAAATTTACTTAAAATGTTGCAAGTGATCAGACCTCTTCTTAGAATATACAATTACATCATACAAATAGACAACTATTGACCTAATGATCATCCCTCTACAGGCTATATCCATTTCTCATGTGGTACCCACATTAATCAAACCAAATATAATCTTGCAATAATAATAAGTGCCCCATTTTGTTCCAAATGTATTTTTTAGTCAATCATTAAGAGAAACAAGAACTTGTTTATAACCTAAAAACCCATCTATGAATGAAATCATTCAAATCTAGATAAAGATTGTAATATTTTTTCCATATGAGGGCAGGGGAAATTTATTGTTTTCATAAAATTTATTTAAGTCTCTAAAATCGATATAGATTCTTATATCTCCATTTTTCTTCCTTACTGGAACTATATTGGAAACCTATTGGGAATGTCTGACAAGGAAAAATATTCTTGCTTGGAGAAGTTTGTTTAACTCCTTTTTAATTTTGGGTTCTAACTTTGGCTGGATTTTCCTCATTTTTTGTTGAATGGAATTTGAGTCAAGAAACAAAGGAACATTGTGTTCGGTTATGGTAGTATCATAAGTTTTCAAATCATTGTAAGACCAAGAAAATATATCTTTACAATGTCTTAGAAATTGAATGAATGCAACTTGCTCAAAGGGTGAACATCCTAGAATGAGGTTAACGTTCTAAGGGTTTTATTTTGAGCCTAATTTGATCACCTCATACTTCAAAGAAGAGATATTGGTTTTACATTTTGGTTGTTTCTTTAAATGATCTTTAAAAGCATAAAATTATTCTAACTTAACTACAGATCTTGGAATGACATATTCATATTTGGATTTTTCATCGAAGGATGGTTGATTGATATCTTTATCATGGATGTATTCATTGATGACAAAATTTTAATAAGTTTCCTCTAAAGTAATGAAATTTATGATATCATCGTCATCATTGAATACCCTCCAATTAGTTATATTGTCAGGCATAGAAGGCCTAAATAGAAGCTCGATGGAAAATCTATCTCAAGAAAAATATTCTATATGTATTAGCTTAGAGGTAACATTAGCTAGGATGTATGCATCAACACTTTGTGCAATAGGGATTTCATTTATATTAAAAGAAGAAAAATGATAGATCGGGTCAAGGAAAATATTTTGATAATTATTTAAGCGATTAGATAGTGTTTCTCACATTTCTAACGATTATCTATGAATTTCCAAATACCTTAAAGTATTGTATTTTCATACCAATGGCCTGCTTTAAAACCAGTATCAAACCCTTGTACACAGTTACATTATTTGTACACCAGAACTCGAATCTGCAAGCAAGTATAGTTCTATATCTAGTAGGAATTTTAATATGCAACTCGTCTAGCACCATCGCTAGATTTGGATTCATCAAAGAATAATAACCAAAATCAATTAACTACATATTTATGTACAATATTATATACAATATTTACACATATTTAAGAATTAGTTTGAGAAAAACTCTAAATGTTTGATTGAACAGTGGACTGGAGAAAAGGGGAAGTATCTGCAACAAAATTCCCAAAGAAATAATCAGTATAGTGGTTTCCTATTATTGCATCGGTGAACGTCACAGGTTCATTGTCATCATTAATATCAGTCACTGTATTTTTTGGGTTTTTTTCCCATTCTATTTTTATTTTATTGGGCTTTCCATCATATGGAAGCCAGAGATGAGACCAATAAATAGAAAAATATCCATTTAGTTTTTCAAACTAGTCTTAAATCAACAATAAACCATAGCATTCAGGTATATCAACAATTGCTATATTTATGATCTAATGTACTTTGGGATTAGAAGCTAATATAATAAACACATTTTTTAGTTCTTCCAATAACTTTACTTTTGATATATCTAGTGGTATGATTCGGGTAGTTGAATTTCAGGGTTGAGCATTGATCTTTAGGCATAATGAATAGGGCATAACATTGGAAGAGTATCGAAAATCAACCAAACAAGTGTGTACATTTATATTAAATATTTCAAAATTCGATAAGAATGGGGGAGTATGCAAATTTGATTGACCTATTAGAATGGTGCTAGTATTAACTTGTTTATTTTTGTAAAAAGAAGAGGTTAGAGTAATTTTCCCTTTATCTTTAGTTGCAAGGGATTGTTTGGCTATAGGGGCCTACTTTTCAACAACATCTAGAGCTCTTAACAAACTATTTATTTGTTTCTTTAATTTCATTAATTCAAACAGGTAAATGTTGGCTCTAGTATTCTTCATGTCCTCCACTAAATCATACTCAAGGTGTTCTAATACAATCAAGGTTTTAGAAATCGACCTATCTCGTGGAGTGTATTTTTTTGAAGTATTTGTTGCAAGAGATAAGGGAGAAGGTGTAGGATTTGAAGTGGAGGCAAGTGATCATTTTCTTCTAGTTTGTATTAAAGTATCATCTTCATAGAAATATTCTTCATCTACGTCAATAACACCTTCAACTACATCCCAAATGACGTTGGACTCTAGAATGGGATCTTCATCTTCTTCTGGTGCTTATTCTCCCTCTTCAACCTCCTCATCATTTGCAGAAAAAATGTTGGGTGCTAGTTTTGTACATTTTTCCTACACTTATCTTCCTTATTTTTCTTTATAACTATAAGGAGTATCTTTTACCCCTTTTCTTACCTTTTTGCCCTAACTAGTGTTGTTTCACCTTGCTTTCGTTACTTTTCCAATTCACTAATTATTATGATCTATTATACCATTTTTATGACTAATTGATGGTGAATGTTTGGAAAAGGTCGATGTTATTTGTGTTGTCCTTTTAGATTTCATTTCTAGCACCAAATATTTCGAACACAAAATTCACAGGAGCAATTCAAGTAGTGTTGTTACAGCAAAGCAATGTTGTTACACCTTGTTGTTATAGACCCACCAACAAATACTGTTATGCTCTGTTGTTACAAATTCATTGGAAAAATATTGATTCAGTTGTATGCTTGGCTTCTCTCGTCTCTATCGCTACTGATCTGTCCTTTGGTGGTTGCACTACATCTGTGCTTTGTTATGATAGATGTAGGAGTTGTTAACATTGTATTTTTGGGATAACAGCCTAAGGGCAGTTCTGATTGTAATCTTTTAATTTCTAATCAGAACTTTATTAGGGAGTGGTTACAACTGTATGAGTTCTATTTCGATCAGCATGAGAATTGTAAGATTCTCATGACTGATCTACTCCTGGATTTTCTGATGTAACCACTATATATCTCTCGGCCCTAGAGGTCGAGAGGTTAGCAAAGAACAACATTGTTTTACCCCTGTAATTGTGTTCATATTAATATAGGTCATATTGTTATTGCTATTACATCTGTGATTCCGTTTAGGTTCAGTTAAAGTTCCTTCTCTACCTGCGCCTTGCTAGGGAGGAAGGGCCCTCCTTCTTAGCATGGATTGTAGTGATTACAATATTTGTGTGTGTATGTAATTATATTTCAGTTTATGCATTGTTAGAGTGTTGTTTCTGCTATTCGGCTGAGAATATATCTGCTTCGATTTCTATAGTTTATATGTTGTTACACATATGTTAATATAGACACCAGCTGGATACTTATTGTGTGGCGAGCTAACAGATCAATTGAAGTGTGATTTCAATATTTTGGATTCTTTTATTTCTGCATAAGTGATTTATTTCCAACATTTTAGTTCAGCAAAAAATTATTTTCTTTGATATTAATTTTGGTTGGTGTATCGGCATAGATAGTGCTACTATCATTGGAATAAACAGACACCCCTGGATTGATAATCAAATGTATTTTTTTCAGTCATTTAATAATTGATTTATATAGTCCAACATTTTGGCGCCATTGTCAGGGATGGCAGTGACGATCCAATCAATCATATTTGTTTCTAAGAAGTGCAATTTTCGTGTGTTTTTATAGAGTGTCTCCAACAACACAATTGTCAGGCGGTAAGACGAGAGGTAAGAACCTGTGCATTGCTCTAACAGGCTTGAGCGGGCTCGACAATGTCTTGTTGGGACACATAGGAATTGAATTTTGGGTGTTTTTTTAGGGTGCTTTCATCTACACAGTCGTTGGGTGGTAAGACAAGAGGTAAGAACTTGTGCATCGCTCTAACAAGCTTGAGCGGTCTCACTGTTGTAGAAATTGAAGCACTTATAGGATGAATTGATACGCATAGGGCCCATGTGTGCCATTAGGACAACATCAACATCTACAAACACCCCCCACTCTACTTACTACAGGAAATACGGGTCGTAAGAAGGAAAAGAAGAGTGCAGATTTGGGAAGGAAAACATTCTTTGGAGATCTAATTTCAAGGGCATAGAAGGAACAATCCACGTCATACAGAGATAATAGGAAGACAGGACCATATAAAGCAGCTACTATATCAAGACCTAGACCGTCGGAATCTTCAGTGGCTGGACCTCACCATCCTTCGAACAAAATATCCACTCCTGATATCAAAACTCCATATTCAAAACAGCAGTGGAGAATTATTGATCGGGATCTGAGAATGAAGGACATGGAGAGACTAGTGGAGATCATTAGGAACCTGAGGAACAACAATCAATTGACCATCAATTGGACACTAGTAGTGCTATTTATTTGATCCTGGAGCATCCTGATCCTACTATTTTTCAATCTCCAGTACACTCTGAGGCTAGTTCATCCTATCAAGAAGAATCAGCCATGGGGGACGAGAATGTTAAAACAGATAGCTCTGTTACTTTTGAATTCCCAATAGTAGTAACACGGGATGAGGCTCCTATGAATAACATCCCTTTATCATCCCTACAATCCTTTCAAGGGATGGTTGTTGAGGATCCTGATACCTTTCTGTTCGAATTTGATGTGTTGTATAGAGGCTATGACTATAATTCAAATGCCCAGAAGTTGAAATTATTCCCTGCTACTCTGAAGGGAGCAGCATTAAGGTGGTTCATGAGATTGGGTGCTGGCACAATTTGAACATGGAATGATATGAGAGAAGCCTTTCTCTTTAAGTGTCAAGACTGCTGCCGAACCAAGGATTTGAAGGACGAAATTTTTAGAATTGCACAAAAGGAGGAGGAAAGCATGGAAGATTATCTGCAGTGATTCCACTACAATTTATAGAGGTCTAAGTTCAGCAACTTAGATCTGGAGATTCTAAAACCAATATTCTTAATATTTTTAAGAGAGGATTATCTAGAACATCTTAATATAATAGGAAAAGGAGACATATAGCAAGAAAAATTTGATGCTATGATGAAACTTTGCCTACGTAGCTCAAGAGGATCGGTTAAAGGGAAAGTTTCAGTTCGGGACCCTTCACTCAGGATACAGAGGTCCAAGGGTGGAGGAGTAACCAGAGCAGAGATCAGGAACTTATTCGAGGATTTTAAAACCGATCGCCTTAGCACTCTCTCTGCCCAAATCACTACGGTACAAGTAAAGCAGGCACAAGAAGAAATTGAAGCAGTCTTGGCAATATTCTGTCCCCGATGCAAAAAGAAACATTTGGAAAGAGAATGTGGATTGAATAGTGTCAGCATGTGCAACATTTTTGAGTTGGCGCACTCTAAAAATCAGTGTCCTAAGTTGCCCAGACTTAAAGTGGTACTCCAAGAATCATGCGAGGATGTTCAATATTCTTATTTTATCGGATCAAAGAGACCATGGCAGTCGCGACCTATAGGTATGCCTTCAGATTTTTCTTCCTTTATCCTTGGAATAGTATTTATAACAGTCATCAATATCCATGGCAATATCTTACCCCTTCCTTAACACAATTTCCTTCACCATGGAACTAGTGGCCTTCTCCTCCACCAATGAAATATCCTCCATCACAACCTAATCCTTGGGGTTAGAACTGGAGAGGCAATGGTCAAGGTCCAGTTCCCCCTCTGATACCAATGCAATAGCAGTAATTACAACTGCCTTCTATTCAGAATCCTACAACTTCTGTCTGACCCTAATTACCTGTACAACCTAACCCCAATCCAAATAATAAGGTGGCTTGGAGCATGGATTCTCTGGTTACCCTCCAAAATTACCTTATCACTCCTATTGGACTTAATGAGGTTCAGCTTCAGTCAGAGAAAGTAATCAGACTTGAACACGCACCCATTATTATTGAAGAAATTGAATCACCCATGAAGGATATGGACGATTCTGAAGCAGTTGTTACACATGTAACAGTTGTTACAGCACCAGTTGTTACACCTGTAACAACCAACTCAGGGAAGTCTATTTTTTCTACAACAGCTAATTCGAGTAAGGTTGGTACGTCTATGGTAGCTGACCCAACTGCTAGCATTAAAATCCCCCATATCCTCAACAATTAACTAAAATTGGATCGACCTTACAATCTGAATCCGAATTCCTTAAGGAGATGCAAAATTTATATGTGTGGATTCCATTGTTACAAGCTCTTAAAGAAGTGTCTATCTATGCCAAAAAAGTGAGGGATCTATGCGTTAAAAATCCTGGAAGGAAACCTAAGGACCCTGATACTATCCATGTCTTGGGAAAATTTTCCGATCTTATGATTAATCAGCCTTTTTTGACTAAGTATAATGATCCAGGGAACCCCACAATAATTGTCCATATTGACAATCATCATATAAACAATACCCTGATTGATCTAAGGTAGCTATTAACGTTATGAATAAAGACATCTTCATCTCTCTAGGACTTCATGGACTGAGACCTACACCTACAGTTCTTGAACTAGCAGATAGGTCTCGTGTTAAGCCTAAAGGAATGATTAAAGACGTGGTTATCATTGTGGCATCCTGGAACTATCTGGATGACTTTATTATTTTACAAACCAAATCCAATCTGGGGGGTCATCCTTTAATCCTGGGAAGACTGTGGCTAGCCACTGCAGATGCATATATCGAATGTAGGTCCAGATCTATGTTGATCTCAGATGGACAAGCCACTCAAAACCTGAATATTTATCCCCCAGCGAAACCTCATATGGATTTGAATAGTCCTTGGTGGGATGAATTTTCACCTGAATATGATCTTTCCCTACCTATTCTCACGCTCGGAAAAGCACAATACTTTAAGGATGAAACAGAGGATGATATTATTAATGGTTTCACCAGTAATCCATTCCTTTTTGCCTCCATTAGATATTTGGGAGAAGAAGGTGAGGAAGATGATGAAATTAGTGAACATTTGAAAACAACTCCACTTACTATCAGCAGTCCCGTTGAAATTGAACCTGGAAAATGTTTAAACATCAATCCTAACCTGACTTCTGAACAAAATTGATTGCTGATACAGCTGTTATATAAATACAAAAATTCATTTGCATGGGACTATACCGATATGAAAGGAAACCATCCTGCCCTATGCACTCACCGCATTTACATTAAATAATATTGAAAACCTGTTAGACAACCTCAGCGTCGAATGAACCCCGCACTTAAGGAGATAGTAAAAGAAGAATTGCTTAAAATCCTTATTGCTAATTTCATCTACCCGATTTCTAACAGTCAGTGGGTGTCTCCACTTGTCATAGTTCCGAAGAAGAATGGAAAATGGAGGGTCTGTGTTGACTATAGAGAACTTAACAAGGCCACTCAAAAGAATCATTTTCCCTTACCATTTATTGATCAAGTCTTGGACACTCTTTATGGAAAAAAATTGTTTTCATTTCTAGATGGGTTCAGTGGCTATAATCAAATACAGATTGCTCCAGAATATCAAGACATGACAAACTTTACTTGTCCATGGGGTACTTTTGCATACAGAGTCCTTCCCTTTGGTCTCTGCAATGCACCAGAAACCTTTCAAAGGGAAATATTAGGTATTTTTTCTGATCTTTTGAATGATTGTCTTGAAATTTTTATGGATGATTTTACACCCTATGGGGATGCCTTTGAGACAGCATTAGCTAACTTGGAAAAAGTGCTAGAACATTTTGAACAAACTAATGTTGCTCTGAGCACGGAAAAATTCCACATGATGATGCTCAAGGGAATTGTGAAGGGACATTTCAACAGATGGAATCAAGGTAGATACTACAAAAATAGAGGTAATCTCGAAAATCTCGACCCCTAAGACTCCGAAAGAGGTACGTAGTTTTTTGGGACATGCAGGATATTATAGGAGGTTTATAGAAAATTTCTCAAAGATTGCATCTCCTTTATTTTCATTACTAATGAAAGATGCGGAATTTGTGTAGAAAGAAAAGTGTGAGCAGGCCTTTTTAAAGTTGAAGAACTGTGTAATAGCGGCACCTGTTTTACGAGGACCAAACTAGAAATTACCGTTTCATATTGCTACAGATGCATCTGACATGGCTGTGGGTGTTGTTTTGGGGCAGCTAGAGGATCAGAAGCCTTATGCCATTTATTATATCAGCAATAACTTAACTACACTGTTACTAAGAAAGAATTCCTAGTAGTAGTGCATGCTATCAACAAATTCTAGCACTACATCACCAGGTACCAAGTATTTGTACACACTGGCCATGCTACAATTCGATTTTTAATGAAAAAACATGTTACTAATGGTAGAGTTACACGATGGTTATTGTTGTTACAAGAATTTGACATTACTATTCTAGATAAACCCAGAAAATATAATGTGGTTGCTGATTTTCTTTCTAGATTAACTATAAGTGATGACTGCACTGCTACTGAGGATTATTTTCTAGATGAGCATCTTTTTTCCATTTCTACCCACTCACCATGGTATGCAGATATAGCCAATTACCTTTCTTCAAGAAAATTCTCACATCAATTGTCTTCCACAGAAAGAAGGAGGATTATATAACAAAGTGCTACCTACTCTTGGATAGAAGGTAATCTCTATCACACTAGGCCAGATTTTCAGATTAGGTGATGTGTTAGAGAAGATGAGGTATTTGAGATCCTAAATGCTTTTCATGAGAAACCTTGTGGAGGACACTTCGCTGATAAGAGGACAGGACATAAAGTACCCTCAACATGGAACTACTGGCCAACTATATTCCAAGATGCCACATTAAGGCAATTTTGAGGTCTAAAATGGACCTCCTAAGTAAATTATAAAATAATAGTGGAAATAATAAAGTAAGATTTGATGACATCATCAAATTTTACAGGGAAAAAAGAAAAAACTACTTTTTCAACTCGTATTTTCAACTTATCTCCCAAATTTTTTACTCAAATTTCAAGCAGGATAACTCATTGGATGCAAAATTTAATTCCTCATCCAAGGAGTACCCATGTTGCATACTTTTGATGGACCCTACTACACGAAAAATGAGAAATACATGAAAAACGTGATTGCAATCACTTTTTTTTCATGTATTTCCCATTTTTCGCATAGCAGGGTCTATTGAAAGTAGTTTGGGAGATAAGTTGAAAATACGAGTTGAAAAAGTAGTTTTATTATTTTATTATTTTTTAATCTTTTTACCCTTTTACTTAAAAAATGGTGAATCACCCCCCATGGTTGACATCATCATCCTGAATCCTATTGGTTCTTATAAAGTTTATTTTGGTTGTACATTTTTCTTAGGAGGCCCATTTTAGACCTCAAAATTCCCCTAATGAGAAGTTAATGTGAAAGGATGTGATAGTTGCCAAAGGATGGGCCAGCCTCTAAAATCAGATGAGATGTCATTATAGACTCAGATAGTAATAGAACCATTCGAGAAATGGGCCCTGGACTTTGTGGGGCCAATCAATCCTTCATCACAGCAAAGAGTATACATATTGGTCTGCACCGATTATGTCACAAAATGGGTCAAAGAAAGGGCACTAACTAGAGCAACAGAGCAGGTTATTTCAGACTTCTTGTTTCAAGATATTTTTGTTCACTTCGGGATACCCAGGGAGATAGTGACAGATGGGGGTCCTCATTTCACATCTCATTTGATCAGGAAGTTGGTTGAGAAGTATGGAATCCATCATAGAATCACCACACCCTATCATCCATAAGCAAATAGGAAAGTAGAAAGCACCAATAAAGTCATTGAGGGAATTTTTACAAAGATAGTAGCCAGCCACCGAAGAAACTAGGCTGAGAAACTTCTAGAGGTATTGTGGGCTTACAGGACAACATGGAGGAATACTACAGGCTTCTCACCATATGAACTGGTGTATGGTAAGAATCCCTTATTCCCCATAGAGTTTGAAATAAAGGCATTAAGAACATCATTGCAAGTCGATCTGGATTTGAGTACAACACAGACTCAAATATTGAACCAACTCAATGCGTTGGAAGAGAAATGGTTGGCTACCATTCAACAGACAAAAATCATCCAGCGGCAAAGATCCAAATGGCATGATAGGTTTATTAAGAAGAAAAATTTCCAGAAAGGAGATTGGGCTCTTTTGTATGATTTAAGGTTCAAAGATTTCAAAGGCAAGCTCTGCACCAGATGACTAGGTCCTTACGAAGTGGATACAATATTTGACAATGGGACTATACAATTGGTTACTATTGACAGTGCTAAGATGCCATTACTGGTTAATTGGCACCGTCTAAAGTTATATCATAAACCCACTTCGAAGGAATCATTTGTCAACATTGTCGCAGACTCTGATCTTCATGTTACAACAGTGGGGTAACATTATCCTCTACAGCCTTAAAAGTTGAAATTACAATAAGTGCAGCATTTGAAAACCACCTTTGTGGCAGCTGTTCCACCTATTTAAAAAATAAAATAAAATAAATAAATAAATAATAAAAATAACAAAATAAAATAAAAACAAAAATAAATATAACTATGAAAACTCCTTTTTGGGGCATAGTCAGACAGCCAGTAACAATTGAAAACCACTCTCGTGGTGGTTGTTACACTCATGTTTTTCTCCCTGTAATATTATCTTCCCTTCCTGATCCATGTCATAGGATGATGGTATTCATGTAATTTATTTTTATGTACCAATTTCTTTTGATTATTATGTTTTTCTGAGAATAATTCAAAATTAGTCTTGGTTGTTACATATGTAACAGTCGACAACCACGAATAATATTCTTTGTAATTCATTCCATAAACAACAATAACTATGCCGGCTAAACACAAAAACATGAGTGCTACACGCAGGATGCTGTCAACTTAAGCCTTCTTCCAACGTCACCTCAGGTATGTCATCAAAAAGGTAAATGATTGTCATTAATAATTCAGTGATTAATTGGAAAAGTAATGATGCTCCTGTGACAACCGTGGGCGGCTGTCACAATTAAAGTGGCAGAGGGGATATGACTTGAAATCATTGCAAAAAGGTTGTAATCATAAATATCTATTAAATTCGCACGCACCTAATCAATAACAGAATTGCTAATGATGACCGAATCTGGTTGGAAAAGAGCATGTGTATGAAATCCCATCTCTTTCCATAATAAGCCATTTATGAGTATTCGTGTAGGGTATGATTTGGCAAATCCTTGAAAGCCATCACCTTTCACCAACCTCTTTCCGAAACCTCGCATCCTCATTTGTAGACTCGTCAATTGGGATAATCAGAGGTGTCGAGCAGCAGCTAGTTCAAAGACACAGTGATGTTACAACAAGATTTTACAGCAAAGAAGTCAACTCAGAAACTCAGTAATATTGCAGTGTTGTCGGACATTAAGAATCAAATTTAGAAACAAACAGCAGAAATGGGTGGAGCAGCGGTCAGGCATGAGCCAGAATCTATGGATGCTCTGTAGAATTTCCCAGAGGTTTACCATATATTCAAAGATGCTGGAAGGGTTGAGTTTTTCCAAAATCTTCAAGGCTTGGATGAGGCCGTAGCAATTGAATTTGCTCAAAACTTGAACAATAATCAAACCCTAGTAAGAGGCAAGCAAATGGAGGTGACTGAAGAGGCAATTGTGAGGTTAACTTCATTACCAGTTGAAGGGCGGAAGTGGTTTAATAGAAAAATCAATGACCCCTCCTTGAAAGAGTATTTACTAGTAGGGGAAAAGAAACAAGAGAATAAAGGAAGATGAATTGACAGATTGTCACTTCCTCATCCTTGGGAAGATATTGCCCTGGGTTTTATCAAATATATCACCTGCGAAGGGAGGTCTACGATAGTATTCAACTATCACTTTCCTTTTCTTAACCACCTTCGGCATCAGCAAAGAATCAATCTTCCATTCTATTTTCATGGAAACATCAAGCACATGGCAGCAGTAGTAAAAATAGTAGCACAACCAAAGGCATGTGTAACTAATCATGAACTCATTAAGCTAATTGTGTTGGATGCCCTAGGCTAGCAAGGAAAAACTTGGAAAGAATTCAAGAGGAAAATACCAAGGACAAGTCAAGGGAAACAAGTGACGACCTCAGGAGAAGGTCAGACAAAGGAAGAGACCCACACTTGGCATGCTGGAGTTAGAATTGGCAAGAAGCCTATTGAAGAACCAATTGGGGACATAAGAGAAAAACAAATAGTGAAGTTAAACATACCTGCAGAACCCTTTCCTACGACCGAGAAGCAAACGGAAGCATAAGTTTTAGAAGAAGAAAGGCAACCTTCCTCATTAGGTAAGGACAAAACCAATGCCTTGTGTTTAGAAATTGAAAAATTCAGAAAATAAAACAAGGAATTGAAGCGGAAAGTATCTGAGGGAAGGGAATTCCAGTGTCATTATGCATGACATGTTTTCAAAACTTAACAGCAGTGGGATAAATTCCCATAGAGAGAATATCAGCCCAATGGAAGTAGAAACAAAAGAGCAGGAGGTTGTTACACAAGAACCTGCTGATGATATTGTTGTTACACAAGAACCAACAGTTAAATCAGAGCCTATTGTTATAATTGACCTAGAAGTCGACCCACAAGAACCTGTGGAGGCCACTCCTATTGTAGAAGAAATAGCAGTGGACACAGAGGCGATTCTAGGTAAAAACAAAGGGGCTGACACACAATAACCCACCAAAGAGGCTGATGTTACACAATAACCAGCAGCAGAGGTGGAACAACCCCATGAAACAGATGCTGGTACACCCATTGTTGATATAGATACTGAATCTAGAATACTTCCAATTCCCACCTTAGGATGGAACTCTGAGAAACTATTGTTAATTTTTGAATTACAAAAATGGAAGCAAGAAGCAATCTCCCTTCGGGATGGGATGATTTCACTAAAGGAACCTCAAAAAGAAATATACACTTTGCATGAAGGATGGATGGAAGAAGAATTGAAGAAAAAGTGGGAGGATTACAAGAAGAAATAAGCTCTAAAGAAACAAGAAGAACAGTCGCTGCTGTTACAAGATCAAATTCAAGACCTCACCATAGATAAACAAAAAATTCATGAGCTCGCCCTCAACTTGCTGGGTTGTAGGCGGCCTTCTCCATCATATCTTGTTTTTATGTGGGAAATTTACTTCTTGTTTCAATTGAAATCCGTTATGGAGGACAGACCTTATCTATGTTCCTCCACTCGTACATTTTTGGGTGTTTTCCGTGCCTCCAGATTTTGATGAGCAAAGTTTACTGTGTGAATTGTTTTTACACAAAATTACTTGGGAACATGTGAGTATGCAGAGGACTGTGACAGTTTTTATTATATGGGAGATCTTCAATTAAGGGCTTTTTTATCCTTCATGAGGATTTATAGTTAATGGCATTTGGCCATTAAATCTATGGAGACTAATGAGGAGAAGACAACATTGTGGATTCGAGAAGAACCAGGACGGGTTGTTGAGTTGAGACGAGAATTCATGAGAATGCTGAGCACCCTAGGATTAAAGAACCAGCTGCCACTTATCGAAGAATAATTGTGAATTTTTTCTTCAATCAATTTGCAATGATGAAGATCCGAGCTTTGACAGGGTGTTTAAAATGCACGGAGGCCAGCAGTGCTAAGTTATTGAAGGGAGATCCATTCTCATTCCAGAATTTCATGGTGGTTGTTACACATGTACTAGCCTACACATAAATTTTACAATCTCTTGGAGCTATATGGTTGGGATTGAAGTTCAATTTTCCTTTGATCTAGTTGCCCATTGAGGATTACCAGATCAATTATGAATTAAGAAAGTATGAGTCAAAATCCTGGGTACCGAAGTTGATGGCCAATCAGGGATACAGGTCTGTAGACAAGGACACAGCTAGTGCTTATGACCTCACCAACCTGCACTGAATATATTCCCATGAGAGATGAGTTTGCATGAGGACATGCAAGTATTTCAGTTGGGGGGAGATGTTGGGTGCTGGTTTTGTACATTTTTCCTTCACTTATCTTCCTTATTTTTCTTTATAACTATAACCAATGGGAGTGTCTTTTACCCCTTTTCCTACCTTTTTACCCTTACTAGTGTTGTTTCACCTTGCTTTCGTTACTTTTCCAATTCACCAATTATTATGATCTATTATACACTTTTTTTGACTAATTGATGGTGAATGTTTGGAAAAGGTCGATGGTCTTTTTGTTGTCCTTTTAGATGTCATTTGTAGCACCAAAGATCTCGGACACGGAATTCACAGGAGCAGTTCCGGTAGTGTTGTTACACCTTGTTGTTACAGACCCGCCAGCAACTACCGTTATGCTTTGTTGTTACAGATTCGTTGGAAAACTGTTGATTCAGTTGTACGATTGACTTCTCTTGTCTCTATTGCTATTGAATTTCCTTTGGCGGTTGCACTACAGCTGTGTTTTGTTATGATAGTTGTAGGAGTTGTTAACATTGTGTTTTTTGGATAACAACCTAAGGGCAGTTCCGATTGTAATCTTTTAATTTCTAATCAGAACTTTATTAGGGAGTGGTTATAATTGTATGATTCTATTTCGATCAGCATGAGAATCATAATATTCTCATGACTGATCTATTCCTATATTTTCTTATGTAACCACTATATATCTCTCGGCCCTAGAGGTCGAGAGGTTAGCGAATAACAGCGTTGTTTTACCCCTGTAATTGTGTTCAGACTAATACAGATCATATTGTTATTATTGTTACATGTGTGATTCCATTTAGTTTCAAATAAAATTCCTTCTCTACCTGCCTCCTGATAGGGAGGAAGGGCCATCCTTCTTAGCAAGGATTGCAGTGATTACAGTAGTTGTGTGTGTGTGTAATTGTATTTCAGTTTATGCATCGTTAGAGTGTTGTTGTTTTTGTTCAGCTGAGACTATATCTCCTTCGATTTCTATAATTTATATGTTGTTACACATATGTTAATAGAGACACTATCTGGGTACTTATTGTGTGGCGAGCTAACAGATCAATTGAAGTGTGATTTCAATCTTGTGGATTCTTTTATTTTTGCATGAGTGATTTATTTCCAGCATTTTACTTCAGCAATGATTTCTTTTCTTTGAGATTACTTCTAGTTGGTGTATCGGCACAGACAGTGCTACTTTCATTGGAATAAACAGACGTCCCTAGATTGATAGTTAAATGTGTGATGTTCAGTCATTTAATAAGTGATTTATATAGTCCAACATGAAATATGACCACTAGGAGGAGAAGAAGGATTCCTTTTATAAAATGGCATATCTGGCCTTTTAGATGACGATTCTTCCCCCACATTTTTCTTAAGGTTAATGATGTCATTTGTAAGGTTCCTTGTAATTATATGTAGACTTTCCATATTAAAAGCATCCTTGTATTTTTTTGTGGAAGGAGAAAATGTTTCTCTTCAATAGGTTCCTTTGTAACAATATTTAGCATCTTCTTTTCAACCTTCACTTTTTGCATTGCTTCTCTTAAAAAATTGTATCAACCTTTTTCAAAAATATAACAGTGGAAGATGGAAATGCAGTAGTGTAAAATTCAATTTGATCAACATCTATAGCAGGCCTGGAGGTTTCAATAATTTTATTCAACGGGGATACAAACTTTTGGATAAAAAAAATTGTAGTTTCTTTATTGTGCATTTTAATTCTATAAGGTCCCATGAATAAGGTTGTGGGATTTTTATCATCAGCAAAAATTTTAATGAAGATGTCTTTAAACTCATACTATATATGAATTGAACCATCAGGTAATAGAAATACCAATTTGATTGTTATACGAAATTGTGATCTATGGATAAACCAAATTCCCTAAGAGTGGTGTTTATCACTTAGAATAACAGAGGAAAGAATAACTATAATTTTCTCTAAAACAAGAAGATATACAGAATGGGAAAGGAGCCTACTTGTGATTATTTCGCTTCTCTTTCTCCTTCTATCGTTGTTCTTGTCGCTTTCAATACAACTCAAGTTGCTAGATCGATTCCTGCAAACACAAACAAAGAACAGCAAACAACATGCAATATATAAGATATCTACATATATTACTCAAATCAAATCAATTAGATCTGAAATACATGCATCATTCAAGAATACGTTGCACAAGAAATAGATACATATGTATGGGAAAATTAACAGCAGCCTTTATTAAAGAGTAGAAGGGGAAGATTACAACCAATGGACCAATTTGTTGTCAACCTACTCCACCTTCATTCCAGCCTCATCACATCCAGCATTATCCCAACAGCATATCAGTACTTTCACTCTCTTTTCAAATGAGAATCCAATAGCATAACTTTACCAAAATTATTCCTTTCCTAGCACTAGGATGAGTGCTATTTTTACAAGGAAATTGATGGTAATTTCTCAATGAATGACTTTCTAATAATAAGCAAGACATGTTTCCAAGCTCAGAGGTGTTAGATGGACACTTGGATTCGAATTTTGACACATATGGACTCTTCTAGAAGGCACTGGCCATGTGGAGATTCCTGGAACAATGTGATAATTCCGCTCCCAGGTGACCAACACACCCTTGAGTGTCAGGAAGTGCACTGCAGTGCACCCTTGCATGGAGAAATTGGCATGGCAACACAGTTAGTACCTTGCAGATGAGCATTGGTGAGTCAGTAAGTCATATAACATATACTTCAAACCTTTGAAATCTCACAATAAAAGCCATGAATGAAATGTTCTTCATTTAGGGAATATAACAAATTAAATATAAGGGGATGATATACCGTATTTCATTGGTCTTGGGGATGATGTCCATTTTGACCAGGTCTTGGGGGTTGATGCCCAAATTGACCTATAACAGTTGCCTCCTAAAGCATGAAGTCAAAATAATAATATTATTTGGATGAGCTGCTTTAATGTGATGAGTCGGAACTTAAGTGGACGGTGACCTGCATCAATCTTACAATACATTACGTCATGATATATTTCATCTTGATCATGAATTTTTGAGGGAGGCATTCCCATGCTCAACACATAAACTATCTAATAACATGTACATAATTTAGAAAGTCGTCTACATTAGAATGTTTCCCAATATAGACATGCCTACATATATAGGCCTAGTTTGGATGACGATCTATATGTAAATTCATCGTACAGATGATGTGTACAACAATTCTGAAATCGCAGCCTGGATGGATGAAACTAGATCTGGGGTCTTCTTGTCTTGTTCACTCGATCGTTCAGGTACAATTCTAACCATACAAGCATATGATTTGAAGTCAAAAATGATAAGATATCGTTTGATTATCAGTCAATGATGTGAGTTATTTAACACACGCAAGAGAGACACCATTGATGTTAATGGCTCTCAAGGTACTGCAGTACAGTTTGCAAGGTGTGAATAGATGATTTGATGCCGGACGCCAAACAAAAAAATTATGTCAAAGGTCCGGAGAAACTTTTTGATGATGTAACAAGCCTCAAGGTATTGGAATATGTTTATAAGTAAACTTCCTAGATGATGATTTGATGTCGACAGGAAGCAACTTTATCGTGAAATGGGAGTTACTGATTTTGGAGACAAAATGTGACTTGATATAGCAATGTTCAGGGATTACTGTCATGAAAATGAAGGTTTATGAGTATTGCAGAAGGATGAGTATTCATTGGATGACTTCTCTTGAACGTATCAGCGACACTGAGATGAGTTGGCAAAATTGACCCAAAACCGAAGTGAAGGTATGATGAACCATAGGTATGAATGAACCATCAACAAGATTACCCAACCCAAAATTCATGATCATGGAGTGAAAGTGTCATGTTCAAGAGCAACCTGCTATCATAAAGTGTTTTGTTCTTTTTCCCAAATTTTCCCCAGTCATTTGTCGACCAATACCTCTTTATTTTTTAACAAGCTTGAGGAGGTTAACATATTCTTGATCTATAATTCAACCCTTCGGGTGAATCCATCACTATTTAATAGTTTAACAATTCTAGCGATAAATGAAACTCAATTCTTGCCATGATCAAAAATTTCGTCATTATTTTATGTTTTAACGAGCTTAACGATAGTGACAACCCGGTCCTTTTTCATATTTAGAGAGTTTTAAAAAGAGGACAAAAGAAAAATCCATAAGTCCTTTTTCGTAAATTTTTCACTCAGGTCTGAAAAAGTGTAAAATGATATCTGAGAAAACCTCTTAGCCATGTTTGACTAAGGTTTTCCTTTTTCGTAAATAATCTATCTCAATCCAGAAAAAGGTTCAACTTATACTGAGTAGATGTAATTTCATTTACTTTTACGAGCTCGAAAATACAAGTGCTCGATAATATTTTCACATTATCGGAGTTTGAAAAGAGCTAAAAGAAGACTCCAGGGGTTCCTTTTTCATCGTTATCGAAGCTTGAAAAAGAGATAAAATTTCACTTCCAGTCCTTTTTCATTTTTACCAAAGCTCGAAAAATAAGGAAAAAATTATGCTTTGTGGTCAATCATTCTTGAATAAGTGTGCACGAATAATCCGTTGTATCATTTGTAAAACCTGTTTAGAGAACCATAAAACGAATTAAAAATACCTGTTTCATAGCAAAAATGAATAAAAACTATAGTCACATCATTAAATATGATTTTAAATAATCAAATTGACTAATTAAAATAGTTTTTATCATTCATTTTTACCATTTGAAAGTTACCATTTGAAAAAAAATAGGAGCTCTGAACCAGTTTTTTCCCCTGAACTTCAGCAGTTGATTGCAACAGATTCTATGGATGATTTTCCTTGTCATTTGATCCAAGTTGGAGCTATGAACCTTCTCTTTATTTTAGTATCATTTTCATTGCATTTCATGGTACATTTTTAGGGTTTTGAGCCCCTTAGGGTAAATATACTATGCTCAAAGGGTGACGCACCCTTGAATGTTGAAAGGTGCATTACAGTGCACTAAAATTGAAGACCATATGCATTGCAATGCTCTGTCCCTTGACCTAGGGTGCGTTGGGCGAAATTCTCATTCTTGTTTTTTTATTTGTGCCCAAAATTTCCCAATTTTTTTGTTTGAAATGGATCCTAATGAGTCTTATGATTGTGTTTCAAGTATTCATTGGATAAAAATGACGATTACATGGAGGGAAAGAGAACATGAAGAACAGAACATGATTTCTCTAAATGATTCGGGTATAGTAAAAGCCCTTAGATATTGTGGGTTGCTAAATTACTTTAGATTGTCGAGTATGAAGTAGCAAATGGAACTATTGGAGTTCCTTGTCCGTTCATGGGATCCGGTAATACAGCATTTTCACATTGGGGAAAAAGTGGTCCCAATATTAATGGAGGACATTTATTTTCTCACTGGATTATCGAGGCGAGGTTCTCCCATTTCTCTTTCAGGATCTGCTCTTGGAGGAGAGACAGTGAGAGATTACATACTACAGCACTGCCATCCAAAGACTTAACCTAGTAAGGATGGGAAAATAAACATTTGTGATGTACATGATATGCCTTTGAGGACCATCCTATTCACTATCGCAAAGCTTTCCGGTTCCGCTACACTACATGTGACAAATAGATCATACATACAGTATGTAATGGAGTGTTTGGAACCAATAGTATTTAACTAGACTGAAGTTGTCCCCTTTCAGATGAAAGAACAGCTGATTAAGGCAAAGGGAGGAATGAAGAATAATTTCAACTATGGCTTGATCCTGATCTCCTTTTCCTTAGAGTGGATTCCATTAATGCAGCCCCATCATGTTACACTCGAATTATCTGGCCCTAGAGATCCACAGATGTAGAGATGGGTAGAATTGATGGCTAGACATGCTGGTCAATTGACCATCGTATTCTCTACTCCATTTTTCACCTATTTTAGATGATATATGATTACCATCGATCATTATGCCTATGCAGGCGTAGAATTCCAAGGATATCCAGAATTGATTCTACCAGACGACGTTCAATGGGGTGCAATTGGTAAGAATGTTTCGACAATATTTTTTTATTTTTTCTAAGGTTTATACATGTTTTTTCACTTTGATGTTTCCCAAGACTAAACTAAAGTTTTAATGTACGTAGATGTAGGTCGAGTTCGACCAGTGGATCAGCTAGAGTAGAGAGTAGAGGAGATAGCAGAGAGGGTTGTCGGTAGAGAAGTCCTTAGGGATTTAGATATGACTGAGACTCTTTCTGAGCTACAGCATCACATAGAGGGATTGACTCTTGGGATTCTAGATTTCCGAATCGAAGAGTTACCCATGAGACTGCAGCGCCACACTATTGGCATTCCTAACCATTGGATGTGGTTATTGCATAGGATAGCTAGATCAATAGCATGTTATCACGAGCATCACTAGTTCACTTTGACATTTTGCATATATTTTGAGGTCAGATGACCAATGTGTCTTGGGCACAAATTTTGTAAAAATATATAATTATCTATCTATTTTTTTAGTCTTTTTCTTTGTTTATTGCGCAATCCTATTCAATTATGTGATGTGAATTTAAAATATGTCTTTACATGTGTTGCAAATGTTTTTTTATAACATAATTCACTAAGGAATCAGTTAATGTGTTCAAGTTTCTCGAAAAGTGTTGATATTGAATGAAATCAAAGTGTCTTTCCAAAATTCAAACTCAAAGGAACATATGATGCAATGTTGGATTTATGACAGTATAAACGCTAGTATGTTGTAGTACAACAAGGTGTGAGTCTAACCTAATGATGATGCAGTTAATACCAAATGAAATTCCATCAGAGAGAAGTTCGATCAACGCACTATACTCAACGATATTTTTTGTAGATCGGCCGATACAGATCCTTGAAAACTCACTAACTCATCACTCGAAGAAAAAATGGCCCACGTTGCAGAGGATATATTTTGTGTACTACGAATAGCACCATCAGCATGCCCAACGAATGGTTCCAAAGATTTAGACATCTGCGAGGAAATGTAAAGTAGATTACTAAATTTAAGGAAACTTTAGAAAAACAAAATAAGACAGTAAATGCAAATCAAAATCATATATAAAATAGTTTACTATTCTCATGTTTAATCATAGTAACATTTGAGATACAACCCATTTCGGGGTTGCGCCAATGGAATTCCATCATAATATACCAACGCGTAGGCACCCTTAGCAAGAACTATTTTGACAATGTAGGGGCCATTCCATAACAAACAAAATTTTCCTGTACCTATTACATCAGCTTCCTGATCATAAAGTAAGACTAGGTCACCCTTAGAGAAGATGTGAGGTTGGACATGTTGGTCGCATTTCTCCTTTATACATCTCTTATGCGCTTCGTTGGCCAATGCGGCTTCACGACGCATTTCATCAAGATGGATGAGGTTAAAAAGACGCGCTTCTTCAGAAGAGGTATGAGGTAACAAGTCAACGATAAGTTTTAACGAGAGTATTTCACATTAGATAGGCAAGATAGCTTCCAGACCATACACCAATTGAAAGGGGGTAATTCCAGTTTCGTTTCTTACCGAGGTTCAGTATGCCCACAAAGCCGAGTACAGGATCAAATGCCAATTTCGTTTATGAACTCCTATCATTCGTTGAAGCATTTGTTTAAGAATATTGTTAATAGCCTCAACTTATCCATTGGATTGTGGATAATAAGGAGTAGAACTATCATGGGACGGTGTTAATTTTACAGTCAACTCATTCATCATGTGATTGCAAAAATGCTTACCATGATCTGTAACTACAGCATGTGGAACACCAAACCGTGAGATGACATGATTGAAAAAGAATAATGCAGTTGTTTCGCCTACGTTATTGAATGTAGGCATCATTTCGGCACACTTGGTAAAGTAGTCTACTACGACAATAATATAACCATGCCCCCCGGACGAACGACGGTTTCAGGTCATGAAGTCAATGCCTCATTTTTCAAATGGTCCCACAGCGATAACAGGATGCATAGGCGTTGGAAGTTTGCGGATTTTACGATAAAATATCTGGCACGCATGACAAATTCTGACCGCAAGGATGCAGTCATGAAATATGGTAGGCCAAAAGTAATTTGCGTGGAGTATCTTCTACGTGGTAGCATATCTAGAAAAGTGTCCACCACAAGCCCTAGCATAACAATAATTTAGAGCCTTCTCGGCCTCCTCATGAGTGAGGCACCTCCTTAAAATCGTATCGACACCACGACGATAAATTTTATCACCGACGATCAGATAATATTTGGCTTGGTATCGAATACATCGTTGTTGAGAGCGAGAGGTATCGGGCCGAAAATTCTAGGTTTGGAGATAAATGATAAAATCCCCATACCAAGGATCAGATAATTAGATCAAAAACATAGACTCATCAGGAATTGATGGTTCCAATGTAGTAGCAGTACTATCAAAGGGAAGTTCGCAAAGAAGCTCAGCTAAAACTAAAGACTTCTTTGACTTGGATTTAATGAATTCCAAATCAAATTGCTGTAAAATGACGATCCATTTTGAATATTTTCCCCCCAGAAATTGACGTGACAGAATGTATGTCATGGGGTTGCAATCTGAAATGACAATGGTCTTCCGGAAGAGGATATAATGGTGAAATATTTGGACAACTTGAATGGCCGCCAAGATGAGCTTTGCGATGTATGAATACTTCACTTCCGTATCATTGAGATTACGACTCAAAAAATATATCGGATGTTCTATCGCATCTTCTTCTTGGACCAATACCATAGCAATGGTCATATGAGTCACGACGATATATAAGAAATAATCACTCTGAGAATTAGGGGGATACATTAATGACGCCCAGACAAGTGTATCATTGACAACATCAAAATAATCTTGCGCAACCTTATCCCAATGGAAGGGAATCCCCTTTTTCAAGAGATGAGTAAATCCTTTAGCCATTTCTTCATAGTTGGGTATGAACCTCCTTAGGAAGTTATCCTTTCCTTGAATTTTCTGTAACCGAAGTAAATTTGACGGCGAAGGCAAATCAATAATGGCCTGGACCTTCAATGGGTCGATTCGAATTCCTTATTTTGAGACGAAGTATCCTAGAAAATGACCAGAACCAACACATAACACACATTTATGTGGATTGAGGCGTATTTTGTAGTGTCAGCAGCGTAAAAATATGGCTCTCAAATGAATCGGGCGATCAGTTCGGTTTCGCGAATGTGCAAGTAAATAGTCTAGATAAGGTTGAACAATGTGCTTGATGTCATTGAAAGCATAATCCATTGCTCTCTGAAATTTTTCCCTAGCATTATTTAAACCAAATGGGAATTTACAATAAGAAAATGTGCCCCAGGGACAGATGAATGTTGTCTTATATTGGTCTTTAGGGCAGATATTGATTTGATTGTAACCGGAAAAATCCATCCATGAACGAAAATATTTCACATTCAGCACAATCATCAATAATCTGGTCAATATAAGGAGTAGGATAGTTGTCTTTTGGACAAGGAAGATCGACATCCCGATAATCGACACACACTCGGATTGTCCCTTATTTCTTTATGACAGGAACAATGTTGGAAACCCAATCAGTAACCAGAACAGGGTAAATGAAACCAGCACGCAAAAAAAATTCAACTTCTGCTTTAATGGTAGTAGCCTTCTTCAGATGAACAGGACAAAGGCATTGACGTACCGTTTTGAAATCAGGGTATATTTTAATAGTGTGTTCAATGATACTAGTATCTATGCCTGGAATTTCCTCGTAAGACCAAGAAAATATATCACGAAATTCATGAAAGAGAGAGCAATAATTTTCGAATTCTGATGAAGAACAAGACACGCCGACATGAATGTTTTCTACAATGCCGAGTTTGGTCGAAATATCGATAGAAATGGTTTCTTCAATATTTGATAAGTTTCTCTCAGATTCGATTGCATTAATGGGAAAATAATTTGAAAAGAAAGTTTTGATCGATGGGTGATATAGTTCAATAAGATTATATTCTTCGTAATCCTGAAGATGGGAATGATGATGATGATCTCCCCATGGTTCTCCTTATGGCATCATGAATTCCACAATGCTCTCATCAGTCAAGAATGTGGATGAAAAAGGATCAGATGGAGTACCAAAATCTAATGAACCATCAACCCAAACGATCAACGACAATGATTTCACATTTTCCGCCCAAGCCATGTAGATTAATTGTTATGCCAACTCAATTGGGTTGGGCGGAAAAAATTCATCCAACATAACAACTTCATAATCACCTGTAATCTTCCTTAAGCCAAATGGAGTGGAAGATATCATGTATCAGGTCTCTATACTTGCAATTTATTCCGACGTCGCAGGCAACGGTAATGAAAAGGTTCCCATTAGGGAAGATTCCTTTAAGAGTCCTACACCAATGTTTTGAAGTGCTATTTGGGGTGCGTTAACTAACATAACACTTCTAGTTGCCTGCGAACTGGAATAAAATAAGGAGAGTTGATTGATGACTGTGATAACACCTTTATGAGCAAATTCGATCATTCTAAAATAAGAGAAATGATCACAGTCATAGCGTAAACCCATGGCCTTCCGAGTAAAATGTTGTAGTCAAGGGGTCCGTCAATGACCTCAACTTCAAGAGTTATTTTTTTCCCCCTAGTTCAACATGGAGGTTATTAATGATACCGCAAGGCTTATATGTACGACCGTTAAAAGCTTTCAATATCGTAGGAAATTGAGATAGGCGCGGCGAGCAAAGTGACTTCTAGCAGTTTAGAGACATAATGTAGGTAGATGCTCCCTCATCAATAATAGTACGATGAACGAGGTGATTGAGAACATTTACTTGGATGGAGAATACCAATTCTACTGGTAATTTCGGCACATAGCCCATATGATTAAAGACTACAAGATTGGAAGATGTCAAATCGATTCCACCAATTGCCAACAACAAAGCCTGCTTCTGGGAGGGAAATTTTTGAAGTACCTCAAGCATCGACATAACTAAAGGGGATTGAGACAAATCTTCAAATATATTATAATTTTGAGCAGCTCGGGCTTGAGGATTGAATGCCAATTTATGGACGACTCCCTTTAGTGGCTTTATTGTTAACTCAGGAATAACAGTTGGCGGAATAGATTATGTAGATAGATTCGTGGTTGAGGTAGTAGGTTGATCAGTATCCTAAATACCATAATATTTATTACACGTTGACACCAAAAATTTATTTTTCGGCTTCGTGACAGATAGCATAAGTAGTTGCGAACTAGAAGCTGGATCCGTAGCAACCATATTTGTGTCTGGATTCGAAAATGGATCTGTCAACATAGCAAATGCATTCGAAGTATTAAGAAATTTTGAGACTTCGGCACAATGAGGATAGTCACGAACAAAGTGCACCTCATTACAGATTACGCAAGGGTAACTAGGTTTCCTATTTTTTCTAGTTTGTTGATCAAATGAACGTTCCTATGGGGTTTAATTTTTCTTTTTCCTATCTTTCCCCTTTTTTCTTACTTCCGGGTTGCTTGTCACTTTTTCCTTTGTTAGATGACATGGCATGAATTTTGGAAGAAGGTGTAGGATCAGATGAAGCAGAGTGATGTGTTCTTGGAGTACCGATCATACCGTCATCAACATGAGAGTCCTTAGATGGAGGAGGAACAGTAAAATTAGATTGTGGTACATTGGGAATTTTCTCGTAGAGCGTGCCATACTGAGTGTAAATCAAATCTAAGTACTGGGCACGAGAAATGACCTACTCTTCAGTGACGACGCCAACCTTATCCACATCCTTGGTGATAGATGGCAGCAAGGACTCAATGAACCACTCAGCAAGAAGTTGATCTAGAACAAATGTCTCAACCATTATAGAACAACGACGCCACTCATGAATATGATCAGAAATGTGAGTAGCATCAGTTTGTTTAAAATTGGTTAGCAAAACCGTTCCAGTTTCATATCATATGGGTAACTAGAAGTGGGTCAGAAAGGTAGTAGCTAAGGTAGTGAAATTATCAAATGTAGCTCGTGGTAACTCAATGTACCACTTTGCAGCCGGACCAATCAGCGTACGCTAGAAAAGACGTAGTTGAACGGAGTCATCATTTAAGGATTTAGATGAACACCACAAATGATAAGTCATAACATGCATCGACGGGTCTTCTCCAGGGTTTCCATTGAACTTAGGAATATCCTAGGGTAATTTATGTGGTATCACTAGCCACAAAGGAGCATAGTTGATTGGATCGTTGGTAAGCCGATTTAAATAAGGTAATTCGAAAGTTGAGACAAAGGGAAACTGTTGATTTAAGTCAGGTTGAGCATAGCTAGAGTATGATGGAATTGCTTGGGCAAGAGGCCTTTGAGCACCAGCATAAGGAATTTTTTGCTGGTAACCTGGATAGGGGTTGTTTTGATAAGCAAACGCTTGAGGATTCTATTGACCTAAACCTGGGTAAGCTACTTGTTGTTGGAATGATTGTTGTGGCATTTGCGCTTATGGCTGCCAAGGTGTCTTTCCACTGAGATTATAGCCCAAACTAGAATATCTTGGACCCAGTTGTGAATAGGTAAAACTCGGTTGTGGCTGTAACATCCCATAATATTGAAATCCAGCTTGTGAATAAATAATTTCGGATACAGGTGGTTGTTGTAAACCAACCGAAGGAGTTGGAGTCTGAGGGCCCAATACTTAAGGGTATTGGGTGGAATGACCCGCCTAAGACGGTTGAGGTACAACACTTTGAGCCTGTAACAGGGGTAATTATACAAACAGAGTAGATGTGGGTGCAACAGGTTGAACCAGTTGATATGAATGCAGAACTATTTGTGGTTGAATGGGCAGGATAGGCTTCCATTGACAAACAGTCATTCCAACATTAGGATGACCATATAACGATGGTGTACCATCAAAATGGTTGACCATAGGTTTACCCCCAGCATGAGGAGTATAATAAGATGGAATATATTGTTCTCCAAATGTCGGGAGTCGAGTTGAGATTTTACTAGATGGAATATACCCAGATGGAACAGCTTGATATTTCACTCAAGATGTATATAAAGGATCAAGTCGTTCAATACTCATTAGATATGTACCAGATAGAATACCAGATGATGACATGGGTGAATTCCATGGGTTTTAGGATGCATGAGAGAAGGTTCTAGATAAATATTGGTAACCAGGTGGGACGAAAGGGCCACCATATAGATGTGACTCTGGTGATGTGTTGAACATTGACGAGGTAGCAACAGTAGATGTTTTTGCAACTATAACAGATGGTACAACTAGATATGTTAACTCAGCCATGGTCATATGACCCAATGTATACCCTACAGGATCTACGAGAACTCGAATTAACACAAGATCAAAGAAAGAAGTGTGGGGTGATTGAGGAAAAGAATCGTAAATATAAATCTCCTCCCCAAAATGAGTTGGAGTTGAAGGTATTTCTTCTTGTAGTATTTCTTCAATCGAAATAAAACTAGGTGGAACAACTTAGCCGTCAGGCCCGAGACATATTTCAGGTGGTTGACTGCACGATATGGGAGACTCAGTGGCTACAATCGACTGTGAAGCGACTGATACAGGAAAAAAATTTGGTTGTTAAACTTTGGGATCTAGATGTTCTGGTAAAATAATGATGGGATCCGAATCAACTTTCAGTTTAACAACGTTGGGTTCGGGAGGCATGGTCTCACTGATTGGATGGATCATGACCACAGGTAGCTGTGAGGACTTTGTCTTGACAACAGTAGATGAACCGGGATTCATAGAAACAACTCAAGATGACTCTGGTATATGCGAGGATGATGTCGCGCTAGAGGTACTGGTAGTACTAGTTTCGGTAGAACGATGTCGGCTTCGCTGACCAGAAATGGCTTCCGATGTAAACGTGGTTTAAGTGCTATTCTACGCAAATGGAGGGGAAAGGGGTGTTCTTCTTCCACGATGACTAATTTATTTTATGACAAAAACACATAAACAAAATAAAAGGGTAATTCTAGGCAAAAGGTTTACCATGTAATTGTGAACTACAAAATACCTCCTAGTGAACCAAGAAGTACGGCTAGGCAATCTCCCCGAATGTTGTGTTCAGTGTATCACAAGTTACAAGGTGGCCGACTCGGTTAACTATGTATGGATAGCAACCTAAATTTTTCCTCCCAAATATATCTGAAGGTACGTGGAGGCCCAAGTCCATATTAGCATTGTCTAATGTGAAACCGCACAGTGAGAGAACCCCCTTATACTTTTCGTACTAGAACACTGCCCTATATACCCGAAGGTATGTAGACGAGCTTCGATATACTTACGTACGTGGAGTAAGGTATCACACTCGGAATGTATCGCGGACAAGTTAGAGACATATGCTATGTTTAACGACGTCGGAACACGTCTCTAACCTAGACCTTCTAAATGTTATTGTTAATGTTCCAATGATTTCTTAGGTTGATTGATGTAAATTTTATGTTGATCTTGTTTAAAAGTTTGTCTTTGAGGTTCACTGCGTGATGCAATGGAAATTCCTAAAAATTCAAACTAAATGATAAGAAAAATTTTCAATTTAGCTTTTCTAATGAAAATCCTAGCTACTAAGGGAAAGAGCAATCAGTTTTTGAGCAAACAACAAAGAGCACAAACTAAATTCATCTTTCCTAACTTGTTCCTATGCAACACACACAATTCACTATATGCACATGCATGTTTTTCTTTTCAGCTCCCTTTAATGTGAATGAAAGAAAGGAAACTATATGCATAAATAAATCAACCAAGTGTTTTCTTATGAGAAACGAGGAATAAAACAACAATTTCTCTTAGGAAAATGAAGAATGGAAATACAATTTTCCTACAGGAAATGAGGAATGAAACAAAAATTTCCTTTTTGAAAAAATAATTGATCTAATGCAGAAATAAAATACTTTGAATTTGATATGCCAATGATAAATAAAAACACTAATGAAACATTGAACAAAATTACTTTTCAAAGGAGGAAGAAAAGAAAAGTTTACTGGTCTCTAAGAGGTATCAGACATCTGAGAATACAGCAAACAAGTGGCTGAAACTGATAGCAATGACAAATTTTGATGCAATTCGGTTGGCTGAGGGGGAAACGCAATCTCTAAGGGGAGACATTGTGTTGCAGAGCACCCATGAGTGGGAGAAAATGCACTGCAGTGCACTAAGTCTTGACCAACAGTGCATTGGGCGCAGCTCAAATTGAAAATTAAGTAGCTAGACACACTTCTAATGCAAATTTTTCATTCAAATGACTGATAACTTAAAGTAGATGCTATTGATGAGGATAAACAGAGGAGAAAACACAAGGAATGATAGGATACTCCCTAGTGGAGTTGTCAATTTGTTATACAAAATTGTGATCTACGGATAAACCAAATTCCCTAAGCGTGGTGTTTATCACTTATAACAACAAAGGAAAGAATAACTATTATTTTCTCTAAAACAAGCAGATATACAGAATGGGAAAGGAGCCTACTTATTATTCTTTCGCTTCTCTTTTTCCTTTTGTCGTTGTTTTTTTCGCTTTCAATCCAACTCAAGTTGCTAGCTGCAAACACAAACAGAGAATAGAAAACAACATGCAATATACAAGATATTTACTTATCTTACTCAAATAAAATCGATTAGATCTGAAATACATACATCATTCAATAATACATTGCATAATAAATAGAGACATATGTATGGGAAAATGAAAAACAATCTTTATTAAAGAGTAGAAGTGGAAGATTACAACCAATGGACCGATTTGTTGTCAACCTGCTCTAGCTTCATTCCAGCCTCATCACATCCATCATTATCCAAGCATCATATCAGTACTTTCACTCTCTTATCAAATGAGAATCCAAAAGCATAACTTTACCAAAATTCTTCCTTTCCTAGCACTAGGATGAGTGCTCAATTAATAGGGAAATTGATGGTAGTTTCCCAATGAATGACTTTCTAATAATAGGCAAGACATGTTTCCTAGCTCAGAGGTGTTAGATGGACACTTGGATTTGAATTTTGACACATATGGACTCTTCTAGAAGGCACTGCCCATGTGGATATTCCCAAAACAATGATAATTCCGCTCCCAGGTGACCAACGCACCCTTCAGTGTCAGGAAGTGCACTTTAGTTCACCCTTGCATGGAGGAATTGGCACTGTAACGTAGCTAGTCCCTTCCAAATGAGCATTGGTGAGTCAGTAGGTCATATAACATATACTTCAAACCTTGGAAATCTCACAATAGAAGCCATGAATTAAATTTTCTTTACTTAGGGCATATAGAAACTGAAATATAAGGGGATGATAGACCCTATTTCATTGGTCCTGGGGATGATGTACAGTTTGACTAGGTCTTGGGGGATGATGCCAAATTGACCAATAACACTGAGGAATTTACCTCAAATGTGTAAGGGAATAGTCTGTAGATAACATCCTCATTCTATACACCCATAATATTACATGCTAACATGACTTGATTAATGTGATCTTCAAGAGCTTCTCTCTTATTAGGATTGAATTTAGGGAGAAATATCTTAGGATGTTTAGGTAAATCATGTTGAACTCCTAGGATGTTTAATGCTCCTATTTATAGTGAAGGTATTCATGGATGTTGTCCATTGACTTAAACCATGACTAGGGGTGGTGTATGATAACTAGAAGAGGTTGAAGAGTAAGAAGGTAGTGCTTGGTAGGTAGGAATTCCAAGTGATGTAGAGGTGTGAAGCAAAGTAATTGTTTCTTCCTCCAATATGGATTATTCATTTTCTATTTCAATTAAAGGATGCTTTCCTCTAGTGACAAAGGGGAATTCTAGTGGTTTTCATCCAAAATTCTTACTTTGAGCCCTTATGAGAATTATGGATGAAGGGACAAAGAAACCAGCTTGGTGTGAATCAGCTAATTAAGAATAGATTTCTACAAAAATTTGTTAAATTTGTTTTCTGATATTTTTAACTTCAAGAGATTATTTAACTATTGAGGAATACTTATGATAGTATCCTCGAAGTAATTCTGAATCGATATTTTTAGAAGTGACATTGGAATCAGAAACTTTAGGTTGAGTTGAATGTATTTCTACTTTTAATATTAAAGGATCTACTTATGACTGATCAACTTCATAAATCATAGGGTCTGATCTATGTGGCATTGTTGAAATTAATTCAAGGGTTGAAGGTGATTATGATCTTATTGAATGGATATTAGTTATGGTAAGTTCATGTCTCATTCATCATCAAAAGGCCCACCTTATAGTTCCAAAATTGTTGATGCTTGGAATGGACCAAACCAACAATAGGAGAAATCACCCAATCAAGATCCATATTATACCTATATTTTTTGGTATGAAGATCCTCACTGGTATGTAGGCATGGCTTCCACCTAAAGAATTTTCTCCTAAAAATGATACTTTCTAGGAGATTATACTAATGAGTGGTAAATTTAGTGAAATAATGTAAGTGAGTATGATTAAAGTAGAGAGAGATATTTTTTTCTAAATATAAGTGATCTATCTCAGGAGCTATCTAGTACAATGTATAAATGAGTTGAATATGAAATAGATTGAGATATAGATCATAAAACTATAAAACTGCTTTAGTCTAATTATAGCTGATATGTAAACCAAAGAAAAAGTTAAATGGAACTAAACATACAACTACAACATTTATACATAAAAATTTTACTTAATCAATTATAAATATTTTGAATAAGTTAGTGAATAGAAACAATACAAACAATAATCATATACATAGATGAAGCCAATAATCAATGAAGAAAAGAAAATAGATCTTGTTGATGACAAGAAACAAACAAAGAAAAAATACCACATTCATTCCAATAAATGACAAAGTGGAAATCTATGTTGGCTTCTTGTATTTCTTAAAAATAAATCCTTACAACAATGCAAAAGCCTATTTCTTTGAAAATCCAAAACCCTGAGCAATTTTGTGGGGATATCTTTAAATAATATTAAAAAATATCTAAATAAAGAAGGAATATAATTTTTTTACAACCAAAATTATTTTGAAAACTTAAAATAGAAAATGGAAGATAAGTCTATTGAAACTGTGAGCAAAGCAGGTGAATCATTTTTTTGGAGTAGCTGATCCAAAAAGATTCCATGTGTAATTTCCATTTTGAGTGGACTTTTAGAATGTGAGAGATTAGGATTGGAATATCACAACAGATGTTGTTCTGGGATTGAAATACTTGATCCTCCAAATCTAGAAACTCTTGTAAAATTCTAGAAGTGGTTTACTTAGTCAAAAAGTAGTAACTTTGTGGTTTTACCAAGAATTGAGAGATAGCCTTGAGGTATACCTTTCCCAACTACTTGATTTTTTTTCTAAAATTTTGGCTTAAGCCTTTGCACATCAGTGATGAAGTCCTCTACCTTATCATAGTCATATATGAATGGGGCATCGAGCATATCATCCTCTTTGACTATTTGAATATATGCATCAACAATGGAGGTGCTTGACTCGTATGCATTGTTCACAATATTTTTTTAGCTATGTAAATTTATTTTCCAACTTTTTAAGACAACTTTTCCTTTCAATTTCTCAACATTTCAGATTTTGGGTAGGTTGCATGGAGGAGTATTGGCCATACCTTGCTAAGATATTAACTGAGGAAGGAGCTCTTTTTCTTGACTAATTTTTGTTCCAATGTCTTCAATATCATTGACGTATTTTTTATTTAGATCCCTTGTGTTTGAGTTAAACTTAGATTATTGCAAAACTTCTCTTGTGCTTGAAAAAATTGTTCATTTATTTCCAAAGTCTCCTCCTTGAATTTCTTGAGACTAATCATATTACCACTAAGCTTACTAACCTAAATTTGTAACTCTACAATATGTGCATCTTTTCTCTATTTTGAAGTGAGGAAATCATGTTGCACTTTGGAAATTTCAGCCTTCAATTGTTGTTCTAATTGCTTCATCTATAGTTGCTAAGCTCATAATAGACTTATATAATATTCACCATGGAGAAAAGATGAGGAATACCATCTCGGATGGAAATCCTTGGAATATACAGTCAAGGATGGCTACACGAATTTTCTCTTTCAATCAAACAAGCCTCCAAAACTTAGTATTTGGCCAAAAAATTGGAAAAAAAAATGCAAATCCAAAGGTAATTAATACATTATGTTTGTTGCTAGTGCATAAAAAATCCTCACTATTGATAATGCGAGGAAAAGAGGTATACATGGTCCATCTAGATGCACTCTTTACAAGAGGCAAGTAGAAGATATTCATCATGTCTTTTTGAATTGTGAGTATACAAAAAAGGTATGGCAAGAAGTTATTTCCCTTTTATATAGTAGGATCAAATAGCCCTCTAATCTACAAGATTTATTCTCTTCTTGGGAAAAAACTACAAAGGAAATATTTCTCAAAAGCCTCTTCTTAAAAAGTTATGGGAAGCCATTCCCAAATTTATTTGCCATAAAGTATGGTTCTCTAGGAACTCTGCAATTTTTAACAACAAGATTGTCCATCCCCAAAGCACTGCAGTGAAAGCAATAACTTTATGTGCAGAATGTATAGCTCAAAAGCAAGAATTTTATCCCCTTCAAAAGAATTAAATTAGTGGGAACAAGAATATCTCAACAAACTGCAAGGAAGGAGGGAAAGTTAACAGCTCCCTGCTCGACATGAAAAGGCAAGGGAAGATTGGAAGCTCAGAATGCTAGAAGAAAACTTTGGTGCCTGGAAAAACAATTGACAAGGATGGATCCTCTTCTTTGATGGAGCATATTGAGGTAATCCAGGGGTGGTATGAGGGGGAGGAGCTTTGTATAGCTTCGAGGATCACAGTGTGTATATATATTTATGGGGTCTTATTTCAATGACAAATAATCAAGCAGAGATCCTAGGATTCGTAATAGTTGAAGAATTATAGGTGAAAGAGCTTACCATTCTGGGAGACTCTCTCATAATTATACAACACCTAGTAAGAGACACTCATCTTAAGAATAAATTACTTGAGAATGTTATTAAAATGGTTCAGACATTGTCCAAAGCAATTCCTATGTTATCCTTCTTCAAAGTCCTTCAATATCTCAATCAAGAAGCTGACATTCTAGCTAAGGAGGGATGCAAAAATAATTTTGGAGATTTGTTTATTAATGGCCATATTAGGTCATTTATTCTTCCTTAATGATGGATCCATTCCTTATACATTGTTATATTTTAATTATGGAAAATAATTTGGAGATCAGAAGACCTGCTAGCCTCGTGGAAAATAGTAGTGCATTGGAACATGCAAGGAGTTCATACAATATAACATCACTTCACCCCCTGCAGTAATCAAAGCAAAGGTTGTTACAATTATAGAGCCATCATGTTATAGTACACAACCTACATACGTGATAAATGATAGGAGGTGGTGATTAATAATGAAGAGTTATGATCTTTTGTTCATGAAAAAATGTGGGATTTCCTTACAATGGTTGCAGGTGTCGCCATATTCTCTCCTCTGGAAAAATTGGAAATACAAAGCTGAAATTGGAAACAATAATAATTTCAAGAATATTTGGGCGACAATTAAAGCTTTTTGGGACATCCAGCTTCATTCTCCACCCGAGTTTGAGAATTATTTGAATCATTATGCCTATTGGTTCTCTACCCTTTTGATCCGATTGGATATTGGTGGCCACCCACCTATTCCACTTAGACCCCCAACGTTGCTCCTTTCAGTTTCCTTAATTGTAGCATCATTTACTATTTTTTTTAGTTTTTTGAGTCCTAAACTTTCGGAGTCGTTTTGAGGCCCTAAATGGTGTTTTTTGGAAAATGGGAAAAATAATACCTTGTGGCATGGCTTTGCAATCAAAATTTGTATTCCTTGAATATATATTTCTAATGAGGTATCGTACGCATCAAAAAAATATCATATGCAAAAGTTATGACCTTGGGAAGTTGATGTACCAATAAATCCCAACTGGGCCGACATACTTTTGGTGCTTCAACTCCTAGGTTTAGGTTTTTGGATATTTAGGGTTTTCCATTGTTTCTCAATAATAAATAGGCCTGCAAGCCTCAATGTAACATAGTTCAGAAGGAATGTAGCCGCAAAAATCTTCTCATAGATAAGATACCATCGCATGAGTTAGTTTTATTCATTATGCATGTAAATAGTTTTCAGTACTTTATTATTAATGAATTGAAGTTTTGTTTTCATTGTAGCTCTATGTTTATGTTTATATTTGTATTTCATTTTTTGCTTCATCAATCTAGATCACCTTTCAAAGGGATGCATCTTTCGAGTTAGTACAAGATTCATTGGTCTTGTTGTTCACAAAAATGGGAAAAAGAAATTGGATTTCATAACTTTCCAATTCAATTTGTTTGTTTTCTTGGTTAAGTGAGTTTATCCCCATGTTGTGCTCATCAATTTTCCTATTGGCTTTAGAGAGGTAGTGATTGTCATTCTAATTTTACTATTAGCCATAAATGAGAATTATTTTGAGATTTTTTATCATGCCCACAGTGGGAAAGTTTTGGTGAAAGTTGGTAACAAGCATGTTTAGATTCTCATTGTGGAGTTTAGTCTCATGGGTTGGTGTTATAACCACTTTATGAAAAATTTGGATAATGTTGCACGCAGCCAAGGCTACCTCTTGGTTTTCCTCAATGTCGATTTTCCATTGTTAATTTTAATATTTTGATTGGACCAAAGGGAGTCTCTCAGTGCCCTATAATTCGTGAAGACAATGGGGTTAGTTGTGAACCAATTTCTAGTGAGGCCTCTAGGAGGAGCCTCTACCTTATAAATGTCTTCACAAGGTTCTATTCACAAAAAATTTCATGGTTGTGATCCATATTCAGAAGGAATTTTCATTGTTCATATATCTTGGATTATGGTTTTCAAGCTTCTGTGGTTTTTGTTGATTGCAGAATCCAGATTATCCACAGTATCATAAAACGATTGTCAAGGAGATACATGATGAAAATGGATAAGCCTTCTTTGGTGCCTCTGATATCCATAACTGTGAAGGTTTGTAACTATAGAACCCTTATTTCAAATTTGGCTCAATGAATTGATGCCATACAGATAGGAATATTTATCCTTCAACTAAAACAAATTTATCAAGAAACACTTATCAATTAAGAACTTGGTGAAATCAACAATCTAAAAACTCATACAAGGCATTAAGATGAAAAAGTGGATCCTTTGCGTCAGGGATTAGTTGAGCTAAAGGAAAAAATTAAGCAGTTGAATAACAGTCTCAATAATTTCCACGATGATCAACCTCTTCATGTCTAATGTCCTAGTAACTACAACCTCATTTGCTAGAATTTATGGCATGCATGGCCACTCTCCTTGTTGTTGGTGGGATTATTATGTCGATCGTATGGTAGTTTTGGACTTGTGTTTCGGATAAAATTCACAAGACCATGTAATGACCCTAAGTTTTTTTCTGAGATTGGGTCACTTTCCCCTAGAATTAATGCCACAATGACTTGTGTTTGCATGGTAACTTATTCATCTTCAATGTCCAAAAGGATTAACTACTTGTGGATGAATACTACTTTAGAACTTGAGACAAAATGTGGGCATGTAGAGATTTTATTATGTGAGACACAACGGACTGCACTAGGGTGACGGTGGTAGCAGCCTGCAGAATGACCTTGCATGCAAATTCTGAGAAATTTTTGGCTTCGAAAAAGTGTGGCGGTGGCAGCAACTACCTCGCCTATCTTTTCTAATTTTCTTTTTACTATTATGTTTGTGTTCTTATAAATTAATTTGGGTGGTGTTCCTTTCAATCTAGTGGGGGTTCACTGTAACCTATTTGTGGAGCTTCGTACTGTCATTAAGACCTTGTCTAGAAGAGTCTATCTGTGCCCATGGTGTTGTGGTTGTTCTTTTCTTACTGGTTTGAGTTACCCCATTTTTTCTGTTTCCCCTAGCTCTTTTCTTGGTCTGGTCTTTCTAGTTTTTCTCTTCTTCATTTGGGTTTGTCGTGGGTTATTTCTTTGGCTTGGTATTTTCTGCCTTGGAATAGCATGCCTCAACAACGTATGTGCAGCTGTATGGGTGGAGGGGGAAGAGACCCACAAGGCCGGCTACATGCCCAAACCCAGGCTTGGGAAGCCCACAGAAATTTGTTTCCATCTTTCATTTTGCAACTCCTCTAGACATTTGACCTGAAATTCGTCACCTTAAAACCTATACCACTATTAATCGCCAAGCTTACTCCAACTCTAAAATTTTGGAGGAATTTGTTAAATGGGTTCCTGACCTTGGCTATTCTAGGGGAAGAAGAATCCATTATATGAACTCCATCACCCTCTATTGGAAGATGAAAACTCTTTTGCGCACATTCCTAAAAGAGAAGAACAAAGATCATAATGTCATCATTTCTTCCCTAAACGAGATGAAGTGAGTACAACGACACCGATGTCCATGGTTGGCTAGCTTGAATGCTCATTTGTCTCACATCGAAATTCATATTCAATGTAAGCTCAAACCTTCTACTCTAGCCAATATGAGTACCCATGATCCTGCTCTAGTGACCTCTTCAGACTCATGATCTCATGATATGTCGTGATTTAAAAATTTGGTTTATCTATGTAACCCATATTATGTTAATACTTGTTATTTTCATCAGTAAACACTTAATTTTGATACTTTCTATTAAATTATCAATCAACATATATGGTTTCCCTCATGGCAGATTGAGACCGATAATGATTTGGACTGTGGTATTTGAAATAATGTATTTTGAGATTTTGAAATAATATCAATTTAACTTTCCATATATATATATATATATATAGCGACTCCCTACTTGTTGTCTACCCTCTTCCTTGCCTTCTTTCCTTCTTGGGTGAGCAATCCTCCTTCTTTGATCTACCATTTCACCCTTCCGCCTACCTCCTTTCCCTCCTATTGTTATCCTTATTGGACCCAAACTTCCACTTCCACGGTGTCACTGGTAGCTATAGATCCTCATCCTTCGACAGTGTGCAGCATACCTACCTGCTTGCTTGCTTAGAAATTTTCTTTTCTAGGGATGGATTTTCAGGGTGCATGATGAAGTGGCCTGATGATCGTGAAATGGTGCGCGATGATGGATGGACATATATATATATATATATATATATATATATATATATATATATATATATATATATATATATATATATATATATATAACTTTATTGAGTAATAAAAATTTTTCCAAATCTAATAGAATATAATTTAAATGTTTTAAAATATTTCCAAAAATAATATAATACTTACCATCATATAACATTTGGGTAATTAATCCCGGTTGCGGGTGATCGGTAAGGAGTTTATGTTGATAGGACAGGGGATGGGCAAGGCGGATCGACACCTGCCCACCCAGGACGAGCACATTTACACGCCATCGCATGCCAGATCTTGGCATTTATTCAGCGTTGAGCTCAAAGGCACAGCTTCTGGGGAGATGGGAGTTAACACCATGGCTTCTGCTTGGAATCTCGTCTTCGCATGCTTTGGCATGCTGGAATTTGCCTCTTTCATCAATGAGGCCATTATTAGGCAGGTCTGTCGCAGCAAGATGGGAGAGGTTAAAGAGTGGGGAGGCGAGGAGTTTTATGCCGAGGTTCAGTTGCAGGGCTCCCTCTGTCGTAAGGTCTCGCTCATTCATTCTGATCCGTTGCACATTCACTCTGTTTTTCTGGGGTTTGATGTCGATCACCCAGTCTTTCTGGTGTCTGTTGTAATTTATCATATCCATGCTGCCCGGCGCCTCCTAGTCGCTGAGTCTCGTCCAGGTTTGTTTATCACTGCGCCCACACCAGCTTCCACCATGCATCGGTTACGCCATCGCATGAGGAGCCGAAGGGGCGGCACCAGGGACCTCCCTCCCAGGGCGTCTACCAGCCACTCGTCTGAAGTGCCATCAAGCTCAAGCGGCATGAGTGCTGGTCGTTATCCGCGAACCCGTAGTGGGAGAGGGAGGTCCCTTCCGACAGCCTCTGTTCCTCCGCCCACCACTGGTAGCGCGCGTTTCACCTTTGACAGCGCCCTGAACCGTCCAAGAATTTCTATTATTTTCTCTGTCATTTTTCAGGAGGAGGCCCAGCCGGGGGTGCCTATTGTTCCACCACCTGGCCTCGTTCAGCACACTGCTCCTGGCTCCCATCCTCAGAGTGGAGTTGTCAATGCGCCCTTTCATCCCCCGAATGTTCCTGCTTTCAGTGTGCCTGAAGAAGTGCTAAAGACTGCGGAACAGAGGCCCTCGGTGTCTGAAGAGGCCCTGGCGAGGGATATGCAAGCGTTTGGTTGGTGCCGCGTAGTGGAAGTTCCGCCTGATGAATAGTTTGTGTAATGAATTGCTCTCCTCTTTCTTTTTGGCCCATTCCTGGGGTTTTGTTTATGTTCATATGGTTAAGGGCTCGTCCCTGGTTTGTTTGTGTTCAGACGGTTTTGGTTATGTTCAGATGGTTTTGGGCCCATCCCTGGTTTGTAGTGTACACACTCAGAATGTCTATGATGCTTAACCCCTGCGTGGGTCTTGGTTCTCTCTACCAGGCTGGTCCCCCTGTCAATGGGCAGTCTCTTTTCCTGTTTCTTCCTATTAGATCTACCATCCCAAAGGCAGTTGTTTCTGACCTTGGTCATATTGTAATATTACACATTTGTTAATAGATCAGTATTATTTAGAAAAAAAAACATTTGGGTAATTAAATAAGTGATCATTTTTTATATCGTAAATCTTCTTATATGAAAAATTAAGCTTAGATATACATATTTTTATTATGATTTTAGAAATACATATGTTTATTATGATTTCAATTTATTATCGGAATTTTGTTATATAATCTTATTTACATTTTATGATACATTGTTATGCAATTTTATTTATATTTTAATATAAATAAATCTTATATTTTATATTACATTTCACTCATTAACACTAAATAATAGTTTTCAATAAATAAATCTCATACTTTATATTACTTTATATATATATATATATATATATATATATATATATATATATATATATATCTGTGTGTGTGTGTTAAATTATTTTTCTTCAAACCAAATTAGTATTTTAAATTTGTAATGTAAAGAATATAATATTTGTGTAATTATGAATATATAAAATAGATGATAATTTTCAGTTTTTCGTGCCGCTCAATTTCCTTCCTCCAAAAAAAACCTCTAACCCTCTCTCTAGCGATAATTTTCCTTCTCTAGATAAAATGAACAATTGATCACATCTATAAATTTTTAGCCCAAAAAAACATAAAAACTCTATTCAAACCTTCCAATACTTTAAAACAATTATTTAGATCTCTCAAATATCAGTTGGATCCAATGATGACCTTATGTTTTATAACATTCCATGCTCCTGTGGTCATTCTTATATAGGCCAATCTAGAACCCTAATTGAGCAATTTAACCAGTTGACTCATTTTTTCTCCATTTAATGACAGGTTGAGTCTAAAGCCCTAAATTTATCCATTGATTAGATGACAAAGCTTAATGTGCATATTTAGACAATTAACCAGACTAAAAAATTGGAATTGGAATTTAAAAATTTAAATGCAGAAGAATACACGGAAATCAGTATGGAGGTGTTTCTTGTCTGTTGTGCTTCACATTCATGCTACCAAACTGACTCTTTTCCTCCCAACCTATTTGGGGCCTACCTATCTGGTCTCCTGATACAGAATTATTCAAAATAGAGATCTTCTAGCCCCCATTCCCAAAGCTCCAAGAATAATCAAGGCTCAATCTTCCTCTTTGTCTGAGAGTCTATCGGTAATTCCTCCTTCGTTTGTGAGACTAGAAAATCAAAACTCTTTCCCCCTTCTATATTGTATTTCCTCTCCTTATATCCCCAAAACTATTGATATTGGTTGCATCGGAAGTGCTCTAAATCTCAAAATTTGTGGAGAGGCTTAGGAACATGTATTCCAAAGAACCCAGAAATATTTTGTGAAAAATCCACTCAAAATGTGTTTTATTAAAATAATTAATTATTTTAATGTGGCCCTAAGTTTAAACTTAGGAAAAATAAATATTTAAAGGCTATTAATAAAATAGAGTGTGAATCTTCTAGAGAACATGGATCAAGTCAAGTTATAATATTAGTCGTTGATTGGAGATCTAATATCATCCATTGAAGTCTCAATGAGAAGGCTACAAAGGAAGGCTTGAGGGTCATTTAGAAAGTAACATCGAGAGAATCTAGAGAACAAAATTTCTGAAGTGATTAGTGCTCAAGACAATAAATCGATCTAAGTGATTCCAACGTAGAGAGGGGCGGAGATAGCTTCCAGAGAGAATGATTTTCTCAGCCGGAGAATCATCAACAGAGAGAGGTAGAGAGAGATCCAGCAGAACCAGTGTAGAGCCAGA
The DNA here is from genome assembly GCA_034641835.2 of Pinus albicaulis. Classification (NCBI taxonomy): domain Eukaryota; kingdom Viridiplantae; phylum Streptophyta; class Pinopsida; order Pinales; family Pinaceae; genus Pinus; species Pinus albicaulis. The sequence goes on along the minus strand of CM076575.1, from coordinate 770,791,478 downwards.
GAGGCTGACGTAGAGCCAATGCAAAGCCACGCAAAGGCCAAAAGGGTTTCCAAGATTTTGTAGTTGGATTAGTTTTAGAAGTTGGGAGCAGGGGTGTGAGACCGGGAGGCTCATATCTGAGAATCCGGAAGGCATATCTATCTATTACATGGGTAACATAGTGTCAATAGGAGGTGACAAAGTGTCAATGCAGTCACTGCGCAGAGGCAGCGCAGGGACCTCTAGGGGCATTTCATCCAGTGTTCGGATCAGCCGGATTTTCCAGTCATTGAGTAAGGTAAAAATCACAATATTTCTACTAGTATTTCTCTCTCTGCAACTAAATAACCCTTGTGGTATTCAAATATGTATTTAGAAACTGCTACTGCTTAATAAAATAAAACCCTCAGATCTATTGCACCGATTTTCCCACATTGAATTTTTCCGGGGACTTTCGTCCAAAAATAACAGTGTCCTATGTGTATATTTTTCTTTGTTTAGTTTCCTTGTTTCATAATCATAAGTAATTAAGTGTAGGTTGCTTCAGCAATTTGCTTCAATACTTCATGAAGATATTTGAAATAATTTTGTAATGTAATTTACAAATAGGAGTAACATTAGGGGAATTTTGAGGTCTAAAATGGGCCTCCTAAATAAATTATAAAATAATAGTGGAAATAATAAAATAAGATTAGATTACATCATCAAATTTTAGAGGGAAAAAGAAAAAAAACTATTTTTTCAATTTGTATTTTCAACTTATCTCCCTATGAGTTTACTCAAATTTAGAGCGGGAACACTCATTGGATGCATTTTTTGATTCCTCATCCAAGGAGTACGCATGTTGCACACTTTCAATGGACCCTTCTACATGAAAAATGAGAAAACATGGAAAATGTGATTACAATCACTTTTTTTGATGTATTTCTCATTTTTCGTGTAGTAGGGTCCATCAAAATAATACAGCATGGATACTCCTTGGATGAGGAACCAAATTTTGCATCCAACAAGTACTCCTACTCGAAATTTGAGTAAAACCTTAGGGAGATAAGTTGAAAGTACAAGTTAAAAAATTAGCTTTATTATTTTAATATTTTTTAATATTTTTATTTTTTACCTCAAAAATGGTGAATCATCCCTTGTGGTTGACATCATCATCTTGAATCCTATTGGATCTTATAAATTTTATTTTGGTTGTACAATTTTCTTATGAGATCCATTTTAGACCTCAAAAGTTCTCTAATGATTCAGCTGGTTGCAATAGGATTCTGGAGATCATTTAGACCTAGGAATTTTCACATGGTATCAGAGGCTTTGATGTGAAATGGGAAGAGCATATCTAGCACCATAGTGAAGGTCTAATTGCTGCAGCAGCAGCAGATCGAATCCCCAAAGGGATTACGCAGTACTAGCAAGAAGGGATGAATATTGGAGGTTGTCTCTCTCTAAGTGAGTCGGCAGAGAGGTAAGACTTCCTGATCGAGATCTTGCCAAGGTAGAGGGTGCAGCGTTGAGCCTTCATGCAGAGCCAGAGGGACACAATTTTTCTGCAAGTGGTTTCTGGGAAGAGGAGCGTCAGACAAAGAATAAGAGCACGCAGTGACGGAATTCTTCCTCAGTGAGTTCCTTGCTGATGAATTCAAGCTTTCTCATTTTCCATGCAGAAGAGGAGAAGCATACTTACCAGTTCCATCAGGGAGTGTGTAAGCCAGCCTAGAAGCTACGCAGTAGGGAGAAATAAGGAGAATTTTGACAATTTTTGGTTGAGATGGCAGCTCATAGACTTAGAGGTTAGGATCTGTTGGAGGGATCTATGTGATCTGGAAGGAAAGAATCAGATTCCTTCTGGATGAATATGATCTCAAGGCATTCGTAGACAACGTGGTTGTTGTACCTACAGATCTGGATCAGAACAAAAAGTACAAGTTTGATATGGCAAAGGCTAAGAGGCTAATCCTTGATGGTGTCAAGGATCATATAGACTCTCATATTGCTGGAAAGGACACAACCAGGCAGATATGGGAGGCCTTTTCTGTGCTATATTAAGGAACTTCCGAGTAGCGGAAGATGTACTTGGAGCATAAGCTCCAGATGATCTAGATGCAGAAGGGGGAGCACATTGTTCCATTTCTAACGAGACTTCACGATATCCGTGATCAGTTGGCAGTTGTGGGATCTACCCCATCTGCTACAACTATGGTGAGACTGGCCCTTAACGCAGTCACTGAGGAGTGGAAATTTTTTGTCTAAATTATATTGGGAAGGGCAACACTACTGAGTTGGGAGGAAATGTGGAAAAATCTTCAGGAGAAGGAGCTGAGAAGAGATCTAGTCAAGTGTAAATCTGACGTTAGCAACAGGAGCGGATCAAAGAATCTGGAGGAGGAGGAGAATGCATTCATCGCATCGAAGGGGCAGCATGGGCAACCGAAACGCAAGAAGGACGTCTCCAAGGTGAAGTGTTTCAGATGTGGTGAGATGAGCCACTATGAATCACAATGTCCTTTGAAGAAAAAGGACAAGGATGAGAAGCACGATCCAAAGGTTGCAGCCATGAATATCTAGGAGGATGAGTAATAAGTATGCCATGAGTGCCCACGCATCTCCAGGAGGGAGATGGGGTGACATGGAATTTTAGTTCACCTTGAACTTCAGTTGGGCAGGATCCTAGAGGAACCTGCCTCATGGATCATCACCTTGCAACGGGAGCCCATGATCAGTAGTAGTGGGAGCCAAGGAGTGATGGAGTGACAGATGTAGTGGTTAGCAGCGCAGAGCAGAGAGGAAGCAGTGCCTAGAGGCACAGTGAAGTAGCTTCAACAACGTAGTGGCTTCAAAGAGCATCATGGGACTAGCAACAGTCAGATCTTCAGCACTGAGGTGCATCCACTAAACACTTGTTTAGTTTTTTGGGTGGTTTCAGTTGCTTTTCTCAGCAACTGAATTGCAGTACAGATGTAGTGTTAGCAGTGGCAGTGCTAGCAGCATAGTAGATGCAATACTTGAGAGGGAGTTGTAGTACGGATGTAGTATTGGCAGTGGCAGTGTCAAGGGCAGCAATACAGTTACATCAGCAACACAGTGGTTGGTGGAAAGCTTATCAGACATCAGCAGTGCAGAGGATGCTTTAGGGTTAGAGCCATGTGTAGCAGGTATGTTGTTAGAACACTTTCCTCGCTAAGAGGGAGTGTTGATTATCGATAGCATTTGAAGTTCTCTAAGTCTCAAAATTTGTGGAGAGGCTTAGGCACATGTATTCCAAAGAACCCGGAAATCGTTTGTAAAAAATCCACTCATAATGTTTTTTATTAAAATAATTAATTATTTTAATGTGACCCTAAGTTTAAACTTAGGAAAATTAAATAATTAAAGGGTATTAATGAAACAGAGTGTGAATCTTCTAGAGAACATGGATCAAGTCGAGTTATAATCTTAGCATGTGATTGGAGATCTAATCTAGGTCGTTGAAGTCTGAATGAGAAGGATATAAGGGAAGGCTTGAGGGTCATTTGGAAAGTCACATCGAGAGAATCTAGAGATCAAAATTTCTGAAGTGAGCGGTGCTCAAGACAAGAAATCAATCTAAGTGATTCCAATGCAGAGAAGGGCAGAGATAGCTTTTGGAGAGAGAGTGATTTTCTCAGCTACAGAATCATCAGTAGAGAGAGATTCAATACATCTAGCGCAGAGCCAAAGAGACTGATGCAGAGCTAGCGCATAGCCACTCAGGGCTACGCAGAGGTTGCGTAAAGGCCAAAAGGGTTTCTGAGATTTTGTAGTCAGATCAGTTTTAGAAGCCGAGAGTCGGGGTGTGAGACCAGGAGGGTGAGATTTGAGATTTCAGGAGGCAGATCGATCTATTACTTGGGTGATACAGTGCCAAGAGGAGGCGATGCAGTCACCGCACAAAGGCAACGCAGGGACCTCCAAGGGCATCTCATCCAGTGTCTGGATCAGCCGGATTTTCCAGTGATTGAGTGAGGTAAAACTCACAATATTTATGCCAGTATTTTTCTCTTTATAACTAAATAACCCTTGTGGTATTCTGAGATGTATTCTGGAATTTCTATTGCTTAATAAAATAAAATCATGAGATCTGTTGCATCGTTTTTTCCGCATTGGGTTTTTCGAGGGACTTTCGTCCAAAATTAACGGTGTCCTACGTGTATCTTTTTCTTTTCGCAGTTTACTTGTTTCGGAATCATAAGTAATTAAGTGTATGTTGCTTTAGTAATTTCCTTCAATATCTCATGAATAAAACTGAAATAATTTTGTAATGTAATTTACAAATAGAAGAATTAAATTTAGCTGGTTGCAGTAGGATTCTGGAGATCATTTAGATTTAGGAATTTTCACAAAACCCACAAGCTTCCCCTTCTTCCACCATCTCAGCATCTGGATTCAATATGTTTTCCCTGCACTTGTCTTATTACATCAACACCAGAATGATCTTTTATTCCCTTTGGAGGCGGTCATACCTTTTTGTTTAAATAACATATTTGATTAAATTAGATTGATTGAGTTGATTTATTCACCTTTAAACAATAGGTTTTGTCGACTAGTTTAGTCCATATATTGTATTTAAGAGGTTATACTTTATTCAACATCTATGTCATATGTCCTTTTGATTATATTATTTAGTTCATTTTCTTGATATAATTATATGTACTTTATTTCTTTTACTAAAATAAAATGTATAATTCTTTTGGTTAATATATATATATATATATATATATATATATATATATATATATTGAATTGAAATTTGATTAGTTTCATATTATAGTGGTGGTATACATAACAAGTACATCACTCTACATATTGATTATATTCTGGTGACTTAAGTATTTACTTGGTACTTCAATAATTAATTTATTACCTTATATTTAGACATTTTTCAATATCAACTAGTATGTATACTAGTGTAATACATGTGATGCATGCATATTTAACTATCATATGCATGCTAATATTCCTATATTCCCTGTAATTTGATGGGTCATTACAGCCAAACTGGCAGATCCATTAAAACCCATCAAAAAGAAAACGTGGCAGATACATATCATAATTGTTGTTCAAAATTTGCCCTTGTTGAACATTCCTTCAAATCCAAACATCTCATATGCTTTGACCAAGTGAAAATCCTCCTCCCTTCTATTCCACTTGGATTATCCGTGAAGTCCTTGAAATCGAAAAATATCCAAACAACTTTAATTGTGAAAATGGATACAAATTAAGCCAATCTTTAAAACCTCTAATGCATAATTTTAAGTATTAATTTTTCAGGTTCATCTTATTTCTTCCTCCTCATAGTCAATAATTTTAATAACAATCTTACTTATCTCATTTTATCATCTTCTTTATTAAATTTCCCTGCCCCCCAATCTTTCCCGCTTCCCCTTCTAATCTTTCCCTCTTCCCATTCATTTTTTCCCAGTCCTCCTTGCTCTATACTTTAATTAATTTATTTAATAAAATCATTATTGCATTTAATTGTTATTTAATCAATGTTTAATAATTTAATATTAAAATTATTTATTTAATATAATCATATTTTATCTTCTATTTATTTCCCCTAAGTATATTAGTAATCATGGAATTAATTAATATTTATATATTTCATTTCGGTCAAAATATTTATTTTTTTCTATTACATAAATTTCATTTATATTTTCATTTGGTTAACTATAATTAAAAATCTTCCAATCAAAATCCATTATAGAATTTAATTTTAGAATGGTTTTTATTGATTTATATTATTTTAATTATTTTTTAATTGTCTTAATATTCTAGTATTCCTTGTTTGACCTAGCATTTCTTTTTTGACCTACAATCTTAACATTTCTAATTCTTTGCATATATATAACTCTATATTTTCATTATTTTCTAGTCACTTGACTTCATTGGACCTTGATAATGGGTGGAGTGTCCACACCAAATGTTGGACAATATCTCAATCCACTCACACATTAACAAAATCCAAAAGTAGCATGATAAGGAGTTAGAAGGGAAAAGGAAGCTAAAGTATTGTAAGGAGGAGATCAACCTCACTCTTGCTAACTAGAATTATACAGATATAACCATAAACACAGAGATGCAGTGGAAATAATGCTTCATTTTATTAATAAAAGAATGACTGAAATAAGCTTACAAACATAATGGAAGTGATGCAAAGATTCTGCATAAATCATAGCACTTGCGCAAATAGAGTGTGTGTTTCCTTTTGTTTGAAAATACTCATCAAAATCTTCATACAAACCACTTTCAATTCAACTCAAAATATATATAAAGTAGAGAGAACCAAACATAAACAAATACTGGCATATCATAACAACAAGAATTTCAGATTCAAACCCTTTTGCCTTAATATTACATTTGTGGGCCTCTTGGCTCTTGCCCTCTATATGAACTCTCACACCATTTCTCTCTATATCACTCTATCCTCCATCCTCACACAAACCTCATATTTATACATAATTGTGGATTGATTTCAATCCATGATTTCCTCCACCAATATCTCAACCAAATCCTAAAATATCTTTATCCCTTTTTTGACTCAACTAAATTCCATTTAAGGAATTCCTAATCCTTAAAATATCTATCCAATCCAACTCCACTCATATTCTCAATTAATTAAGAGAATATTTACAATAAACCTCGCACCCAAATTTTCCTCTCAATTTATTTTTAAAATGTACATAATTTATAAAATAATTAAAAAAACATCACCCCCTAAATCACACAAATAAATAATGAAAATTAAGCTTGATGCTCCTACATAAGACTCCCCATGTAGAGAAGTTTCCATAGACTCATGTCTATGAGGTCTGTCACTTTTCTGCAATATTGTGACATCCACAAGTCTCAATGACTTGCTCCCTCCAGGATTCCAAACTCTGTTTTTCCGCTAGTCTTTTAAAGTATCAACTCTATTTTGTAAATTTGCATAGAATTTCCATAATAGTATTTTCAAAATACTATTGAATGTAACTCTCGCTTTTCCATACCACATCATTTTTATTTCGAAAATCACATACTCGTGTAGAAATGATGATACCCATTCTCCTGGTCTCTAAACTTTGAAATAGTCTTGAACTGGTTGTACATCAGCATCACCCATTCTATCAACTAGATTCCATCGGTCTCTCCAACAATTTATTTCGCCAATTCCTCGGAGTAATTCCTCTTTGTTTGATGTTTTCGTCTCCAATTGTGCTAAACACTCAACTTCCTAAAATGAAGAATAATCAAGAACTTCTCCTTGATCATAACTATAGTCATTGATTGCTCCTATAGTAACAAATTTCTCATCTGGTGTGTACCTGCATTCATCAACAAACTATTAGTTTTAAAAAGATAAGACCTTTCGACCTCTTTTGATGCTTCAAGCACCAATCTCCCATCATAGACTTTCTGGATTTCAGTAGATCCTGTTTTGAATTACTGGTTGCTTTCATCTTTATCCTGCAGGATCAATACTTATGTTTCCTTTATGTCTCTAAGGACATAAATTTCTTGCTGCTCATGATCTTTCATCTCATCTCCAAATACTTTCTGCTCAATTTCTTTGATTTCAACATTATATTTATTAATGTTGCCTTTTGTATCTACAACCACATTATTATTTGAAAAGTTAAAACATTCACTCAACTATATAAACGTTAGAAACATTTCATCCTTATCATGCACAGTAACTACAATATCTTATGTATCAGGTTATGCAAGCTTCATTTCTCCTTCAGATTCCTTGAGCCATCGTTCCAAGAACTCTATTTCCATCTGAAATATTTCCAGCATTTCATCACAACCTTCATTCTCAGTTTCATTCTTCTTCTGGAAATCCTCCTAAATTATCCTATTTTATGTATCATCACATTGCAAAATTTTGTCATCAATTTCATTAAAAAAATTCATTTGTTTACCCCCTTGGAATATCACTACGGAATTTTCATTATGCTTCTGCTCCACAACAGCTTCAACTAGTCGTCTTACATCAAATAGGAATTCATCTATGAATTCTTTCTGTTGCAACAAATCAGTACCTTCCTCCTATGAGAGGCATTCTCCATCATACTTCACCTCAAGAGTTTCATTCATCTTTGTGACAGTTTCACCAGACTATCCATCATCTTCTGCACATCTTGCAAACATACACAAACTATGAGTTTTAAAAATATAAGGCTTCATGGCCTCATCTGCTTCTCTTGTCAACATATCTTCCAATTCTTCTGAACTATTCCAATAGTCCATGAGATCTTTCTCATTGATCTCTTCACCCAGAATTTCACCCTGTTCTAGGCCACAAATGGAAACTTCCATTTTCAACTCAGCCTCTCTGAGTTCTTCACATCTCAATTACACACTCATCATCTGCTCGAGCTTCCTCAGCTCTTATGTCAACTGTATGTTTACCTGTTGTTCCCTCTTTGCGTGTAGCATCTGCCACTTCACTTTCTTCCTCATGGTCCAACCATGTCTCTGGTCTTTCTTGTTTCTCTGCAACAATTCCAACAATAACTCAAGGTGAACTGCTATCTCAACTTTCTCCCTCTCATACTCTTCATCAGTCAACTGCTTACATATGCCATTTTCCTTGGCATTTTCCTTCTTCTTTCTTCGATTGAGGCCTTTCTCAGAACCTCTGAAATGACTATCAACAGTCATCTTCTCCTCCTTTGTGAACTTCATTTGTTTACTTGTGGATTTCATTCAAATCCCTTTTTCAGCAAGCTTTCATACTTGCCATCCAACAATTCAAGCTCTCTTCTTTTGCTTGACCTCTTGTGGTTTTCTATCTCAGAATCATTTCTGGGCAACTCTCTTGATCCTCTTTGCTACAAACAACAACTTGAGTAATTATTGCGTTACAATGACCAACTCTTTGGGTGTCGGGCTCCGCCGATCATGCACCCAATTACATTCAAACCTTTGACTTAATTTAAGACTCTTTGACTCCAGACTTGACATCAACTCTTCATCTTGGGTGAAAAATGCACCTTTTTGTACAATAAATCAATGGTTTAACTTGACTCAAGCTATCCAAATTTCCTCATTTGACCTTAACATCTTATTTAACTTCAAATATTGACCCAATCATTACAATAGTGGATATTTTGACTCTAACTCAAGTTATACAATATACCAATCAACATCCACCCTTAATACCATTTCAGGATGTAAAATCTTCACTTTCTCTCATACTCCATTCTTATGATAATATCATAAGTCACTAATTATATCATCTCCCATTATCACTTTCTTTTAAGCCTTTAAATCGAAATGTAATCCATTTTCCCAAGATTTATTTTATGGTGAAAATAAAATAAACCATTTAATTTTCAACATTTAAGATACCTATTGAAAATGAATTATCATACCTTATGCTCCCTTCAAGGTTATTTAATAAACCTTTTCTTTGCAATTTCAACTCTTCGGATTTCATTCTTCTGTGTCATTCTTATCACTGTGAATATTTGCATGTCCTTCATACCATAACCTCTTCAACACGCTCATCATCTCAACAGAGACAGTTTTCCTGCACTTCCATGCAGCGACTTCTTTGCAGTGACGGTTCCCATGTAACACCGTCTCTCTTCAGTGCACAAAAACAATTCCTTCAGAGGAATTTTCCAAAACCTTATTTTAACATGGTGGCATCAACATATTTCTCTGCAGAAAAAAACACAAACTGCAATATCTTCGAGACAGAACAATGTGAACACTTTCACATGCACTACAAGAAATGATGAATCATGATCTTTAACTCATAGAAATCATAGATGCTCCTTTACCGGCTTGCTCCTTCATGTAGATCTCAGTTATCATAATCTCAAAACGATATACCACAACCATGCTGGCTCACCACTCTTCCACTGCGATTAGGTTCACCACTTTCTCTCGAATGCTACCAACATATCTCAATCAACAAGGTCAAAACACTTCTTCAACAGTTCATTTTTTCTTCATAATTTGTAGGTATCGTGAACATTTTACTTTAAGAATTAACAGAAATCATAACATAATTTGAAGCCAACAATATCGCTTCTGCTTGTTTGATTTAGCACTTAATTAATGATGTCACACAGGAATGAACAAGTCAAATGCTCACAGTCAATGCCACGCTAACTTTACCAAACTCTGGTCTTCCAGAAATGAACGTTGAAATTATTAGCGGTATCCTTCACCTCTTCAACACGATTAACTGTAATTTCACATCAACAGTGCTTTGGTCTCTAAATTGCAGTCGTTGTCGACCTCATGAAGCACTGAAACCTTCGAAGTTCGAAAAGCAACTGAGAAATGGTGTTGAATCTTCAATAACCATGATAAATGCACATGATCATCTAATAATTCAACGCGCTCCAATCGGATCTCTCATGTCCCGGTAGCATTAATGAAATGAGCATTGTATGACACATATATGTCCACCACTGATTCGTTGATGATCTGGTGATAGAAAACCTCAAATCTTCCAGGCATAATGGACGTCTTGAAATGCGTAATGTCGGTGATGGATCCTTCACTAAGTAGACCTAAAACAACTTCTTTTACATCACATTTATCACACGCAAAAAACGTTCTCATGCTACGTAGAAAACCTTCAAATAGTTGTTTATGCAATAGTTCATCTATGTGATGCTTGAAAACTTCAACTTCTTCGCACAACTCTGATCTCTCATCAATCAGTTAATATTCATGTTGCTTTGATCCTTACGACTAATAAGCTAAAGTTGCGCCATAACCCATTAAACCTTACGACTAACTTGCATCACGCACATTAAACCAATACACAAAACTGAATGGATTTTAAGCGAGAAGAGGAGACTACCATATCATTTCTCACACCCATGTGTAGTTCTCCATACAACCCTTGAACAATCGTATATCCAAGATAGATAGAAAACAAATGCAGCGTGAAACAAATGCAACGTTGGTAATTACCTGCTAGCAAGAAGATGCAACGTTCAACCTGGTAAACAATGGACTTGCTGACGGTTATTTCATAGTTGGCTATGCATAAACCTCCTCGCACATCGATGCTTCTTACGATGTGTGAATGTCTTATCGTCACCACTATAATACATGATATATTTAAATGGCGACTGTAATAATGTGCAAATGGGTTACTAGCCCTGAATTAGACTCGAACAACTACTCTCATATCTTGTGGGAATTTATAAATAGCAAGGCTCTGATACCAAATGATGCAAAGATTCTGCATAAATCAGAGTACTTGCGCAAATAGAGTATGTGTTTCCTTTTGTTTGAAAATCCTCATCAAAATCTTCATAAAAACCACTTTCAATTCAACTCAAAATATATATAAAGTAGAGAGAACCAAACATAAACAAATATTGGCATATCATAACAACAAGAATTTCAGATTCAAACCCTTTTGCTCGAATATTACATTTGTGGGCCTCTCGGCACTCACCCTTTACATGAACTCTCACACCATTTATCTCTATATCACTCTATCCTTCATCCTCATACAAAACTCATATTTATACATAATTGTGGATTAATTTCAATCCATGATTTCCTCCACCAATATCTCAACCAAATCCTAAAATATCTTTATCCCTTCTTTGGCTCAACTAAATTCCATTTAAGGAATTCCTAATCCCTAAAATGTCTATCCAATCCAACTCCACTCATATTCTCAATTAATTAAGAGAATATTTACAATAAACCTCACACTCAAATTTTCCTCTCAATTTATTTTTAAAATGTACATAATTTATAAAATAATTTAAAAAACATCACCCCCTAAACCACACAAATAAATAATGAAAATTAAGCTCGATGCTCCTACATCAAGAAGCAAGCTAGGGCACTGGTAACGTATCTCTGAGAAGAGATGTGGCGTATGCGGGCCTCTGAATTGTGCTACATTGAGGCTCAAAGGCCTATTACAGACATAATGGAAATAGAAGAGCTAGGGTACTGGCAGCTTATCCCTGAGAAGAGATGTGACGGCTACCAGCCCCTGAATTGTGTTACAATGAGGCTCGAAGGCCTATTTATTGTTGAGAAATAATGTAAAACCTGAAACGTCCAAAAACCTAACCCTAGGAGATGAAGCGCCAAAATTATGGGCCCCGTTTGTGTAAATTAGTGTTTCAACTTCCCGAGGACGTAACTTTGGCATGCGATCTTCATTTTACGCACTCAATAGCTCGTTAGAAAGATCTATCTAAGGAGTACAACTTTTGGTATGAGGAATAAAATTATAATCGCTCTCGGTTTTCCCAAAAAACGTCGTTTAGGGCCTCAAAACGGCTCCGGAAGTTTAAGACACGAAAAATTGCCAAAAATAGTAAGTTGTGCTGAAACTGAAAGACTGAAAGAGACAATGGTGGGGCCCCAAGTGGAATAGGTGGGTGGCCACCAATATCCTCCTAGATCATTAATGCCCCAAAATGGCTTTGGGTGTGTAGGACCCGAAAACCTACTAAAAATAATAAGCTGCTGGAAGTGAAAAGCTGCAAGAATTGATGTTGCGGGTCCAAATGGAATAGGTGGGCGGCCACTGATATCCACCTAGATCAATTAATCTCCTATATCTCATATCTTAAGGTCCAATAGACTTCATTGGCCTTAATGCGCATTAAACATCATCATCATTATATAAACAATAAATTTTATTATAATTTTACTTAGTGATTGTTTAACCAAGTAAAATTTATATTCTAATTTTGTTTATATTTCAATAAAATCAATAATTGATTGATGATATTATATAAACAATAAATTTTATTAAATTTTTTAGTATAATTTTATTTGGTGATTGTTTAACAAATTGAACTTTGTATTATAATTTTATTTATATTTTAATAAAAACATACATCATAATATTTTTATTTTTAAAAAATTTCATATAATATTTTTAACTATATATATATATATATATATATATATATATATATATATATATATATATAATTTAAATGTTTTTAATTTAACTTATAATATTGATGTAATTAGATTAATTATTTATTATTAAAAAATAAGGGAAATTATTTTCTCTCTGAGAAGGAGGAGGGTGAGAGGCAATAGAATGATATTTTTAGACAAAAAGTCATTAGACCAATATTTCTCATCATTATGTCACTCATATAGAATTGAAACAACCATTTTACCTAACCACCCACCCAAGATAACTCCAATTAACCATTATTTATAATAACTTTAAATTATAATATCATTTAATATTTCTATATAAATGAACTTCAATATATACATTATCATTTAATATTTTAATATAAATGAATTCAATACATACATGATCTATAAGAAAGAGAAGACTAAATAACCTTATCAATGACCATAAATTATTTAAAAATGTAGAATATTATTTAGCAGTTTAGAAAGAAAAACCACCAGCATGAATCATAATGAACCTTTCATCTACATGTACCAAAAATTATGGAGAATAATAATATGCCATCAAAATATACCTACTCTCTCAGTTGCCTACTCTTTCTCTCTTTCTCCAGTCATTTAATAGCACATTCAAGATCTTGAATATGATCCAGAAAGTTGCTTGATTAGAGCCTTTGTTCGAAAGTTGCAATTATAAATGGGAAATTCAGAAGAATCTTTGAAAACTGAGGACTTATAGATTTTGTTCCATCTTAAAGCAATGGGCTGGCACAAATTAACAGGTAAAGTGCAATCTCGTTTGCAACATAAATAACCATAGGTTCAATTAGCAAGTTCACTGTTGAGAGAAATTGGGACCTACGGTGGAAAATAACCATTTCATGTATGGCCGACCTCACTTTTTCCTTTTCGGGAGAATCCTTCATAAACTTTTTATTGGCATCTTTTTTGGGGTTATTATGTGTAGCACACTGATTGAAGTGAAGAATTGTATTATCAGACAAATAGTCCAATCATTAAAGATAGGATTTATTATTAGATTTTATGAAAATTAAAAAATAAAATAAAATAAAATTTAGAATAAGAAAATAAGAGGTTTAAAATAGTTATTAAATCTTATTTGATAATTTTTTAGTAAATTTATTTGAAGAAAGATTTAGATTTGAAGAGATTTTTATAATTAAAAAATTAGTGTAAAAAAGAAATTTAATGGTGAATTAAAAAATAAAATTAAAATATTGGAAAAAGAGAATAGGTGAAATATGCAATATGAACACATGAAGGGCATATTGTAGCTATTGAAGAGATGGTGTCAACTTCTTTTATGTGAAATCCCTAGGTCTCCAATACAATGTAAAATATATATAAGAAAGTAGATTTACCAAAACACCAAAAAAATGTTACCAAGCAATAATAGATTGAATTTGTCCTTAATGATGAAGTGCTTTTCATGCAATTTTTGTGCTAATGGACTCTCTTGAGAGAGTGGAAAGAGGATCCAAGGAAACACTAGGGAAAAACCCTAGATCCAAGCCAACAAATATAACAAGAGAAAAAAAACAATTCAAGGGAGAGAAATAATGAGGGGGAGCTTCCACTGAGTGGTTATGGTGGCAGCAAATGCAAGCATAACAAGGGTTCAGCAAAAGGTTATGGAGGTTGATTCAATAATTTGGTAGAGTCTCGATCCTTTTAAAAATTCAAAACCTAAACAATATGAAAATATAATTATTTATAAACAACAAACCAAGTAGGGAAGTCTAGGATATGACAAATAGTTATTTAAGGGTAAGTCAAGCATCCCAACTATACTCATCTACGTGTTTGACCAAGACCAAGTCATCCATTGAGTCCATAGGAATAGACATAGATGCTTTTATACAACCCACAAATAGATTGTCAATGACCTTTTCAGCACTTTGTTGCACCCACCTACTAAAATGAGGACAATGGGAACATTTAAAACACATCTCTAACTACCCAAGTGAACTAAATCACACATGCACACCGAGGTTGATCCAAAATAAGAAGAATGTGTTTATCTAAAGAACCAATAAGAGATTGCCAAGGTTGAATAATGATCTAGGAAAATAAATTAAAGAGACCTTTCCAAGACACTAGATATCAAATGTAGAAAATGCATGACACCACACCTAAACAAGGTGCTACATAAAAAATAAAAATAAAATAAAAAGAGATTGCAAAGCAAAGTGAATCGGTTACACCAAATAGTAGATTTCATGTCATATTCACAAAGTTAAGTATATGAAACATTATTCATGAATTTCATATATTACATATATTACAGTAAAATTGAAAATATATGTAAAATGAAATTAATATTTTCCAAGAAGAAAAATAAAAAACTCATTTCATCTTTGTAAAATTTATTATCCACTTAAAATAAATGTATAAAAATAAATAATATTAAACATTTCTTCTTTAAAATAGTTATTTGTCTATCATATTTTACTAAAAAAAAACCAATTTCATATATATACATGTGAAATTGGTTATATATATATATATATATATATATATATATATATATATATATACACAAAGAAAACCTCATATACCAATTTGATAATTGACTTAATAGTAACAGTAATTTGTTAAGTCAGTTATCAAATTGGTATATGAGTTTTTCTTGTTTGTAAACAAAGAATCAATTTTTACACTTTGATTTAATGTTAAATTTTATTGAGCCGAGGGGCTCATTCTACAGCCAAGTGTGAAGGCAATGTGTAAGTATGTTCTTGCTCAACTTAGAGAGGCTCATTCTACAGCCCGTTGTGAAGGCTATGTGTAAGTATGTTCCTACACGACTTAGAGAGGTTCATTCTACAACTCAGTGTGAGGTTCATTCTACAACCCAATGTGAAGGAGATGTGTGAGTATGTTCGTGCTCAACTTAGAGTTAACACGTGTCCTTTTCAAATAAAAAAAAATAAAAATAAAATATGGAGTTGTCTTTAAACTTTCTGGAGTTTCCCCTTGATTTTCTGGCTCTGAAAATTTTGAGGTGAAACCTTGATTTGTATTATTTAAACTCGTTTTTTACTATATATATGGCAAACCCCTATGGAACTTAGATTGTGCAGAGTTTCCCGTCAAACTTGTGATTTCAATGAATTCTTGCACGATTTTAGACAAATTAGATTCGAAAAATAAAAAAATTCAAAAAGTCCACCCCAAACTCCAAAAATTATAAGGTTTAGACATCTTACTCACATTTATTTTTTACTTCTAATTACTTTAGATGAAATTATATTAGGTCATATGGATGATTAATTAAATATGCATAAAATTTTCTTTTTTCTTTTCTATTGTGGCCGGCATTGCTCTTCTATTTAAATAACTCCAAAAAGTCGCATTAAAGAGAACACCATAATAAAATATTAAAAATATTTTAACACATTATTTAAATAAATTATTTGAAAATCTATGTTAACTAACTTATATGAATATCAACTTCATATATATCTATATATATATAGAAAAAAAAATGTTAAAAGAAAATATTTTAATATTGTATATAATAAAATATCTAATATAGGTTATGAATAAAATATTTTAATATGAATTAATATTGACGAATAAATTTGATTCCGCTCCTTAAAATGGATCTATGTTGAAAAGGCTCATCCTACCAGCCAATATGACTGGGATGTGTAAGTATGGGGATGGGTGGGTAAATATGGGAATGGGTAAGTATCAAGCCAGCCAATATGACGAGGATGTAGGGATGTGTAAGTATCAAGCCAATATGACGGGGATGTGTAAGTATGGGGATGGGTAAGTAGTATGGGGATGGGTAAGTATGTTCGGTCGCTCGTGCCCCTTTAAAATACAAATTATGTTCTAAATAGAAAAATATGTAAGTTACATGTAAAGTAATTAAAAGTAAAAAATTGTGTGAGTAAGATGTTTACTAGGCTCATGTTAAATCGGTAATTAAGATGAATCTATGGATTAATCCTTTCCAAGAAGAAAAATTTAAAAATAAAAATAAAAACATTTCATCTTTGCAAAATAAATTGTAAAAAAATGTTAAATATAAAATTTATCCACTAAAAATAAATGTATAAAAATAAATAATATTAAACAAACTTCTTTAAAATAGTTATCTATGTATCATATTTTACCAAAAAGGAAAAAGAAAAAACCAATTTCATATATATATATGAAATATATATAATATATTTTTAATGTCATTGTTAAGTCAATTATTAAATTGGTATATGAGGGTTTTTTTTGTTTGTAACTGTTAAACTTTATATAGAGATGAAATGCATGAGATGTAGATTAGTTGGTCTAAGTGGTATAAAAAGAAATGAAATGCATGAGGTGTAGATTAGTTGGTCTAAGTAGCATAGAGAGATGAAACTCATAAGATCTAGATTAGTTAATCTAAGTGAGGTTTAGTTTCTGCCAAATCTCAAGATCAAATTTTATGAGAAAAATTTGACAATGAAAAAAACTTTAGAGCAACTAAACTATCCTAAAAAAGGTCCAATAAATTATTAATCAATAATTTATAGAATCCAATTTTTCTTCATCCAATAAACTAACTAACCCTAATTTAAACTTTGCGTAAAATTATTATTGTATATGTATAAAATGCCTCACGCATCGTGTATAACTCAAATAATAATGCTTTACTTGAAAATGGCACAAAGCAGGTGGCGTTGTGAATACTTAGATTTTGCAGTCAATCATACTGAGAAAATAGGCACTCTTATGGCCACACATGCATCATATACGTATACATAATAGTAGTGTCAAATCTCACATCGAGATTATCCCATCAGTACTTTATAAATGGTCGGGCCATTATGTGTGGTTGACGTACTTGTAAAAGCAAAGAGAGGACATTCCAATCTCGGTATGGATTTCACTCTAACCGGGGCAAATATTTTGATTGTTTGTTGCTTGTACCATCCACAACCTTAACATCAATATTTGGCCCACCGCATTGCCTGTGATTTTGACCTCTGATGGAGTAGGGCAGCTCAGTCACCCATCATTTCATAATAGCTTCAACACCACCGACAAACAAGCCTGCCGGCATACAGACCCAAGCCTTTGCCTCTGATAGCAACTCGCTACCATGCCATCCCATCCCAAAGAAAAAAAATAACACTAAACCTCGCTTTTTCAAAGCATTGAATTCCATTCACTAAACAAAATTTCCTGATCACATGCATGTTATGTTTCCTTGTACATGATGCTTCAACCTCACGTGTCCTCTTGATCCTGGTCTGTTCCAAAATATTTAAATCAGGAGGCCCACTTATCTTTCATTCAGGACTGTTAGGAAAACACCATTTTCTTCTTTTTAAATTCAGCAAAGCTAAACAAAAAAATCCCAAAGAATGTCACCAATTTTTCGAAGTTTTCAATTTATTCATAGCCCCTGAAAACGTCTGACGTAATGGAGAAACTACTTGATGGCAATACATATTTACGAGTCTAGTCTATTAATATGTAGTCGGGTTGTATTTAGTGGAGCATATACAGCCAGACAGCATTATTAATAAATATTGGAAATATTGGTTATTTAAATAAGTATATAATTTAGCGGTAGGTATATACAGTTTAATGGCATCATACAATTTGAGTGGGTCTAATGGTTAAGAGCATGTGTTTCCTCCTACAAGGTTATAGGTTCAAAACCAAAGGGGGTAGAGTATGTATCTTTCGTAGACATAACAGTCAGTCAGAATCGTTCCCTGACAGGTGGTGAGTCTCTTGTCCCATAAACAAAAGAGTCTCATACACCAATTTGGTATCTGGCTTGGCCGTAACCTTAACCCTTTGTAGCTTTAATCCATGAAACTGAGTAACAGCTATATTCCTGCTACATCAATGTGTTGTTTGTGGGTTGAAATCATTTCAGAGTAAAACACATGTCTGACATAAAGCCACCCATTTCACTATATAATATGCAGAAATCCAGTACTTTAAAGGTTTTTTTTAGAGTGTTGAAGTTTTTTTTTTTTTAAAACGGTGAGAAAATCTATCATAAAATTGTCAAACCAACCAACCATAAGAAATCCAATGACCTGCTATCTATTTATACATACAAACACACATTGAAATAACTTAAACCCATGATTCTCCAAAAATTTAAATTGCAAAATTCCAAACAAAAAAATCAAAAATTATATCGCCAAACATTCAAATAACTTAAACCCATGATTCTGCGAAAATTTATATTGTAAAATTCCAAACAAAAAAAATAAAAAATTATATTACCAAATTCTAGAGTAAAACTATTCCAATAATAAACATCTACTACCTATCAGGACAGGAGGACCACCAAAGTATCCAGTCAAAGTTGAGTAGCCCATGGATCCCTCGCGAAGGAACAGAGCATCTACTACCTATCAGGACAGGAGGACCACCAAAGTATCGAGTTAAAGTTGAGTCGCCCATGGATCCCTCACGAAGGAACATAATCGTTCACTTCTGTTTCCTGTGCTCTATACAACAATCCATATCGTCCGGCCTTGATCCGCCACTCATACTGACTGAAAGGCATGTATGATTACGCCACTTCTCCATCTTTCAGACACGATCACCGTGTAAAGAAACGCAGGACAATGGATGGTAGGATAATTATTCCCATTTCTCTCGCTATCATACTTGGAATATTAATTTATTCAACCCATTGTTGCATAATAATCTATCTAGTCTTCATTTTCAAAAGTGACTAATATGCATCCTTTTTCCAAAATTTCAACATCTACGAACATTTCCGTATATTGTCAAATGTGTTTGATGATTCATTCCCCTTTTCCAAGGTATTGGTTAACCTGAATAATGCAATCTCACAATGCTGTAGGTTTTGATCAATTCATTATTTGCTCATTTTTTATATGTAGTTTTATTCCATGTATATAAACATTAGTTTATAGTTTTTTCAGGTTTTGTGGTCCAATGCTGAGTAGGACTATATATGTTTGTGTGAGAGTTGCTCTAAGCACAATTTCTTCAGTTGAAAAAAAAAAATATAAACATAATTATGGATTTCATCTTCTTATAAACAATAGTTACTTTGTTTGGGATATACAGAGTAGTTGCCAAGTTTAACCAAATAGGTTTTTTTACTAAAGGAAATTTGGGGCTTTTTTTTGTTTTATTTCACTGCAGAATCTCATCGCAACTCAATGTGTACTTATGTCACAAGGTCGTTGAACTTCAACCTTGAAATTCAAAATTTAGCAAATCTAAAAAAATTGAGGTTTGGCAAAACTTCATTAAACCTCGTAGCCCTTGAGCCAGTCCATAACTCAAAACTCATAATCTCATGTCACAACTCAAACTTATAATTCATCTTTACAATTTTCAAATACATGATAGCATTTTTTTTTATCTTTATTGATGTTGATTTTTTATTATTTTGTGCTATATTTCATTTTAAAACTAACCTATACATAGATATATATGAACTTAATGATGAACCACATCATATATATATATATATATATATATAAACCTAAAACCACATCTAAATCTCATCCAAGTTCGAACTCAAACCAAACTTAATCATTACCCAACTAGAACTTGAACCATATTGACCTAGATATAATCATTACCCAACTCGAACTTTGACTTAGATATATACAATGAGGTGAATTTAATCTCTCTCCAACTCATCACCATCCCTAGGCCAAAAAGATGACCCACTTGGATAGAATTAAAGTAATATCATTGGGAATACACATCTTCAGATTTAAGACATTCAAATCTGATAAGTATTTTTTTTTATAAAAAAACATTTCAAAATCCCCTTCTTTTCTGAAATATCTTAATGGGGAGCAGCCCAATTACCTGCAACAATAGCAATGGTGAACATTCAAATCTGATAAGTATTTTTTTTTTATAAAAAAACATTTCAAAATCCCCTTCTTTTCTGAAATATCTTAATGGGGAGCAGCCCAATTACCTGCAACAATAGCAATGGTGAACCTTTGAGGGACTAAACAGGATTTGAACCTGTGACATTTGGCCTCCACTTCGACTACATCCATTGAATTTTATAGCTGAAATGATTGAACTAACCCTTTGGACTTTAAATCTGACAAACATAAATCACTGCTCAGTGGTTATTATTTCCCCAAAGTGTCCCCCAAATCCCTAAACAACCCTCGACCCTCATCTCCATCAGACCCGCTAGATTCAGACCCGTGTCCTTCAAGAAACCTCTCTTTCATCTGGGCTTGGCCAGCCATAGGGCTTGCTTACATGCTTTTCACTGTGCAGTAAATGCAAACTCTTGCCAACCAAGCCACCCAACAACCTTTTGTTTGCATATTATTTTTATTATTATTATTATTTATATAGAGAATGAGAAGGGCACCCAGTAGAGCGGGTGGGGTGGCTGGAATGTGAGCATATCCGTGACATGTACACTTCCATGATTCTTTGTACTTGGTATTTTGAATTTTTCACACAATCATTTTCCATATCGTATTAATTTAAACCTGCAATATTCCACTCAGGAAAACGAATTTTTAGTTGTAGCATGCTTTTATTGGACAGCTAATCGTACCCTTGGATGGTTTCCTGTTGATATTATTATAAAAATTTCACCGACACAACATTCACAACAAAAACACAAGTAGGTTGAAGAATTGTCCAAATCAGGATGGACAGAAAACATCTGTTGACCCTCCCTAACGCCATGGATCCTGTGAATTGGCCATATCCATATATGTATGGGATGGCGATAATACATGACTAGAATCTGATGACTTGCCACACCACCTATCATCTCAATCAAGCAGGGTTACATCATCATGGTAAAGATCGTCCATAACTCGATGAATTCCATTAAATCTTAGCTCTAGTTTTCAAAATCATGCATGCCTATTTATCCCTCAATCATTTTATTCACTCCAGTCATCTTTAGTTTTAGCATGATCCTAAGTTTTACATATACCTAATAGAAGTTCCGAAACCTTTGTGTTGTGGCACTTCCATTCTTTCCATGAGAAGAGTTGCATCAGGACACACAAACATGTGCGAAAGTATCTTTTGATTAAGGAAACACGTCCACATGTAAATGGAGATCTACAGAGGCCACACTTTTCTTTTCAAGAGCAAAGAAAATTCAGTCAAGTAAAATGTTCATTGTGCCACATGGGTGGTATTAAATTATTTTATTAGGTTTTTACGCTCACAAGTAGAAGACTGTTAATTCCCTTCTTGGTCCAAGCAAGTCCGCCCAAAACTTACAAGTAACTATTATAAATATTTACATAGCGTATAGAAGTTTGATGGAGAAAGCTTTGGTAATCTCTAATACTGTAGTTAATTATCTACCAACATTTATCCTTGATTTTTCATGTAATTAAGGTTACAGCTGGAGAACTATTACAGTCCAAATTAGACAAGCAACCATTCTGCTTCATCAGAGGACAAGAAGCAACATCATAATAATATGGAAGATCCCAGCATTGTTATGTATCTAATATTCTTGTTTATTACCAAAGTTGAGGAAGACTTTGGTCTAATTGGCCTTATTTTCTTGATGCAGTATCCTTTGATAGTGAAAAGGATACGCGTCCACTGGAGCATCATAATCATCTCTCGACGGTACAAATCTCAGTAAGTATCTCTACTTGGGGAATCTTAATCATATCTCATCATTACAAATCTCAGCAATAAGCATCTCTACTGGGGTATCTTAATCATATCTCATCATTACAAATCTCAGCAAACAGTTCAATTAATTGTCTTTTAAGATCTTTTTTTTCAAAAAAACCTTTGTGGAGAAACCCAAGGCATGTTTTTCCACATTTATGAATGACATCTCTAACAAAACCATTGGTATATACTAGCATGCATAACCCAGCGGATTTGAACCATGCACTTGCTAGCAGTGCTAGCAGAGAATTAACCAAGTGCCCAATTACATTGGCAGTATACAAATGCCATGTGAAATCATAAATATCAAAGAAATGACTAAGACAATTAATCAGGACCAAAAGCATATTTGCTTAGTGTCAAATATAAAATGATGTTGGCATCAAATATTTTTTATAGCTGAGTCCATCCCAGCATAGATCCATTTTAAATACGGATTTAACATGAGCCGAGAGGGATCAAATTTCTTCATGTGCAAAATGCAATGTGTTATTTTCCATTGTTTAAATTGTATTTTTTAATGCTAAATAGAGTATATATAGGACCAAATAAACGTTTTAACCATAAATTAGTTAACATAGATCTTCAAATAGTTTATTTAAATCTCTTGTTGAAATATTTTTTTGTTGTATAAGACTTAAACATATTTTTTTCTTTTGTAAACTTGGCAGTACCTCTCTATTAATCATATATAGAGAGAGTTACAAAATATGTTTCCAGTGACATCAACCTACCCATAGGAAACCGGGTCTGTTGGCCACCGATCAGCGTCATAAGCCATCCAAAATTTAAATAGTTTGAGCATGTCCAACCAAGCTTTCAACACTACCATGTCTCCTATCCATCTATTCTTACTATTGTAAATGTAAACGCTATCCGAAATCATTAAAACAAAATAACAGAAATTTTCTAGAACTCCATGAATTTCAAAAGTCAATCATCAGATGACTCCACTGGGATCGGGTTCTTAGCACTCGCTCCAGGCGTCTCTTGCTGTTGCATACTCTGCAATTGCTTCTCCATGCATCCGATATGAAAATTCTGGTGGAATAGTTGCACTTGGACTGACTGTATTTCCTTCTGAATTACTAACAAGCTCGGCTCTTCTTGTTGGGGCTGATGATGGCCTTGCTGGTGAGGTAATTTCCATTGTTGTTGCGTGTCTGTCATTGCTTCCGCCAATAGGTTTTTCATGATCCAGTGAGTTGGACAACCTATTTGAACAAGGTCAACCTACCTCGAGTATTTCCCGGGTCCACTACAAGTGGTTCCCATTCTTCCGCTTGGATCGACTCCTCTGTTGCCTTCGCTTTAAGTTCTATTTCCCATTTTGAAATTTCCGCTTTCACCTGCGCTGGTGAGCCTTCACTGTATGCATTCAACAGGTTTTGCATGTTTTCCTCCCTTGTACTCTTGCCTCTCTTCTTGTGTGGCCAGTTGGTTGAGGCCGGAGCCTTCGGTTTCCCCCTCTTGGGTCGTCGCGGTCACAACGGCCCCTCCTACCCTCTGTTGCCGCCACCTTCATTCTCGGAAACTCGGATTTTATCAATTGTTGCAGTTCCTCCGATACCCTCTCCTAGGCTATCACCAACAAAGCGGGAGACGGAGGGGAGAGCAATTTATGCTGACTTGAAAAGAATTCGTAGTCAGAAACGATGTTAGGATCATTTATCCCTATATCGCCAATACCTCGCACTTGTTCCTTGCGATATTCCATTCCATTACCAACCGTCCAACCGTCCAGGATAGACCTTGGACTTGTTTTGAGAACCTGTGTTCTCTCGGCTGATGCCTTGAGGTCGGCAATCGGCGCCACGACTGTTTGATAGTTTCACAGACGTAAGACCTGACCCCGTACCTGAATCCCGACATGGTTTGCTACCAAACTCTTACTCCCTCGACTCCTCCCTTCAGGGTTCATTTCCGCCACCTCAGGATTACCACCAAGCCCCAGGTCCCCGCTTCTTCCACACTCACCCGGTGGATTTACACAAAGAATCCAAACCCTACCTTGACCTCCTATCAACCTTCAGTGACTCCCCATCACCCGGGCATCATTCAAACCCTCAACTGGGGAAATACTACTAAATTTGAGAAATTTTAAGTGACCGAACTAAAAATGACTAACTTAAATGACTAATCTAGTCTAGGGATAAAATATACGACTAGATAATAAGTGACTAAACTAAAAGTGACTAACTTAAATGACTAATTTAGTCTAGGGATAAAATATATGACTAGATAATAAATGACTAAAGTAAAAGTGACTAACTTAAATAACTAATTTAGTCTAGGATTAAAATATATGACTAGATAATAAGTGAAAAAATTAATAATGATTAATGCAAATGACTATTATAGTCCAAGAATAAAAATATGATCAAATAACAAGTACAAAAAGTATATGAATTAGTCATTTATGTTAGTAATTTTTAATCGTATCACTCCATAAATGAAAATTTGCAATTTTGATACTGAAGTGTTACATTTCACTAAATGAGTCTTTGAATCCATCTGCAGTGTTAAGATTTAGAGACAAAGGGGTCTTTGAGTCCATCTACAGTGTTAAAATTCCGAATAATCTTTTGTCTCTAAATTTTAACACTGCAGATGGATTCATCTATAATTAACATAAATATTGCATGTATCATCTATCTACTTTATGCTAATGTCTTCATTATAGTTTTAGTAAAGGTAATATTTAGATAGTCAAATTAATATGTATATTTATATTTCTTTGGCTATAAAGTTTAATCTTTAAACTTCATTGATTTATGTTAAAAGTGCGACTCTTGTTTTAAATCTAAGGTCAAATCTTCATATTTACATTTAATGAATAGACAAACATAACATTTCTTTTTGTAAGTCGATATTCATTCATATGGTGAAAAATATGTACAACCAACAAAGAAAAAAATAGGTGGTCTCACCTCGACTAGGTTTGCTGACCAATGTTTGCAACAAGTGACAAAAATACAAAAATGAGGCTAAGGACAACATCCATAAATGAGAGGGTCAAAGACACCAAAATACATGTAATACATAAAAAACACATGAGAGCATACTAGTCATCCGACGTAATGGAAGCTGGGTTTTCCAGGGTTGTTCCTAGAGGGGGTGGTGGACGGAAGTTGCAATGGACATGCCCTTCGAAGTGTGTGAGCCAAGTGTCCAACTTTTCCACTTTTTCTACAAGGTGATTTTGGCCTCGCTAGACCACCACCAATACTCGCTCCTTGACCTGGCACTAGAAGTAGTGCATCCTATCCAAAGTGGCCATAAACTCAACATGCTCCTCCCTACGAACCCATTCTACTGCATCCACCCAATCTATCAGAGTTTGAATTAGGTCCCGACAGTTTTCTAGAAAAAAATGTTGAATTTATCGTGGGCTGGGAGCTACACGCCTACAAGTTCCCCATTTAGCTGTTCCTCTTTGCTTTCCACCACCCCGATGTTGTGTTTGTTCTGACCTTACACTTCCACCACCACGGGAGGCATGTTTTCCTCCACCATGACCGCCTCGCATTCCCACACCAGCAAGCTGGGAGTGACTGACGGTTTTACCACCTCGACGCGCTCCGATCCTACCACCACTATTTCCATATCATCCGAGCCAACAGATCCTTACTTGGCCGGGAGTGAGGATTTCCCGCGTTGCGAGGATGGTCGCATTGTGATAAAACCAGGAGGGTCATCTCCAACTGTTATCAAATTCTGGTCTACTGGAACTTTCCCCTACCAGCACACCCAAAAACCAGATCTCTCTTCACCCTTAAATTTCCTCAAGAAACCACACACTATGTCCCAACTACCATCTTGCCACTAGTTGGGAAAATCGGCAAGAACCCGAACAACTAGAGAAGGAGAAGGTGGGAGGAACACGCCCCAGGCTGACGCTTCCCAAGAAGCTTCACACAACCCACACTAGGATATCGACTCTATGTATTCCAAGGCGACTCTCCTGTCACCACTAGACACCAAGAACCACCCACCAAACCACCAGGCACACCAATTTCTAGAACAAGCACCAGAAATGGAGAATTCCACACAGAATTACTGCCACCCCCAGCGATACCTCCTTTAATACCACCTTCGTGCACCTCTATCAGACCAACAACTAACACATACTAAAAACCACAAAAGAACAAAATAACAAGTTCCCTTGTTGACACGTCATAGTGTTCAGGATTTCTATTTACTAGGCATTCAAATGAAAATAAAGTGGAAAACGTGAGCGAGGGAGGATTTTTTTAATGTCCTTGGCACCTATATCTACTACATATATCTATCTACATTTGGGGTTGTCCCTGGAAATAGAAGGAGTCATGAGAAAATATATAGAAAAGGAGGTTCTATGAAACGTTGTGGCAGGTGTTCAACATGTTCGAGATTTCTATTTACTAGGCATTCAAATGAAAAAAAAAAGTGGAAAACGTGAGTGAGGGAGGAATTTTCTGATGTCCTCGGTGCCTATTGTTGCTATAGATGTCTATCTACATTTGTGGTTGTCCCTAGTAATAAAAGAAGTCGGGAGAAAAGAGATAAAGAAGGAGGTTTTGTGAAAAGTGGTGGAAAGTGTTCATGATTAATGGATCGTGATAAGAAGCCCAAAACCCAAGTCCATCCCAATGATAATGGAGATGTGAACCCCAACTCCATAGGTATGCTCATTCTCATTTTTCTAGTTATCCTTCTATCTTTCATTTATTTCTACATCTACTTGTTTCTATTAGTAAGGCCTCATAGATTGGCGGTTGATTGAGTAGAGAAGTTGTGCATGCAAGAGGGATAGATCAGTGACACTAATTATCATTCTCTCCATGTTTCTTTTAGGGTAAATGACAAGTGAATGTTGCAATAAATGCCATGTTCTTCCTTTTGTGGGTGTGTATCAATAATTTTTTAAGGTTTAATTTCAACTCTTCCTAAGATGTCGGGTGCCATCAGTTGTGGGAGAAATGGCTTGGAAGGATGCATCACACTTAGTTTTTGGTTAACCCATAAATTGCACCTCACCCAAACCTCTTATTTATGCCCGTGAAGAAGTGAATCTTGATGGTTGGCCTAATGACATGCCACCATATTCACTAGATAAACATGGTCCCATTGAAATTTTTTACTTATTTTGTCAGCTATGATCTACCATTTCAAAATTGTATCATGTTCCCCACCTCTATTATGACTACTAAGGCACACTAGTACCCTTGAGTTTATGCAACTATGTGGTAAAATTATGGATGCTAGTTTTTGAGTTATGTTGTCAGTAAGGGTAATTGATGAACGTTAACCATGTGTCCCTCACTTTTAGATTTGCTTGATTGACAAAAGTGTGAAACTTTATCAAGGGAATTTAAGTGAAGTCATTTATATTACAGATGGAATTATTACATTAGATCAAAATTGGGCTTTTTTATTATCCACTTAAGTTCTAATTTTCTCATCAATATTAGACTTATTTCACAATTCTTTTGAAGTATATATCATTGGTTTGATTTTTCTTCATGCACATATGTACAAATGTCAAAAAGCGATGACATTGAGAAGTAACTACATGCAATAAACTAGCTCTGCATCCAAATTCAATTATTTTTGGCTATCGAATTTTTCTTTATCATCACTTATGACAATGAGAAGTAACTACATATGATAGGATGCAAAGTTATCCCTCAAACCAATGTAGAGATGCAATTATTTATTGGTTGTTGAATTCTTATTTATCATCACTTACAATAACTGACACTATATTTGGACTTTCTTAAGGAAAAACATCTTCACTTCCATAACTCGTAGGACTCCTCAAAATATTTTCACTTCCATCAACGATGATCCCTTTCAATATCAGTGTTTTATGCATTCCTCCAATCAACTCTTCGTAGTCTCTATCTCTTGTTTACCTTAGAAATACATACATATTGGCTATATCCAAGCCCCATAGAACATACAAATACCTACAAGCACCAAATCTAATTTATAGTAATATGGATCTTGCTCAACAATAATTTATTGCATGGACACCGTTGAGCCAAAAATACTACATGTAGTTTCCAAAAGACTAAAATCATCAAATTAAATAATTTCATAGTCTAAATGTCGTTATGGTAGTCAACTTAAGGTTGCCAATCTATGGTGCATTTCTCAACTTTAACCAAATCATTAAGATATCAAATATTGGAACTTAGTCATATGCAAACTCAATATTCAAAATAGTTGAGCTTAGTATTGATTGAAATAGTTGGGGTTAGATGAGTTTGTGCTAGTTTAGTATTCCATTTGACATAATCTAGAACTTAATTCTTTTGGTTGGGTTTATCTAATTCTTCTTGGGTTTTTGTTTTGTTTTGTTAATTATATCTTTTTTGTTTTTGTTAATTTTTTTAATTAGACACTAGTGAGGTTACATCATGATCCAAGAATAACACCTGAATTAAAAAAAAATTGAACCAATCACTTAACCTCTACCAATATTCAGCGCCTCGAATTTTGAATTTTGAGTGCAACAATATTCAACGGTTCGAATTTTTGCGAATTTTTGATTTTGCGTGGCGGCAATATTCAGCACCTAGAATTTTTGATTTTGAGTGGCGGGAAGCATCGTATGAGTTTCTAAGGGATAGAAACTGCAGTAAATCTTTCACTTCCCGGAATCAAAGTGGGTACTCTAAAATCCGCCTTCAAGCTGCACGAAAGGCGTCAGAATTTGAGAAATCTGCAGATAGGTATGGGGATCAATCCTCTCCGCCTCAATCTGAATGGAAGGATATCTACTAGGGTAGTGCTGCCGCCCGAAATCCTGTCGCCCAGCATGCTCCATCTCCCATCACTCGTTCTCAGCCCAGTGACGCCTCTCCGCTCCGACCCCTTTGATTGCCCCTCCAATTCGACGTCATGCGATGAATCTTCGATTTCACAGGAGGAGAGGGTCATTGCGGAGAAGGGATTCTATTTGCATCCCTCGCCTCTTCAAACCCCAAGGGAAAGGGAGCCAGATCTGCTCCTTTTTGGTTTAGTGTGAAGAAGAAATAGGCACGACTACCAATCTGCAGCACCTCGAATTTTTGGGTGGCATCGTATGAGTTTATAAGGGATAGAAACGAAACTTTAATATTTCACTGCACGAGTCCCCTTTTATTTTTCTGGTCGAGCCACATTCTTTTACTAGCTGAGACATGCATTTAAAAGTTCTCAGTTCTGGTTGGAGTTGTTGGGCCGCATATCCCTGAGCTCGAGGGTCGATATTCCACATTCCATCTGCTGGACGAATATGCTGAGGAGGGTTGAGTAATCATATTGATTAGCACGAGTTTCCTAATCGTATAACAACTGTTGTGCACCCTTGCAACGACCAAACAAATTACTCTCTGAAGGCTGCGTATAAGCTAAATGAGTCTGAGTTTACACTATCCAGAGGGTCTGGCATCACTAACTCGTGTATTGACTGCTTCTCACTAAGGGAAACACTAGTTCCTTATCTCTGGTATGGGTGAATGCAAACATCTGGGCATAAAATGAACTTCTGGACTCTTCATTGCGTGTGAAACAGTCATCTGGCAACCAGCAAAAAGAACGCACCAGTCCCAGGTTTCTATAGTCAGTGTCCCTTATTTACAATTGTTTATTAACAACATAGAATATTGGTAGTCTTCTGGCTGTAGTGGATTTCATTCTGGGAATTAATATGAATACTCGGTACTCCTATCTCTGAGTTATATTTGGCAGTCCTGTGTGAATATTATGCTTGGAATATGTCAGTTTGAACTTTGGGTGGTTTATTTTCGGTGCATGTCATTTAATATGAGTTTCTTCTGAATTAAAATTGTTAGTAAAGCGCCTACCTGACAAATTGTTTGACATAGATATGAATGAAAATTACACATAAACCCAGAAAGCTATTGCAATGAATTTTACAACCAGGGCGATGGTGGGGCTGATAGTGCACCCAGACAAATTGTTTGACACAAATATGAACGAAAATTTCACATAAACCCATAATCTATTGCAGGGAATTTTACAACCAGGGCGATGGTGGGGCTGATAGTGCATTGAATCTCGACTGTACATTGGACACATTGAGTAGGAATACTGGCATAGCTCCGTCTAACCCTTGTCATGATATGGACATTGAAGTTGCCAACCCTTGGTGCATTTTTTGAGTTTACCCAAATGGTCATCATATCAGATATTGGAACTAAGAACTATGCAATCTCTAGCTTCACAATAGCTGGGTTCAGTACTGATTGACCCTAGTGTGTGCTAGGTTAATATTCCCCCTTGACCAAACCTAGAAATAATTTTTTTTTATTGGGCTGATTCTCCTGTATTTCTTATTTATTATCTATTTTATAATATTTTCTCTTGACTATATCTCGAATCAAGCTGCATTGTGGAAGTCAGGTGGAGATGGGTTAATTTATTCAAACTGTGTGTGATGGTGCATTGTATACATTGAATATGGACACATTCACGTTGAGATTGTCAATGCCCGGTGCATTTATTGAGAACCCAAATGCTCAACATATTAATATTACAACTCAGACATATGCAAAACTCAAGCTTTATAATTGCTCGGTTTGATATCTAGAAATAGGTTCGATATAGCTCGCATGTTTGATATTGAGTGCAGAATAACTCCACAGACATATTAAATGTCAACAATGAACTTAACTCTGAATTATGCCAAAGTAATAACCATGCACAATAACACTTAGAACAAACATATAATTTTGGAAAGTGGATATGTTTGCTAATAAAATGCAAATAAAATCTGATGCTTCTATATGGATATGTTTGCTTGTTGCCTGTAGAACACATGAAAATCTAGAGCTAGGAGAGTATGTGGCAGAACACATTTTCAGGTTGGACCCTAAAAATCCTGCACCTTATGTGCTTCTATCAAGCATCTACGCTACAACTAGCAGGTGGAGGGCACATTGAAAGGTGCGGAAAATGATGAAAGCTAAAGTTATAAAAGAAACACACACCTGGACATAGCTAGATTGAGGTAAATAAACAGGAGAGAGATTGCATTAAAAAATGCAAGAAATCTATAGGAGGTTTGAGATATTGGCCTTTGACATGAAGGTCACAGGTTATGTTCTCAATGATGTTTATATTGAATTATTTAGGAGGAGAACCAGCCTAAATGGCACCACGAGAGAAGTTGGCAATTAAATTAGACTATTAAAGGTGTTTGCTATAACGGTCGTTCGATTTGTTGAAAACCCTCCAGTCTGACTACTACGCTGCCACTGTATCTATCTCAAAAATTTGCTGGAGGAGGAATTGCTGAGGCATTCCAACTGACCAGCATCAAGAATGGGTGGTGTCACTTGAGGGGTTAGCAGCCACATTCAATGAAGCAAGCTGTAAAAGGCATGGGCATGTTGAATCTTTCATTGTTTGCAGGGGACTAATGTCCAAGGTCTGTTTCAGCTTCTAATAGAGCAGAGCAGTTGAAGATATACTCTCTACTTTTGGCCCCGATTGATAGGGGAAATATGGCCAAAATTATTTAATATTAAAATCAATAGTTACTTATAAGATAGGGTATTTTATTTAAATCATTTACAACTGTAGTTCTCAAATTGTAATCCAATAAAACAACATTCCGATCGGAGCTTTAACTATCAAAGAAGCACATCTATACAACATTCGGTATGATAATATAATATATATATATATATATATATCTGTGTGTGTGTGTGTGTGTGTGTGTGTGTGGAACAATCATAACTCTCTCCCCTTAATAAATTCAAACCAAGTAAGGAATTATTCGCCTGATAAACATTCTGTTCACTGGATTATAAGCCATCACAAATGAATTGAAATCTATTAGAATATATAAAATAAATTATACATTAAATTCTTAAATTCAAGGGGTTAGTTTAATCAGTGTTGTTGGGCATTTGTTATCAGTGCAGTTGGGCATTTGGCTAGATTTGTGCTAGCAGCTGCCTGTTTTGAATTGCCTAGTTTGAACTCCTTGGGTTTCCCAAGGGGCTGGGGATGGGTTAACAACTGCTTGGTTCAAATTCCCGGATTAGGCTCCCAAACCGGTTTGAGAGAGATGACATCCATCCATGTTGATATCTATGATTACAAGGGAATATAGGGAAGAATACAGGGAAATGAATATAGGGATTACATCCATGAATACAGAAAAAAGGAAATGAATATAGGGATAACATCCATAGAGTAACGAATATAGGGATGACATCCATCCATGATATAGGAAAGAGTATCAAAAAACATCTCTTTGGAAAAAATACATTAAATCCATAATGTCCATAAAATTCTCTTTGAAAATAAAATTCTGCAATTCATGCACCAGCTAATAATCGGCTTTCGAAACTTTCTCAAATGACCCCGTAAGCTCTTCACCAATGCTTTAATACTTGGTATCTCCTCCAACTCTATGCATCAGCGAGTGTTCAACATTTGAAGTTTTGAAACACCAGGAAGCCCTCTTACTCTTGTCAATGCGCACTGGTCTCCACTTTTAGGATTATCAGAGTTGTTGGAAATGCTCCAACCTACTAGACCGTTGCAATTCTTAATTTCGACATCTTGAAGGTTGAAGAAAACATCTTCAGAATATGATATGCTTCAGAAGAGTCTTTTAAATTGATAAATGTTTCAATTCACCTCCATTTTTTTTTGAATTGCGGGTTTCTTCGTTGAAAATCCTCAAAAGTTGAGTTCCAATTCCTTCAAGCTCCTTAGAAGACCGAATGAAAGTATTTCCAACGATTTTCTTTTTAAATGCAGAAATTAGGAATATGGAAACCTCTCCAAATGGGAGCAGGTGGACAAGCAAATGGTTAGTCAAGTTGCCAAAGGAACCTGTTAAACCTTGCAAATCGGAGCAGCCGAAGAAGTCAATCCTCTGTAGGTTTAATATTACAACTCAGACATATGCAAAACTCAAGCTTTATAATTTCCCGGTTTGATATCTAGAAGTAGGTTTGATATGCCTCCCATGTTTGATATTGAGTGTAGAACAACTACACAAACCTATTAAATGTCAATAATGAACTTAACTCTGAATTATGCCAAAGTAATAACCATGCACAATAACACTTATAACAAACATATAATTTTGGAAAGTGGATATGTTTGCTAATAAAATGCTAATAAAAGCTGATGCTTCTATATGGATATGTTTGCTTGTTGCCTGTAGAATACATGAAAATCTAGAGCTAGGAGAGTATGTGGCAGAACACATTTTCAGGTTGGACCCTAAAAATCCTGCACCTTATGTGCTTCTATCAAGCATCTACGCTACAACTAGCAGGTGGAGGGCACATTGAAAGGTGCGGAAAATGATGAAAGCTAAAGTTATAAAAGAAACACACACCTGGACGTAGCTAGGTTGAGGTAAATAAACAGGAGAGAGATTGCATTAAAAAATGAAAGAAATCTATAGGAGGTTTGAGAAATTGGCCTTTGACATGAAGGTCACAGGTTATGTTCTCAATGATGTTTATATTGAATTATTTAGGAGGAGAACCAGCCTAAATGCCACCATGAGAGAAGTTGGCAATTGAATTAGACTATTAAAGGTGTTTGCTATAACGGTCGTTCAATTTGTTGAAAACCCTCCAGTCTGACTGCTACGCTGCCACTGAATCTATCTCAAAAATTTGCTGGAGGAGGAATTGCTGAGGCATTCCAACTGACCAGCATCAAGGATGGGTAGTGTCACTCGAGGGGTTAGCAGCCACATTCAATGAAGCAAGCTATAAAATGCATGGGCATGTTGAATCTTTCATTGTTTGCAGGGGACTAATGTCCAAGGTCTGTTTCAGCTTCTAATAGAGCAGAGCAGTTGAAGATCTACTCTCTGCTTTTGGCCCCGATTGATAGGGGCAATATGGCCAAAATTATTTTATATTAAAATCAATAGTTACTTATAGGATAGGGTATTTTATTTAAATCATTTAAAATTGTAGCTCTCAAAATGTAATCCAATAAAACAACATTCCAATCGGAGCTTTAACTATCAGAGAAGCACATCCATACAACATTCGGTACGATAATATATATATGTGTGTGGAACAATCATAGCTCTCTCCCCTTAATAACTTCAAACCAAGTAAGGAATTATTCACCTGATAAACATTCTGTTCACTGGATTATAAGCCAATGAATTATTCGCCTGATAAAAATTCTGTTCACTGGATTATAAGCCATCACAAATGAATTGAAATCTAATAGAATATATAAAATAAATTATACATTACATTCTATTAAATAAATTATACATTAAATTCTTAAATTCAAGGGGTTAGTTTAATCAGTGTTGTTGGGCATTTTTTATCAGTGTAGTTGGGCATTTGGCTAGATTTGTGCTAGCAGCTGTCTGTTTTGAATTACCTAGTTTGAACTCCTTGGGTTTCCCAAGGGGCTGGGAATGGGTTAACAACTGCTTGTTTCAAATTCCTGGATTAGGCTCCCAAACCAGTTTGAGAGGGATGCCATCCATCCATGTTGATATCTATGATTACAGGGGAATATAGGGAAGAATACAAGGAAATGAATATAGGGATAACATCCATGAATATAGAAAAAAGGAAATGAATATAGGGATAGCATCCATAGAGTAACGAATATAGGGATGGCATCCATCCATGATATAGGAAAGAGTATCAAGAAACATCTCTTTGGAAAAAATACATTAAATCCATAATGTCCATAAAATTCTCTTTGAAAATAAAATTCTGCAATTCATGCACCAGCTAATAATCGGCTTTCGAAACTTTCTCAAATGACCCCGTAAGATCTTCACCAATGCTTTAATACTTGGCAGCTCCTCCAACTCTATGCATCAGCGAGTGTTCAAAATTTGAAGTTTTGAAACACAAGGAAGCCCTCTTACTCTTGTCAATG
This sequence comes from Pinus albicaulis, assembly GCA_034641835.2. NCBI lineage: Eukaryota > Viridiplantae > Streptophyta > Pinopsida > Pinales > Pinaceae > Pinus > Pinus albicaulis. The sequence continues at coordinate 770,756,069 of CM076575.1, read as the reverse complement.
CGCACTGGTCTCCACTTTTAGGATTATCAGAGTTGTTGGAAATGCTCCAACCTACCAGACCGTTACAATTCTTAATTTCGACATCTTGAAGGTTGAAGAAAACATCTTCAAAATATGATATGCTTCAGAAGAGTCTTTTAAATTGCTAAATGTTTCAATTCACCTCCATTTTTTTTTGAATGGCGGGTTTCTTCGCTGAAAATCATATATTGAGAATCAAAATTCTAATGGAATCGAGCAAAAGTTGAGCTCCAATTCCTTCAAGCTCCTTAGAAGACCGAATGAAAGTATTTCCAACGATTTGCTTTTTAAATGCAGAAATTAGGAATATGGAAACCTCTACAAATGGGAGCAGGTGGAGAAGAAAATGATTAGTTAAGTTGCCAAAGGAACTTGTTAAACCTTGCAAATCGGAGCAGCCGAAGAAGTCAATCCTCTGTAGGTTTAATATTACAACTCAGACATATGCAAAACTCAAGCTTTATAATTGCCCGGTTTGATATCTAGAAGTAGGTTTGATATGCCTCCCATGTTTGTTATTGAGTGCAGAACAACTACACAAACCTATTAAATGTCAATAATGAACTTAACTCTGAATTATGCCAAGGTAATAACCATGCACAATAGCACTTAGAAAAAACATATACTTTGGGAAAGTGGATAAGTATGTGTATGTTGATAAGTGGGAAATGAATTGACCTAAGTATATTTAATTCTTTTTTCTTAAATATTCACAAGTTATATATGGTGTCAAAGGAAAACTGGGTAGCCCGATGACTATAAGTAGACAAGCACACCAATGCAGAAGTCATATGGTAATTGTTATATATTTTCCTCTCCGACTCTAAGCTATATCTTGCTCTTCATCAACATTAAAAAAAATATCTAGTTTTTACAGTCATACAGTTCTAGAATTTTGGAATCAGTCCCCACCACACATTACTGGCTTGTTTAGCATTGGGGGTTTGACAACATTGGTTTGAGAGTTTTTTTCTTAGAAAGGTTCAACACATAATCATGAAATCCTTACCCACATTTAGCCATTTCTATGCAGTTCTTGACTTTTCATTATGAACTACTTGACTTTTACTCCTTGTTGTTTTTGAACTCTTCATCAAGGTTGAATTGACCTTATTGTGTAAAGCATCAATATCTTCCTTAGACAACTGCATCCTTGATTTGTAGCTGCTGATGACTGCAATTGTTTACCTGCAGTTCTTTGAAATGCAACACCATGATGCTATTAAGGCTCTTAATATCTATAGGTGAGCTGGTAAACAGGTATAGTTGGAAATCTACTATTCCAGAAGTGTTGTAATTGATGTCTTCAGTTTCAAAACCTGTCAAAACAATGCATATACTTGTACTTTTTTGTTTTTTAAGGATGACTGTGATCTAGCATTACTTTTTTCCAAAAAACAAATGCTTCAGTGACATTCCCTCTTAACATGTTTGAAGTTTTTATCATTATTTACTTCCTCTCATGATGCATATACATACTTTCCTATTCATTTCCAAATGTTTAGTTTATGGAAACAATTTTTTTGGCAGCATTTCTAGTGGATTCATTAATTCATTAGATGATGTGATGTCTCATTGAGTCATTACATAGTAGGAGAAGAGGAGTACATTGCAACATCTTGACTTGCAAGTTCCCTATTAGAACAAATGACAAGAACAAGAATAGGCAGTCTTTTATGATCTTGGAGGACTGGTGACTTGACTATCACCTCAATAGAAGAAAACAATAATGCTACTGTCACTGTCTTCCTTTGTGTTTTTCAATTGAACCATCTGCTTTGCACTTTTCCTTGAAGATCCATTTAACCATTTGCACTTTTTCCTTTAGCCATATCCTCAAGTTCCAGTGTTTCATTTCTCTGTATGGAATCACATTCCACCTCTGTTACTTTGTCCCATTCTTCTTTCCATGTGCATTGAATCACATTCTACCAGAATTGTGGTGAATTTGTGATCAAAGCCATATATAACTGTTGTAAAGCAGACTGTTGCAATATTCTTGATTTCTTGCTTCCTTTATTGCTTTCAGGTAGTTCATGTAGCTTTGAGCCATCTAATGTTCACAAATGTTGTTTCAAAATCTTCTTGGGCATTGATGATGTTCTCACTGCTAGCATTCCAGAATCTTCTTGGGCATTGATGATGTTGTCACTGCTAGCATTCTAGAATCTTCTTGGGCTTTGACGATGTCCTCACTATTAACATTCCAGAATCTTCTTGGGATTTGGTGATGTCCTTAGTACTAGCTTTGACATCATTGACTTCATTATCACTAGATTCTTGATTGCTCCTTTTTTCCTGACTTAGAATGCTTTCTTCTGCTACCTTTTTACCTCTTTCTTCAATAGGCCATGGCACTTCAATTTCATTTGAATTACCTTGGATATAGTCGTCCTCAAATATAACATCTCTGCTGAGTATATCTTTTTCCAAATAAAAAATTCGATATCCCATAGGCTCTCCATTGTACCCTATAAAAAATACTGCTAACCTTTATCCTTGTGTTTATGCACTTTTTTGAGAAACAAGTACACAAACATTGCAAAGAAACACTTTGGGATGACTCTCCCCCGGTTTCTCATCACTTCATGCTTCTTTAGGTGTAACATCCCTTGCAATTTTCATTGTATTTCTATCAACAAAATACACTGGTGTACTAATTGCTTCAACTTAAAAATTATTTGATAGATTTTACCTTTTATCATTCTCCTCGCCATCTCTACATCTATCCTTCCTTTGCAACATTTCTTTCTCTGTGAATGCCATGAGACTTGTAATACCTATAAAATATTGAAATGATGGTGTAATATTCACTTCTGGCCTCATGCCAACCTTACATGTAATCAAGGCTATAAGTCTACACACGTGCAACCACAACATTTTATTGTATTTTTTCAATATATACTATTTTAGGCTAAGTCCAACGTAGTCAACTTCCTTGGAGCTAGCACCCCACTAGCCATCTCCACATCTATCCTCAATTTGTCATGATGTCCTCACTATTAACATTCCAAAATATTCTTCGGCTTTGGTGATGTCCTTAGTACTAGCTTTGTCATCATTATTTTCATCACAAATTCTTTTGTCATGAGCTAAATGCTGTCTTATGTGATTCTTTAGCTTATGGGTACCTACATCTCATGTTTCTCATGTTCATGGGTTCATCTTCTCTCCTCTTTTTGTTTTTGTTTTTTTCATTTTTTGGTTGTTTACATTCAATCCTTGTTTATCTCTTGTAATCTCAACATGGTATCAGAGTAGGTGTGAACTTGCCTCTTTGGATTATCTCATTTCTTCGAGGGTTTTCTAAATTTTTTCCTCGGGTTTCACACATCTTCAATGGCACACTGCAATGCTGATCCAGAAGTGGTTCAAAATCATCTTTTCTAAGGTTTCTTCCTTTTAGAGCTTTCAAGTAAGGCTCAATTTTTACTATTTTGATCAAGGGAATTGCTTAGCGATGGAATTTTTTGGGTTAATTAGTCGATCTGTTAGAGTAATGGCCAATGGCATTTCCCAAGGGTTGCAAGACTAGGGTTTTTAGATCATCTTCATTTTAGAGTTTCAAACCCTTCTTTCATGCACACCTTCTTAGGTGTATGCAAGGGATCTCTTAACCCCTTTTATATTTAAATTTATACTTTTCCCTAATCAAAGTAGCTGGTTATTCTTGGGTAGATTTTATTTAGGATGCTACTAACACACATTTATATGCACATATTTTATTGCACTATGCATGTTGGGCTCTACCCATTTCAGGATATGATGATTTGGCTCATTCATCATTGGAGGATTTCCTTATTTTAAAGGAAATTGTTGTTTTATAGTGGATGCCATGGTTGATGATGTGAGGCATATGTAGAAAAATTTAACTAGCTGGCAACCTTCAGAGTTTTAAGTTTTTTCTCAAATATATTTTCGATAGTACCAAACTAGAAGGTTTGATATACTTGAAGTAAACACAAGGCTCTAAAATATTACTGTTACACAACCTATTAGCTTTGTAACCTATCCTATTTTATATTTTCGAACAACCCTGCCCTGTGTCAGGCATTGTTAAGCTTTGCACTGACTGATAAGAACCTACTTTTGTCATCTATGGGTCTTATTCCCTTTTTTCTTGCAAGATAATGTGTTAATAACTTATTAATAAATTTATATATATATATATATATATATATATAAACATATATGACATTCCAAACTCGTTCGTTCCAAAATTGTTTTATTGTGATCGTGTAAAAGAAATTTTTTTAGGACCAAAGTAAATCGATCGTATAGTGCCTTGAAGCAATTGTTAATTTTTTTTAAGGATTGAAAAAGGGTCATATAGATCAGTTTATATGTTGTATAGGGGTTGAATAAATGATCCATAAGTGACAAGTCTGTGTCAGTCATGGCAAAACCAGAGTGGTTGAAATAAGCGTCAAACCCTTCTGCCAATAGGGAAAGAAAACTATGGGAAGAAGGGGTGGCCGACATTTCAGTTGGTAGAAAAGGATCTACTAGTATCACCTCAAAGAAGCACGTAGTTTTGAGTGTATTATTCCAGGAGAGGTGGGAAGGTATGGTCAATAGTTGTTGGTGGAAGAACTGTGGCCTGCATGCAAGTCTACACTCGACAAAAAACATAACCACAAGAAGCATAAGGTGGAAAATCACTAAGAAGGAAGCAACACGGGCTAGACTAGTCGACACTACTCAACTGTTGAGAAATCGCGAGGGAAAAGACACACAAATGACCGATAGAAGGGAAATTTTTAGCATAGTTTGTGGATGGAGGAGTGCTATTAGAGCTAGCTAGACTTGTGTCAGTGCAGGTTTAGTAGCCACGACACATGGTCGAGTAGCCTAGTTGAAGCCGCAGTGATGGGCCTTCAGGCACAATCCGACCGAGAATTGGAGCTACTGCAGTTGACAAGCGGGGAAGCACATAGATCGTAGTCATAGGTAAGCAGGTAGGATTTCGGGTCGGGTGCAAGAGCTTGCATCAAACTTCCCGCGCCTACATCCAAAATAGTCTTGCCTTCAAAATGGTGCATGTTCTCAAATATAGTTGTTTAATAAGCATACATCCTCACGTGTCACATTTGGGAAAAGAGTTGTAGGGAATCTCCACAATTCCCTCGCTGTCCATGTCTTTCCTTGTACCAAATCACTAACATTCGTGCATAGCCTTTACTAAATAGCATATATTTTCTCTCTTCAACATTTCATAATTATAATGAACAATTGCCTCAAGATGTTGATTATCAACGAACTTTTCCTCATGAGAAGGTGTCTTATCTTGAGGAGCAATTTTCTCATCAACAGACCATTTTGAGGTAATTTATAAAGAGGATGATAGAATAAATTTAAGAGAGATAGTTAAAGATGACTTCATATTTCCCCAGTTTTGTACGGGAGGTGGGTAATGAGGCATTAATGGATCAAATATAAAAGGAAGAATTACAAACAATTTTGCATTGTTTCCAAAAGTATAAGAACCCTCAGTCACTTCGCAAGACAATAGAATTCTTCTAGTGGTTCTATGACTTCCTTCAAACAAACCAATAATTGTTGACAAATTAAAATACACAAGCAGGATTTGGGAGCTTTCAATTCAACATTTCAGGCTTTAATCCCAAAAATTAGACAAGAATGAGATGATTTCAAACCCATATCACTATGTAATTGCATCTAGAAAATCATTGCAAAAATTATTGCATGTAGGGTCAAAATCCACTAAGCTGATTCCATGTCATTAGAACAATTTTGCATCCTTCCAGGGAAACAAATCCATTACGGAATAGGAGTAGCCCAAGAAGTAATTTATAACATCAAACCAAAAAATTACAAGCAATGTTAGTGAGTTTGTCTTTCCAAGGCATATGCTAGAGAAAATTGGTTTTATTTAGGGCTACTCATTCATATATGGTTCAATGTGCAATTGGTTAACCAGATTATGAACTATCTTTCCTCAGTATCTTTGCAATTCTAATTAATGGCTCAGCCTATTCTTCTATCATGCCTACAAGAGACCATGGGTAGGTATGACTAATGGCTCCTTTGCTATTTTTGACTGTAGAGTAGGTGGTCTCAACAGAGTTATAACAAAGTCAAAAAGAACTATAAGCTTGACAACTATACAAATAGGAATTACCCTAAACTTGACATATTTACTCTTTGTTGATTAAATTTTTCTTTTGGATGATAGGACCAAGGCAGATGCAATTATGCTGAAGGACCCCACCCTTGAGGAACTAAAATTCTTACCTTAAAAACTACTAGGTCAAGTACTCTATAGAGATCACTTCCATTGCATACTTTCTTCCCATTTACAACTGTAATGATGTCTCCCAAAATAGGCCGGCCATAAGCATCTCATTTTGTTGTTTTCAGTTAAGCTTTTCCAGCTGGTCCATCTACAGGACCATCGAGCACCATAACTCTAGTGACACTCAGTTGCTTAACAGACTCATCCAGTGCAAATTTAGTACCCAAATGGGTCAAGTAATTTTCTGAAAATTTACTAACTGATCAACAATGACACTTATAGATCTACTGGAATTCAAAAGCCCACACCAGGTGATGCTCTTGATGGAGAGTACATAGAAGTGTTTATGCCAATCAAATTTCTTGAACTATCAAGAAGAGGACCTCCAATGGTCCTTTACCATCTGTCTGAATCACATTGTGTATTGGATGGCTAGTTGTAGCTAAAATTATCTACCTGGAAAGCCCACTAATGATAACAATCATCAAGGTGTGATCCAAACCAAATGGATTCCCAATTGCATACAATTTTTTTCCTACAAAAAGATTTGCAGAAATTTCAACCGACATGGGTATTAATTTATCTTTTGGCGCATTCATCCATAGCACTGCAAAATTGTTATCTTGATCATCTCCAACTACCTCTGTGTCATGTGTTGAATGAAAACCAATAGTTACTCTCAAATATAACAAGAAATTCCTATCCTGATATGCTTTAGAAATATCTAAAACTGTCTATAATAGTGCTCACTTACCACTTGTAGATTTCATGAATCAGTTTGGAAAGGGTCTCATTAGTAAGATCCAAGATAAGCAGGTGGGAGAGCTTTAATTTTGACTGTAAATTTATTTCAAAATAACACATGAAAATGCACCAAAATGCATGTCTAGACTCTTTATAAGTTATAACTACTCATCTGAGCAGCATGCCTAAAAAATGCTTATGCAATTTGAGATATTGCATCAGAAGGCTGATTGCCAACATCATCTCTACTTTAAGTAGATATTGTTGGATGAAAGAGAAGTTTGCTAGCATTGATGGTTCCTCCAACTGACATAGAAGGAATTTTGGCACTACGAAGTTCAGTTACTACTTGGGATATTTACAAAGTGTTGTTGCAGGGACATAAAAATTTGGTTTAACACTTTTGTACTCTCCTTGATTGTAAGTTAGATATCCTACAAACCATCTAATATGGTTAGCCTCCTTTTAGGTAAGGATGGGCTTCCTTGACCCTCTATAACGATGTTTACAATTTGGGGACTGTTGTAGCTCCTGGAACAGTATCTTGGTTTGGTACTTGATGTGGATCTCATGTTTGAGTGTATGGATAGGCCCACAATTAGAAGATCATAATATGATTTGGGCAAGAAATCACCACCTCCTTTGTTTCGGTACTATAGCAATGGACATTTTTTCTAGCTGGTGCACTTTCTGGAGGTTTCTCTGACACAAGAACCAACTTAGAGGCACCAAAAGTTTCAGAATTTTGGGTAGCAGTTTCATAAAAGGAGAATAAAAGTTCTTCCATTGTTTCTGTGAAGAATAATGTTGCAAATATTGGTGATGCTGCCAAGGTAATTGTCAACAAGAAGAAGAAAAAGAAGATTTTTTCAGTAAGACAAATGCTACAGCTCCCACTGGTGATTTATATAATGCTTACAAGGTTCAAGAGGAGGAGGAAGATTTGAACCTTCCATAACCATCCAAAGTAGTAAACGATGTTGTCAAGAGTAAGACTTCTTCAAAAGAGCCTGAGAAGCAAGTCCTAAAAGAAGTGGATGACAGGGAAGATGTGGCTGAGCTTTCAACTCCTATGAGTCAAGTAGCTATTTTAGTTGCTAAATGTTCAAGAGACAGAAAGTACTCCAGTGATTTTTTTTTTACAATCAAGGATCAGTGGAAAGATCCACCAAATCATTTTGAAATTTTTCCAGACACTGTTGAATTACTTGGAAATTCCCAAGCACTTGCAAGTCATGTAGAGAGGCTGATGCATTAGCAAGCACTGCAAGAGGTCTTGAAAGTCAGCCGAGTGGGAATTATCTACTTGAACGTCGTGCGAGAAATATGGCCAGTTTGGATGATGATAGATGGGCCAAGTTGGTGGATGCTTTTGCTGCTGGCTGTGATATGCGGATGGATGCGAGTCTAAGTGGTTCCTCTTCTGTGTTTCGACTAGGCCAAATTTATAATATTAGCTTTGCAAGAAATACTTGTGCAACACAAATGAGTATGAATGGCATCCTTCCTGGAGGGCCTTATGTGCAAGCACCATTTCCACAAGTTGGACTAGTGAGAAATAATTATGATGCTAAAGTGGGCAAGGTTTCTGATGAGGATCAGTTGAAAAATGACAAATTAAATCCATCCTTAACAAATTAATGCCCCAAAACTTTGAAATTTTTTTTGAACAGGTCAAAGAAGTGAACGTTGACTCTACATCATGTCTTCATGTTATAATATCTCAAATATTTGACAAAGCCTTGATGGAGCCGACTTTTTGTGAAATGTATGCAAAATTCTGTTTTCAGCTTGCTGCAGGATTATTAGAATTTTATGAAGATAATGAGAAGGTTGTTTTCAAGCGAGTTCTTTTGAAAAATGTCAGGAAGAATTTGAAAAAGATGAAAGAGAAGAGGCATAGGCTAAGAAAGAAGAAGAGGATGGTGAAAAAATCCTTTCAGTAGAAGAAATACATGAGAAGAAGGTTGCAACACAACAACGAATGCTAGGAAATATAATGTTTATTGGTGAGCTTTATAAATAAAGTATGTTGACCGAAAGAATTGTGCATGCATTCATCAGGAAATTAATTGGTGAATTTCAGCATGCAAAGGACGAAAATATTGAATCTTTGTGCAAACTGATGACCACTATTGGTCATATGATTGACCATTCAAAGGCCAAGGAACATATTGATGCTTATTTTGATAGGATGACAAAAATGTCCAATACCTAAGGGCTTCCCTCTAGGTTGAGGTTCATGTTGAAGGATTTGATTGACCTGAAGAGGAATGGATGGAAACAAAGGTGGAAATTTGAGGGCCCTAAGAAAATAGAGGAAGTGCATCAAGATGATGTGCAAGATCAATATAGGGAAGCACATAGATCGTAGTCGTAGGTAAGTAGGTGGATTGACGGGTCGAGTGCAGGATCTTGCGTCAAACTTCTTGCGCCTACATCCAAAATAGTCTTGCCTTCAAAATGGTGCACATTCTCAAATATAGTTTTTTAATAAGAATATGTCCTCACGTGTCACATTTGGAAAAGAGTTGTAGGGAATCTCCACAATTCTCTTACTGCCCTTTTTTTTCCTTGTACCAAATTACTAACATTTGTGCATAGCCTTTACTAAATAGCCAATCTTTTCTCTCTTCAACATCTCATAATTATAATGAACAATTTCCTGAAGATGGTGTTTATCAATGAACTTTGCCTCATGAGAAGGTGTCTCATCTCGAGGAGCAATTTTCTCATCAACAAACCATTTTGAGGGAATTTATAAAGAGGATGATAGAATAAATTTAAGAGAGATTCTTAAAGATGACTTCATATTTCCTAGTTTTGTAGGTGAGGTGGGTAATGAGGCATTGATGGATCAAATATCAAAGGAAGAATTACAAACAATTTTGCATTGTTTCCAAAAGTATAAGAACCCTCAGCCACTTCACAGGACAATATAATTATTCTAGGGGTTCTATGACTTCCTTCAAACAGAGCAACTAAGAATTGCTGACAAATTAAAATACACATGCAGGATTTGGGAGTTTTCAATTCAACATTTCAGGCTTTAATCCCAAAAATTAGACAAGAATGAGATGATTTCAGACCCATATCACTATGTAATTGCATCTACAAAATCATTGCAAAAATTAGTGCATGTAGGGTCAAAATCCACTAAGCTGATTTCGTGTCATTAGAACAAATTTTCATCCTTCCTGGGAAACAAATCCATTATGGAATAGGAGTAGCCCAAGAAGGAATTTATAGCATCAAACCAAAAAATTACAAGCAATGTTAGTGATTTTGTCTTTCCAAGGCATATGATAGAGAAAACCGGCTTTATTTAGGGCAACTCATCCATATAGGGTTCAATGTGCAATTAGTTAACTAGATAATGAATTGTCTTTCCTCAATATTTTTGCAATTCTAATCAATGGCTCAACCTATTCTTCTATTATGCCTACAAGTGGCCATGGGTAGGTATGACTAATGGCTCCTTTTCTATTTTTGACTGTAGAGTAGGTGGTCTCAACAAAGTTGTAATAGAAACAAATCTATATTCAAATTTTATAGATATAAAAGATAAAAACAAATGTCAATGTCTTTGTTTGATTGTTACTTGACTATGCTGTAGGTTTCAGGAAATGTGATTGGAAAAAGGATGGGGAAACAACGCATATCACGTCTTGGATATGGTTCATTCGTTGTTAGAGATCGCTTAGCCACTTGAGCCATCAACTTTGGAAATGTTTTTAGTAGGAATTCCTATGGTTTTTAATGTTGTGATTATTTCACCTCATGGTTATTTTGGGCAAGCAAATGTTTTAGGAATGCGAGACATGGCATCGGTGGACAGGTAAACAAATCTTTTATAATTGCAATTTCCATTCCATGATATCCTCTCTTTATTGTTTGATTGTATTTTGGATGTTTCTTTTGATTTTGTTTTGTCTTTTTAACTATGAAAATGAAAATACTTAGTATCATGTTCATTTAAACAAAAACCAAAGCTTGAAGATGAAATTACTATTACACTATATTAATTGGAATCCTTATAGCTATTTTGTGTTAAAATATTTTCATGACTATTAGAAAATGTTACTTTCATGTTGTTATTTGAGTAAATGTTGTTTATGTATTTGACGAAGTTCATGCGTTAGAAAATGAAATGTTGTTGTGAATAAAATGATAAGGATTAAACATCACACCTCATATTATTTGTTTTCACAAGTTATCTACAGCTTGAGCTTTTTAGCATATAACTTAGTTGACATGAATTTGCCTAAGCTTTCCTTGAATTTTGAATACTAAGTTACTAAGGTGTTCTTTTCTATATATGGTGACATTTTATTTGCTTTGTTTATACAGGTTATCTGGCCACATTATAGTGGCCATTATCGCCCCAATGAAGAAAATTTGTTCGAGTTTCTTACTTGTATGGGGGAAAATGGCTTTGACATTGTTGATGTTGAGGTATATGTCGTATAAACTATTTATAGTCTAATTTAGTTTATATTCTAGTGTTCATTGTCTTTCATGTCTTACACTCTACATTGTATCTTCTTTTGTTTTCAGAAAATGAACTCAGTATTGATGGTAAGAAGCAAGAATTGGAAAAAGAGGGGCGCAATAACATTGGAGCGACAAATGCAAAAAGGGAGAAAAGAGAATTGGTCTGTTGATACCCTTAGAGCCAATATCCCACATAAGACACACATATAAAGATCGATGGTCAAGTCTTCCGAGTTTGTGAATTCACCTACAATGCCTTACAACACAACAATAATGTTTTGAAGTGATGAAACATCATTTTGTGTGTAAATTGTAGTCCAACCAATATTAAGTTGGAAACCCATATTGTAATACTTTAGCATTTCATATAATATAATTTAAGTGGTTGAAATTATTTATAGTTGCATTTGATATTGTTTAGTATTGTAATTAACATATGCAACTTTTTGTTTTCATATTAGATGAACATGCACATTGTATGACATTTTTTAAATCATACAAATTAATTTATGTTTATTCATAATAAACACAAAATCAATTTGAAACTACTAAATTAGTAGTTTATATTGATTAATGACGAACACAAATAAAATGAATATACGACTAAATTAGTCATTTATAATGATTATTAATTAAAGTAAATGAAATGAATATAAACTACTAAATTAGTTGTTTATATAATGAATATAAGACTAACAAAAAAAGATAAATGACTAATGCAAATGATAAATTTGTGATTACAAATGACGACTAAATTTTGCATATATACAACTATTAGTAGCTAATTTACAATATCTTATAACACGACCAAAATTTAGCCAAATTTCTTCGGTCATTAATTAGTTTCAATCTACGGCTAAAACTTGCATATATGTGACTATTAGTAGCTAATTTACAGTATCTTATAACACGACCAAAATTTTGGTCATATTTCCTTGGTCATTAATCGGTTTTCTTGGGTGATCATATAGTAATATATTTTCTTGTATATTTTGTCATTAATTGTGACAATTAATGACCAAATCAAAGATTAAATCAATGACTAAATCAATGACCAAACTAATGATCAAATCAGTGACTAAATTAATTATCAAATCAATGACTAAATTAATGACCAAATCACTGACTAAATTAATGATCAAATATACTACTAGACAACAAAATTGAGATAACCAATTAATGACTAAGCTAAAAATGACTAAAAGTTGGTCGCGTTATAAGATACTGTAAATTAGCTACTATTGGTCACCGACTGAAAAATAGTCGTTTATATGCAAATTTTAGTCATTTTTTTAGTAATTAATTAGCCAGCCATTTTCTACTAGTTGACTTATGAAGGATTAGGACCGTGGATATTTTGTAGACCTTTATGTAATCTAGTTCTTTAAAGAAATTATTTACAACTAGGTATATATACAAATTTTGGCTGGAAAATTTAGCCTAATAGCTTCTACTTCACTGTCACCCACAGGAAATAGTTTTAAGACTCTGAGATCAATATTTACCAAGGTAATATATATATATATATATATATATATTTGTCCCCAGTATGTTCGCCAGAATGTTAGCACTCTATATTTTTCCTAGGTTGAGGAGGAAAATTACAAAGGTAACCATAAACCACTTTTAAAGCTAGGATCTAGCCCTTCCATCTTCAAAGAGGGCTCTCTCTATATGATTTAATTTCTTCTTTCAATATTTTAGGCTAGATATTAAAGTTCAAGATAGGGTTTTTAAATTTTTGGTTGTAAAATGAAGGAAAAGTCCATAGTTGAAGGTATGGTAGGGAAATTTTATTTCGGATCTTAAGATATTTTTTGGTGTGGTTGAGTTGAAGAAACATATGATCAATTAAATATGAACCAAACTTAAATGAATTTTAAATTTAATATCAGAAGAAAACATTTAATTTTTTTTAAACAAGCTAGAGCAGAGTACAAAAATTAAATTAAGCTCTTTATCTTCTTGCAACAATCAGAAAAAGTAATCCATGTGAAAAACTTAGAAAGAAGGACTAATTAACATGAGCAAAACATCACCATTTTTTTGACACAAAAATCCTTGAACAAAATTTCCTCTTTATTTCTAAAATTTATTACTTCAAGTAAAGTTCACAACTTACAATAAAAAAGGACTTATCCTTTTCATTATCCAACCCTTTCTAAGTCCTTTTACAAATTATTTATAGAGTGTATTCCACACTCAATTTTGGACTTCAGAATAAAATTATTTACAAAATAATATTTATCAGAATATAGATTTTTCAAAAATAGAACAAAATAATAGGAAAGTCGGACTAATTTGGATGTTTTGTGCATATTTTAAGGAATGGTTTTACTGACTGTAGCTATATTTTTGCTTCTTCTATTTGGATGTTCCAAAACTGTAGGATTCCAATTAGATTTTACTCAACGATCTCCACACGTTTATCCCATATTTCTTCACTTGGAATAGAAAAAATTACCATACTTCGAAGTATTTCATCTAGTTCTGTGTATGTCTGAAAAGTTGGCTTATTGAGGAATAGATGATGGAGTTCATGTTGAATATGGAGATCATATTGTAGGCCTTCCAAGAAATCTCCTCCACTTATTGTTCCTTCTTCTTTGGTAAATATGGAAGTATCTGCAGCTACATCACATAATCTTTCCAAGTGGTTCTCTAATGGGATCAATTTTCCATTAAAGGCTTCCAAAGGTGGAAGTTCTTTCTCCTGCAATGTATTAAAATTTTTGTTAAATATTTTCACCTGTAATTCCAATTCCTTGTATTTATTCTCTAGTTGTATCATAAGGTTCTTTTTAGTTAGAACTCTTTTCACTTCCATCATCGTGGTTGTCCTATATTAAATCTGGATTTCTTCGAGCTCATATTTAGTTTTGGAGTTCAACATCTTAATAATATTATGTGCTTTTGTCGGCCTATGTTCAATCTCAGCTTTTGTTTGCTCAACTGTTGCCTTAACATTTTGTACCAATTATTCCTTCTCAAACATAATTTGAAATGATGGCCACAATTATGTGATATTGGTATTAATGTTCTTCCATATACTTGTTTTAGCCTCTACCAAAAATTTTGTTGTAAAAGACTGATTCTAATATTTTGCAATTTTTTGAGTCAATTTGAAATTTTTCTGTACTCATGCAAAATGTGCATTATTTGATTTGATCTTGTTTTCCTCCAAATTTGACAATGTCGTCATTAACTTTTCATTTTCCTTATTTCTTAATGATAATTATCCCAAATATTTGACTAATTTTTCTGAAGAATCTAAAGTGGATGCTTTTGTTGTCTATAGTACCTCTTGTTGTGTTGATGTACCTGTTGCTACCAATTGTTCTTTTTCTTTCAACAATGCCTCCATGTTTGTTTCCATTTTTAGAATCTAAACATTTTGTTCAACTATTATCTTGAACAAATTTTCTTTCTCTATCTCTATATCGGTTACTTATTTGGCTTGAGGATGCTCTATGATTGGAAGTTTGAGTTGTTTCCTGAGAGCTTGAATATCTGCATTTTTTTGTTGATAATCTCTTCGGATGCTTTAACATTCCCAGGATCATATCCTAGTTTGATTATTAAATCTTTCAAAGCTTTGGTTCTAGTGTCTTTGGCAAGAGAAGACATTCTTATTATCTTCAGTTGTGAAAGCATATTATTCAAAAAGACTTGTAACTTTGAGGCAGCAATAGTTGAATTGGTCAGCGATGAATAAATCATCTCACCTTCTTTCTTATGAAAATCAATTTGATCAATTGCATGAACCTTCTTAGTATCAATAGAAAATATTAAATCTTTGTAGTCTTCTGCACTTCTAGGGACTGAAACCGTAGGTTCTAGGAATGCTAATTGGAACTGTCCTTTTTTGTGTCAAATTCAGAAAACAACATATGTTGAGTACTATCCGTTTGTTTCCAAAATTCTAAATATTTTGTAGCTTTCAAAGATTCATTCTTCTTCTTGATCTTCTTGTATCTTGCAAAATTGTTATGTTGTGTGCCCATATGAGATGTAGAATATACAGGTGACTATGTTAAATCTTCACCATGTGAAAAGGCGGTGATTGGTAAATTTATTAGAAAAATTGTATCCTCCTATTGTGTTTCCTTCTCTTTTTATGATTCTTCTTGATTGGTGGTTTGTGTATCATCTTTAATGTCAATGATAATTTTTTCCTTTAGATTTGTCTTCTTTATTCTCTTGAAAACACGAAAATATTGAGAATATGAGTCTGTGGGAGACATACTTTCCGTTATTCTTTTGGTTTCCTTGTCCTTTGGAATAGGAATTTGCAGAGAATTATGGCTGAAAATATGTTCCTTATCCTGCTGTAGTGTATTCTCTTTCTACTACTTCTAATTGTAATACCACTATATCTCTGGTCTAGGTGTATGTGCACATGGAGTGGTTTTCTGTTGAACTATATTTTTTGAAATCATTCAAAATGGATCATAAGACCATGTGAAGCTTAACTTAAACTTCAATTGACTTAGTACTTCTTCTATTTCCTTTGATGTTTTCTCGTGTTTACAATGTAAGGCCCAACTTGTGCTTTCAATTTGAATTGTGCCTTCTTTTGCTTGACGCAAAATGTAATTCATCCATATTCAGCATATGTCTAATATATTCAAGAGTAAAAATTCTCACTGGCACAAACACTAGTAATTTTTAGGGAAGAATCTCACACCCATAGACTTGAATCTTTGTATAATTCTGGTAAAGTTACCAGTCTCCCACTTTAGCTTTTTCTGTAAGATGCAAAAAATTCCTGATTTCTAATGAAATTCTTAGTATACCATCGTTGCTAAGAAGATATGAGGATGTGTGTGAAAAATTATCCACAAAATCGATGAATGAAAAATATTATGAATTCCTTCTGATGAAAGGAGTCTAGTGGATTACTGATAATTGAATTCCATGTTCATCCATCCTTTGTAGCTGGAAATTGAACCTGTATGCTTGATAGAATAACATTAAATACACTAGGACTAACTGGTGTTTGAATGCTCCTTCAGCTTTAAACTTCAGAAATTTCTCATAAATAATATCTGATAAGTACTGAATGTAATTGAAAAGAACTAAATGCCTTTAACTAACTGAAAACACTGAAAAAAACCCTAACACTACCTCATATACCCACTGGTCTGAATGATAACCTAATAGGAAAGTCACCATGGAAATAAAATTGCTTGACATCTCATGGAAAATTGCAATAGAAAATGGAAGATCAATTCTAGGCAATTCACCCCAGATGTGGGTGACACACCTGACACGAGTGAACATCAAATCTCAATTCATGCGGATAGCAGAAATCTCCAACAAAATTCCCCACCTGCAGCAGATCCAATTACCATTAACTCCTCGCACGCTCCTCACAGAACCATAGATAACGCAGATCGAATAGGCATGGTGTCACCTGACCCTGATCCTCACCTCACCCATACTGCCATTAATGTCCATGATGTATAAACAACATTGTCTCCAGGCCTACCCCTATGCACTTGCTCACTTGGTTGAGCTCCACACACAGTACCATGTGAAGAGAATTCATGGCCACACTTACAATCTTCCTCCTCACACTTATTTATCCTCCAGACCGCTACCCCTTTTCTCCATCATTTGTTCTATATTGCATTTAGCTCTCCTCATTCTGATTTGGACTCCAACTGATTCCAATCAGGTGTGAAGTCTCAGTCCCATAGTGAAGCTGGAAGACTCCTTTTGCTTGTTGCTCTGCATTTTGTGCACCTGCCCCTAGCCTCCATAGCCTTGCCAGCCCCAATGTCTCTCCCGCCTCCTCTCCCAAGTGTGAAATGGCCCCAAGAATGCACCAACGCACTATTCACGAAGGTCAGAGAGGGGTCCTCCCGAGTCATTACCATTGCGGCGCAAATAACTGCCTTGAATGGATTGAAGGCTCCTCATCCAACACCCTTGCTAGCCATCAATCCGCTCCCGAGTAGCAAGCAGAATCCTCTAGGAAATCTGCGCATAGGGGAAGTTGAGGCGCAAGGAGGTCCACCTCCTCTCCTAGAGCACTCTCTCTGCACTGCACGCCGACTCCCCTAAATAGTCCTATTAGGGTCCCATGATTTGGCTGATTGGCAAGCCAAATGACAGTGTAACATCAAACCAGACTTTGGAGCCCAAGGACCTAGCCTTCCTGGACTCAAAGAGGGCTCTCTCTATTTGTGTAAAGGATATCTGTGTGTTTGCTTATTTTGTTCTGATTTTAGGCTAGTTATGAAGTAGGTTTTTTGGTTTTGGTTTTTAGGTTGTGAGGGATGAACTGATCAAAGATACAAAATAGGTAAAAATATGTCAGATCAACTGGGCTATGGGGTCGAAGAGGTTAAGAAAGCTTTCAGATGGTGATGCAAGGTTGTTGAGGGGCCGATTTGATTCGAGGTAAAATGGATCTTTGGGAAAAATGGAGTAAGATGGACATCAAGTTTGTGAATAAAAAAGGAATTCCAAGCATAACTAGTTTAATAGCTA
Source organism: Pinus albicaulis (assembly GCA_034641835.2). NCBI lineage: Eukaryota > Viridiplantae > Streptophyta > Pinopsida > Pinales > Pinaceae > Pinus > Pinus albicaulis. The sequence continues at coordinate 770,738,056 of CM076575.1, read as the reverse complement.
ACATAAACATGGTAGGGCAAACCATTAGTCATGAGAAATGTAACTTTAAGCTAATCAATACATAGAAATAAACATTCAAGCCATGCATAGAGATATATAACTCTCTAACTTTGGGAATTGGCTATCAGACTTTGGGGAAATACACTTAAGATAGACAAACAAATCAAATCACTATGCCGGAATGCCTAAACACAGTACTTCAAGTTATTGGGAACTTTGAAAATAAGATTGCATAGTTTTAGGCAAAGGGCAAGATCAGAACAAGACCTCCTTGGTTCAACAAATGACAATCTAATTGGTCAAAGCGAAATTTCATGGATGGAGCTATGCCTAGCCATGAGTAAGCAGGGCATACCATAAATCATACTTAGCATGCATAAAAACATGAATGAAATAAGCAACAATATCCTTAAGTTATTAAACAGCAATCAAGAATTCTTTAATGTGACTAAGAATGAAGAAAACATGGAAGCTATGAAGAAACAAGAAATTTAAGGTGTCTCCAAGGGCATGTCTCAAATTTTTTCTCTACTGTCCTATAGCAAGAAAGAACATGGATTTGTGAATGAAAACTAGGAAAGAAAAAAAAGAGAGAGACACTATACCATTCTACCAAGTCATGGAATCCAACAACAATCCTCTTTCATCATCCAAGAACATCCAAGAGACTATCCAAAAGCATAAGACAAGTATTTATTCCAAAGCTTATGTGACCATATGTTGCTTCTATTCATCAATTTCAGCCTTGTTTACAATGAAAGCCTTTGGAATATATAGGCCCAAGTGAGGAAAACCTCTTAGTTCAACTTGCAATCTCATTGGCCTATCCAAAATATCTTATTTTGTCCTTGAGGCTTTGCAAAGCCCAAGGCACAAAATATCTCATAAAATATCTAAAAATGCTAAAAGAGGGAAATAAATTGACTTTTCATAACTTCTCATGTACAAAAATAGCTAAACGCACATGAGGAAAAAGCAGTTTTGAAAGGTTCAATTTTTACAAAAATACTCAAAAAAATACATCAGCAAAAGGTCCCCTGACTTGCCGGCAACTTTTGGAAGCCTTCCTGATGTCGAAATGAGGCTCATGATAACTCGTTGGAAATATCTGAGTGTCTACTTTATGGAAATGTTTAGTTTTCTCCAAAATGACCACTAGAAGTTCTCCAAAAACCAGCCTGTGTGTAAAAACCCAAAAATAAGCCTTGCTGATAGACCGGGCAGAGTGTAGAAAAAGCGAGCATTTTTCGCCATCTAAGGAGAGAAAATGATCTTCAAATGTCCTAAAAATTTTCTGAGTATGTGCTCCTGAAAATATGGCATCCAGTGATACCATTCTCGTCCTTTGATGATGCCCCAAACTGAAATGGTGATGCCCATGAGTTTTGGCCAAAAACCCAAAAAATGACAAAAAACCAAAATATGTCAAATTCCACCCAAACTTGGCGAGTATGACCCTCAAGGGTTTTCAGAAACATGTTGTGAAGCAGAGGCCAAGATTTGGAGTCTTGAGGTGTCTTTCCTCAATTTTTGTGCCGGGCGCTTCCCTTTGGCCTCCTTGATTTTTTCTTAAGCAGCCTTCAACTTCTGCCGGGTACACTGATTTATCTTTTTATAATGCCCCGTCATCCTCCGTTGAAGTTCTAAGTCCTTGTTTGCCCTCTCCAATTTCTTCTCCAAGTGATCATTAACTCTCTCAAGACATGCTTCACGATTGTTCTCTATCTCTTGTTCGAACAATGCAGTGAGAGGGGTAGATTGGAGAAGGGAATTTTCCTCTTCTTTTGTTTCTCAAGGGCCTTTTTTAGCCCCATGGTTCTCGGCCTCTTTCGCCTAGGCTGATCTTCATGAGGGGGGCGTAGCTGGCTAAAAGATATGAGAAAGGGAAAATAGAAAGACATGAATCTCTGTGCTCAGTTTTTAGAAAGGGTTTGTAATCTTCTGAGTCCAAATGGCTTTGTTTAAACCACTTTTCCCCAATATAGGGGATTTTAGTGGCCTTGGAGATGGGCCCAGGAGATAATTTGAAGTCAAGGCCTGCCAGCTGGAAATGCTTGTCGTGAAACCTCAAAGTGCAAAGGTGTGTCAAAGGAGAAAATCTCTTCACCTCTTGCACTCTTTGACAAAAATCTAAGCACCCAACCTCATGGAAATTGAACAAGACTGATGGGTGGGCATTCACTTCTTTAGTGGAAGTAGGCTCAAATCTCCTATGCAAGCCACTCCTACTATCCTGCCTAGGGGGCATCTTGTTCTAGATTCTCTCTGCAAAACCAAACTACCTCAAATGGTTTTTTTTGAAATGTTCTTGCAAACACAACTCTGTCTTCTTTGTGAATCACTGTTTCATCAAGGCAAATTTGCCTCAAATGCTGTGTGAAATGTTTCTGTGATATCAAGTCTCTGCTCCTTCCAAAACAATGCTTTTCCCCTTTTGTATGACAATCAACAAGTAAGTTATAATAATATGCACAAAGTCAAATAAAAGTTACACACAGTCAAATTATCATTGTGTTTGGGTAAGGTCACAAAGCTCTTTGTGTTATGATAAAAACAAGACAGCCTTGCATTTAGACAAAGGAAAAAAACTCCTCCCAATCAAACACCTTCCTTGTATTCACTATTTCTCACACACAGGTAAACAAGAACACCTTCAAACTGATTTAAAAGCTTCACTCACTAAATTCTGTTTTCATGGAACAAAGGAAGAAACACTGGTTTTTTTCTTTTTACCACAAAAAGATGGACTTTTGTAATGACAAAGCACTTATACAATGATCACTGTTGTTGAAATTAGGCCCACTGTTTCAATTTTGAAACACTATGTTTCTCCCTTTAAACACTGCCTCCACCTTTTAACATTGTTTTGAGGGCAGTGTATTAGGTCTTTTGACATCAATAAAAACCCACCATTTTCACTATGTTAGTGTTGGGAAATCATAGCCACTGCAACCCCGGATCTTTAAAAAAAAATATCAACCCTCCTTACCACTGTTTTTTCCACTACATACAGCTGGCAGAGTTTATGGTTTGTGCTAAAGCAGTTAGGATACCCTTAATGCTTGACAACCCCACTAAAATAGTGTTTATTTTGTCTTGCAGGGATTCTGATGTTTTAGCACTTTTTTAGGGCAGTTTAGGCTCTTTGAAGCTAAAATGAACACTTCACTCTCAAACAACTGTAACTTTGTTCAAAATATTCACTCAAATTACCTTGATTTACACCAAGAATTTCACTATTTCAAACACTATCTAACACCTTGATCATAGCAAGTAGGTAAATGAAAATACCTTTGAAAATGGATGGCATCCCTTTGGTTGAGTAATTGAGCAACTTCGAGACTCATTGGAGGTGCTTTGAATGACAAAACATGCGCGGCATGTTTGAAATGAGAAGGTGTCGCGCACAGAAAGGTTGTCAGGGCGCTGACGAGCAGTCGTGACCGGTGCCTACCGGCGCGCCGTGCGCTGCTACAGGCACGTCGCGTGATAGTGTAACCCATTTGTAAAAATTTTCCTGAACGTGCCATGCATTTCTACAGGCGTGCCGCACAGTCTCCAAACCTGAAAGCTCTATGAATTTTCCCGAAAATTTCTTCTTCGGTCTCGTGGACATCAAAAGGGGAGTGTTGCTTTGTGTTTTGAGAATTTTAAAAGGGCTTGCAACGGTCCCTTTATCCTCCTTTGAACATGAACAAGTTAATACCTCTTTGTGATTACTTTTGTGAGGGTTTGTTTTGTAAGTCCCCTTTTTGAAAAGAAGGTGTTGGTTGTGAAATAAAAATTGAACCGCAATCTTATCATTCGTGTTTTTTCAAAATAAAACAAACCCAAACTCGACCAAGCTTTTTGAAAAACTGTGGGTGACTGTTTTTGGAGGTCTTTGCTTGTGATCCTTTTTTTACCATGAGAAAACCACTTTGAAGGCTAATCATCACTCGGTGTTTTTCTTATTGAAAAGGAATACCAATAATTTGTGAAGCATCTTTTTCCATCTTGCAAGGAGATGACTTATCTCTTTAAAACTTGATTGACAGTTTCTGTTCCTTATGATTATATCTGCTTGTTGGAGGGAACTTGGCTCAAATCCATATAGGGACTGTAGATGTATTCTCCAAATGATGCTTCTCTTTGACTATGAGTGAGGGCTAGTTGTATTCACCTAGGCTTTATCATCTTCAGTCCATCAAAAGGGAACTTCTTTCAAAAATCTTTCCTTTACTCAAAATGCAACAGCCAAGTATCTTTGACCTCTTTTTATAAGGATCAAGCCTTAATTTGTAGCAGTGGCATGCTTCAATGGTTTTTAATGTTGTTCCAGAACTTGAAACACGTGCCATAATCCTTCTTTTGAAAAAAAATCATCGCTCTTTGGCCTGTGTCTAACCCAGCTGATTTCAACTACTTTTCAAATCTGTTTTGTTTAAAGGAACAGAGACTAAATGTCAAGCCTGTTTATCAGGAGATGGGTTTTTGTAACTTTTTAAGGAAATTACACCCCTCAGCAAATTTTGTACATTTCTGGCTCCAGAATTTCTTTGAAAGGAATCTATGATAGAAGATAAGTCAACTTCTTTGATAGTTATAGTACTCATGCTTTCCCTTTGTTTTTGACATCATTGCTCTGTTCAGAAGCCTTCAACTGTCTCCTATTGTTCTTACAATTTATCTCTCATTTAGTGAAAACCCTAGAATTAATCACTGCTCTGGCCCTCTTCTTATAGATGAAGGAGGCCTAATTTGCCAAATTTCTGGTTTCCTTTCAACCTCTGTCTCAACCAAATGAAGAATGCTTGATGAACATACTGATAGTGGTTTCCTTTATTCATGATGGCATAAGCTATTTTGAGACCAATACTGTTGGACTCTTTTGGCCATCTGCTTATAATATTTCTTCATTGATGATCAACCCATTAGCTTCACATTGTAACTTAATAACAATGGAGCTTATGCAAACAATATTTGAAAAGCACCACTACTTTTCCTCTGCCATTAACATCATTTTTAGTCAAAAACCCTTAGTTGCTATCTCTCTGTATCCAAAAAAATTGCCTTATAGTCATTTTAATTCTAAAAATCCAATTTTATCCTTGGCCCTCTGCTTATATATGAAGGAGGCGCTCTAAGTATTCAACCCTCTACTTATAAAATGGAGGTTCTCTCAGTCCTCAAAAACCCTCTGCTTGTAGATGAAGGAGTTTTTTCAGTCTTCAATCCCTCTGCTTATAGATGAAGGAATTTTTTTAGTCATGCCATTTCATCAACTTTTAACAGTGTTATTTTTCCTTTCACTATCCTTTCATGCTTTGACTGTGATCGCAGGAGCTTAATGAAACAACTCTCTGCCCTGTAGCTACATTCCAGACTCCAAATCAGATGAGAAGCAGATTTCTTCTCATGCATAGCCAAATACTGTCTTCTGGGATGCTGGTACACTTCTACTCTTTGAAAGATCCATTGAAAAAATGTAAAACCACCTAATATCAGTTTTGACCTAGGGTATGTGCGTTGCTGAGACTTCAGGGTTTGTTAGTGGCGCGACTTAAGGGTGTAATGAACTTTATTTGCAAAATGGGAAGGTATATTATGACTGGGCTGTAGCAGATAGAGGTTCTTTGGCTTTACGGTAGTTTTCCAAGGGAGAAATGCCTAAAGCGCCACTACCTAACTTAGGGGAAACTTCTTTGGACAGATTTGGATTGTTTCTTTGGAGCTGATGGGAAAGCTAGTATGGCTGAGGCTAGATAGGGATTGATAATGAGGTTTCATCTCATCATGGGCGGATTGAAAAGGTAGGAGGGAAAAAAATGTTTATGGGTGTTTTTCAGCTGGCAAATTTAACAAATTTTTAGATTAGCTGCTATAAAACTTGGCCGTTATAACTAGTCATCACTAACAATGAAAAATACTGATGACCAATGTGCTGGCCCATTTTGGGAGGGTAGCTCCTTTTCAGAGGTGTCCGGGGACTCTCGCTCTTTGGCTTTCATGGCCATCTGCCTTATCCATCGTCCAAATTTCATTCTTCCTTGATGCTACTTTTGAAAATGGCAAGAGTGATTAAGATCACGATATTTCTACCTACCCCACTATCTTTCCTAACATTTTTTCTTCCTTTGGGTACATTTGGACTAGCAACCTTTTTGAAAATATATATATATATATATAATATATATATATATATATATATATATATATATATATATATATATATATATATATATATATTTTTTTGAAAAATGAACCTATTTAGTTCTACACTTATATCTGTCGGGATTTTAGATTAAGCTGATGAACTCCTTCATTACTCTACCTATGCTAGATCAACTTTCAATTTTAAGTTGTTTGACAGGATTTTGTTCTCTAATCTAAAACATGAAATTGAAAAATGATCAAATCAGGGTTAAATAGTTTGATTTGTCATGTACTTGTAGCACGAAGGAAAAGCTCCACACAAATATTATTTTGCAAAAAATTAAATCTAGAAAAACGGGGCTAGGATGCACAATTTGTTTTTCATCCCTGCTTCCCTCTTTGGTTCTATTTTGATCATGTGGAACCAGTATCTTTTCCTAATCTACTCTCTTTGATAAGTCAAGTTTACACAATGTTGACCATCTTTTCCACTCACTAACTTATCAGCAAATAAATTTAAAACATGTTCAGTTATGATTAGGCTAGATAACTGAACAAGACATTTGAGCACTAGTAGTGGCACTTAGACCTGCGCGCTTTCTGAATGACTATTTTTTTAACATGGGGCCTTCTTTCTATTTTTCAAATCGCCCTCTTTTTCTATTTTTTTATTGTTTTTGAATTTTATGTTTTTATCTATTTTTCAAATAATGGTATATACAATGATTGAAAATGTGTTAAAATTGGAGCTCTTGACAAAAATAATGCTTTAATGTCCTGCCATTCACAGGACCTCCAAAATTTTCAGTCCCATCAGGTTCTTGCAGGAAAAAGGCATTGTTTCCGCTGACTGAGCTGATGATGAAAGGCCCTTTACATAAATTTTCAAACTTGCCATGTTTACCTTTGTCTTCTCTTCTAGAATCCCATTTTAACACTTTGTCCCCAATCTGAAGCTCATTTTCCTTAGTCCTTCTGTCAAAAATCTATTTTATTTTGTCTTGCGCTAACTGAGCCTTTGGTAAACTTCTTCTCTTGTTTTTTGTAAATGGATAGTCTGATTTACCCTCCTTTGCATGTCATTTTCTTCTATTTGAACTTCCTGCAATATCTTCATTACTAGAACCCCTAAAGATGTTGGGAAAATGGCATCTATGCCATAAACTAGTTGGTAAGGAGACATACCTATGGATTCTTTGGTGGTTAGTCTATCATCCCATAGTGTATGTACTAGTTTTCCATGCCATGCCTTTTGATTTTTCTCAAGAAGTTTTTTTATGATGTTGACTAGGCTTTTGTTAGAGGACTTAGCTAAACCATTACCTTGAGGGTAATAAGTTGTGGAATGTCCTAATGAAATGTGATATTTGTAACATAAGTCAACCATTCTTTTGGAGGAGAAGGCAGCAGCGTTATCTGTAATGATCTTTCTAGGACACCCAAATCTAGATAGGGTATTGGTTTCTAGGAACTTGATGATGACTGAATCGGTGGCGTTCCTGGAAGGTATGGCTTCTATCCATTTGGTAAAGTAATCGGTGGCTGTAAGGATCCACTTATGTTGAGTGGATGAGGAAGGGTGAGTTTCCCCAATAAAATCTAGACCCCATTGCTGGAAGGGTCCTTCGACTATGATGGGGTGTAAGGGCAAAGGTAAAATCTTTTTCTTGCCATAAAAAATTTGACACTTATGGCATGTCATAACTAGCTTGTGAGTGTCAGGAAATAAGGTAGGCCAATAATAACCGGCTCTAAGGATTTTGTTTGTTGTGGTTTTCCAGTAAAGATGGCCCCCACATTCCCCTTCATGCATTTCGTGCATAATTTTCTCTGCATCAGACTCTAGCAAACATTTAAGCAACATACCAGTGGGGATTTTCGAATACAGAAGACCATCTATAATGCAAAACTTTAAAGACTTTTGTTTAAGAAATCTTGCTTTTGTCTTTGATAAAGTTGGAGGAGAATTTAGATAAAATAATACATAAAGAATATCTACATACCAAGGAGAATTTAGAAACATTTGTTCAACATGAGGGGTTGTGCATTCTTCCTGTTCTTCTAAGGTATCAACAAAATTTATATCTAAAGCTTAGAGGTTGGTTTCAGCCATTAGTCTTGCAAGTCCTTGCCATTTAATCAGTTTGGTAGGTCGGATTTCTAAGCCATATTCTAGGATGATAGTGATCCATTTTCCCCTTTTACCATTGGGATCTTGGTTTAGTATGTCTTTGACGATGGTATTAGGAAAAAAAGCGATGACATGAGAATGCAAGATCTAAACTCGGAAATCTTTCAGTGCTTTTACCAATGCAAACACCTGTTTTTCCATGATGTTATATTTCAAGGGAGCATCTCTCGAGGATTTGTTGAAAAAGGCAATGGGTTGCTCCTGCCTTGCTGCGTTTTTTTGTAACAACATGGAAGCTATTGTGTGTTCTGAAGCAAATGAAAAAATGTAAAAATCTTTGGTGAAATCAGGACTTATCAATACTGGTGTTTCGGTTAGGGATTTTTTAACTAGTTCAAAAGATTTTTTGGCTTTTGTAGTCCATTTAACCCTGACCTCTTTTTTCAACATATTTGTGATATCTCTCAGAAGTTTGGCAAGATTTGGGATGAATCTTCTCAAGAAATTAATTTTTCTGATAAAGGATTGTAGCTCCTTTATGTTTCTGGGGTGACTTATTTGCAATATGCCTTCGATTCTCTGGGGGTCTATTTTTATTCCTTCTTCTAAAATGATGTGACCTAGGAGTTTTCCTTCTTCTAGACTGAAAAGTGTTTTCTTGAGGTTTAGGGATAAACCATATTTTCTACATTTGTTAAAAACCTTTCTTAAGTGTACCGGGTGTTCTTCATCTGATTTGGAATATACCGTAATATCGTCAAGATATATGACTATGAAATAACCTATATCTTATGAGAAGGCTATGTCCATGGCTCTTTGGAATGTGGCACCGGCATTCATCAGTCCAAAGGGCATTTTAACGTACATAAAAGTGCCCCAAGGTGTGGTGAAAGTGGTTTTGTGTTGATCAGTGGGGTAAACCAACACTTGGTTATAACCAGAAAAGCCATCAAGTAATGATATACTTTTAGCACCTACTACCTTTTGAAGTGTGTGGTCCATTTTGGGCAATGGATAATTGTCCTTTAAATAGGCTCTATTCAGGTTTCGGAAATCAATGCAAAGTCTGATCTCACCAGTTTTTTTCCTAACTGATACTAGATTTGAAACCCACTGAGAGTACCTGAGGGACACTATTATCCCAACATCATACATTTTTTTTATTTCCTTTTCAACCAATGGTAGTAATACTGGGTTTATTCTTCTTAACTTCTATTTGAAAGGCTTCTGGTTTTCTTTGAGGGGAATCTTATGTTGAATGATGTTGGTATCGTATGATTTTAAATCTTGGTATCCCCTTGCGAACACATATTTAAATTCTTTAAACAACTTGATGTAGCTCTATTTTATGTGAGGAGGGAGGGTTTTGGATAGTTTGATCTTTCTTGGTTCTTTCAGGCTTCCTATGTTATATTCTTCTATGTAAACCTCGGTAGATTCCATTTTTGGATTTTTGGCCACGTCGTTAAAATCAAACAATTCTTCTAAAGGCGCAAGCCCTCTGGGTATGGTGTCATTTTCACAGTGTAGAACTTCAAGTTCCCTTTGGTCCATGTCCTCTCCTACATCATTTTCATATGAATGATTGACCAAGTTGACATCTGTCCAAGAAGGTAAATTTGGCTCTTGATCTTGATTTTTTCGAGGTTTCTTTTCTTCATTTTCTAATTTTGTTTTGGTTATTTCAAATTCATTCTTAGATTGTAAGAAATCATCAATTTGATCGTCATCTGTGATTATTTTCCAATGGTCAATATTATCTGGTACTGTAGGGTGATGTTTAACCTGAATATTATATTTCTCACTTGAACATGGTACTTGGCCATTGCTTGCAGCAAAGGTGAGCTTATTTTCTAGGATATTTTGAATTCTAGGAATATAAGTGAGTTCATACTTCTCGAAGGTTTTGAGGATGTCTAAAGCTGCATTCCTATATTCTCTTAGTCTTGGGTTTTTTGCTGAATATTCACCTTTTATTTTCTTGATTACAAGTTCTGAATCTCCCTGGGCTGACACTTTCTTGGTGCCTAAGTCCTTAAGTATGTGCAGACCAATGAGAAGGGCCTCATATTCTGCAATGTTGTTAGTACATTGGAAATCTAACCTAAAAGAATGACCTTCATTAATAATTTGTATCCAGATGCTGGCCCCCGAACCAGTTTTTCCACAAAAACCATCAAAGCTTATACTCCAAAGAGCTTCATTTTCATACATGATACTAAGCTGTTTTTCAGGTTTCTTGGAGCTTTGGTCATTAGTCTCTACATCCAGTAATGGGAAAAGTGTTTTTGATGGTTTGAAAACCTCTTCATTTTCTATTATCTGCTTGTTTATATCACTTTAATTGTATAAGATAAAAGAATCTAAATTGGAATGAATGGAATGAATGGAATAAATGGGAGTGTTGTTTGGCTTATCCCGGTTGCTAACCATGTATTTCATGTGAGTCTCTCAGCATAATCTCCTAGTCTGGTTGAAAACTAGGATGGTAGCGAATGACATATCCATTTGAAGGTTACCTTGTATTTTGGTAGCCCACACCCTTGATAGTAGCATTCCATACTTAGGAGGGATATCGGCCACTACTACGTCCATGACTAGGCTTTTTGCTGGTAGTTGTGTTAAAGCAAAACCTAGGTTCTTTATTAGACCTAAACATTTGACCTGACTTGAGTCAAAGGAGTACAGGTTTTTGTAAGGTTGAGTTACCTCTAGTCCCAGGTTTTCCATGATTGCTTTAGGCATGAGGTTATGGGATGCACTAGAATCTAACATGGCATTATGTAATATGTTGTCCCATATGTTCAAACTCACATAGAAAGGAGAAACAGTTCCTTCTTGGTATTCACCTTCTATTTTGGGGCCGAATAAGAGCTCGGGTTTGTCATCAGTTAGATTTAAAGTATCTGCCTCATTTCCTATATCAAAAACTTTGAATATTTGAGATCTATACCTATCTACAGTTATTAGCTCAGTAAGGGGTATGGTTATTTTTATTTTGGAAATTTCCCCTTCAAAACTAAAAGGAGTTTGTAGTTTGGACAAATTTTTTTCAGCTTTTTCGGACATAACTTTCTCTATGTTCTTAATTTGCTGACTCTGGTTCGGGACCTTGTTTGACATGGCCACCTTGGGAGTCTTTGTGGAGGTACTAGGAGTATCTGAGCCAAGACTTGTTTGAATAGATTTATCTTTGTTTTGGTCAATTTTCTTGACCACAATTTTGCTGCTATCCATGGCTTTTTTAAGGATGGTATTAGGGGTTTTAGCAGTGTCAAGGCTACCCTTCTTGGATTTGTCTTGGTTTTTTCTTCTTCTAAGGTTATATTGTCCGTGAGCTTCTATAATGGAATTCTCTAAAAATCTATGGTAGCATCTTTGGGATCTTCCGTGTTAGCTTCGTCCGATTCGCAGAGAAGAACTCTTTCTTCCGTTGTGAGGTAAACCTCACTCTCGCTATCAAACCTATGCGGTTCAAATTATTTTCAGTAAATGGGTTCGTATCCTTATCATCCTTACCGGCTAATCTCACCGAAGGATGGCCTAATTTTTTGTTCTTTTCTCCTCTTGTTTATCTTGAGACCTGTCTTTCTAAAGTTCTTGCTCGTTTCGAGGGTTTGGATGGTTGTTCCTAATCGCTTTCCACCATTTTTTCCCACATCTTTGCTGCGGATTTATCATGCCATCTATTCTAGGGTTTGAGGAAAATACCGAAGGGGCACCTACCATGGTGGTCGTACTCTCTTTTCTACTCTTATCCTAGCTCTCTTTTCTGCTAAGTTGACTTCTACCCTTATGGCTTCTTTTTGCATTTCCTCTAAGGTAAGGGGGTCCTTGTCTCTTAGCTGATAAGTAATTTCTGGGTAAAAACCCTTGGGGAAATTTTCCAAGGCTGAACCAAGTGGGAGTTTGAAATGAGGTGGGAGGGAATTATACACACTATTGAACCTAGTGCAGTATCCCTGGACACTTTCCCCATTTTCCCATTTTAGATTTTTATACTCTGACATGATTTGAATGGGGTTCTTTTGGATTTCCCACTTGTTTATGAAGGTTTGGTAGAGTTCTGGGAGATTTCTGATGATGTTTGGAGCGGTTTTCGAACCATCTTTTTGGTTCTCCGCCTGTGCGCTCACAAACATCCTCATTCGATGGTCTTGTCTTATATTTTTCTATGTATTCAAAGTATCATTAATCCTATCGACATGTTGGAGATGGTGTCTCAACTCCGTAAAGAGTGACCACCGATAGTCATTTTGTAATGAAGCTGTGTTACCGTAGCAACACCAAAAGGTGAGACCAGCCACCATGACCCTAGGCTAATGGATGATGTGTGCTTAATGAGGGTCAGGGATGAGCTTTAGGTGGTTTTGGGTCAGCGTAGTGGCTTGGGATAGGTGTGGCGATGCACCGAATAGTGATCCCATTTTTTGAGCATTCAGGATGGGGAGAGCCATGATGGGAGAAGCCGTAACCGGAGGGTATGTAAGAGGCTTTCTACCAGGGACTGCAAGTATCCAGGGCTCAAGATCGTTCGTTCATCTTACTTTGTGACTTGCTTCTAAAAAGGGTTTTTGCTGATTTTAAGTCAAAAGGGGAATCCTGCAAGGCTGTGAGATGTTTAGGTACTGATCTTGCTTTATGGATGGACCTATCGGTAGCTAAATTGCCAGATTCGGAAGCTTTCCACAAAATCTTCTCTGGGTCATCTACTATGATAGGGGGATTTGGGTCTGGATGAGATCTAGTGTTGATTCTTTGTGAAGCCAGATTTCGTGTCTAGAGTTTAGAGAGGATGGTATTTCTGATTGTTTTGGATGGATGGCCTCTCTAGGGTTTTAATAATGTGAAGGATGGTAAAAAAAAAGGATGGAATAGTGGAGTCGCCAAGTGGATTTCTATGAGAACTATGGTCCAACACCAACACTATCAAATATGCTTTTGAGAAAAATCTTTACAGCAAAATTTGAGATGGAAACTTGCAAAGAAGAGTGATTCACTTGGTTTCAATAGGTTGCTAGGCTGTATGGACAAGCTAATGGTTCTCTTGGAAAGAAGGCTTTTTCTTATCTCCTCTGTTTAGGTGAGGTCTTCTGAATCACTAAGTTATACTTAGTTTTTCACTGATTACAGAGTTTCTACCCTAAGCTTAAGTTTTTGGAAGGATGAGTTAGCAGAAAGGTGTGGTTTATGAAATTTTTGGTCTATTATGGAGTTTTTTAGGCCTACTGGAGGCTAGTGGAGTCACCAAGTGTAACTTGGTTTGTTTTTGTGAAGATATAGCTATGGTCCACCACCAGTAACTAGGGGAAAAGCCAATCTGGGAATGTTTTAGGGTTTTTCTAAGTTTTTATGTAGTCCTAAGGTTTGTAAGAGTGTCCTACTGCTGAGTCATCATTTTGATAGGATGGTAAGACAACCAGATTCTATTCTTCTAAGTTTGGCTGAGATTTTGAGAGTTCCTAATGGATACCTAGGATGTTTTCACTCAAGGTCCCACCATGATCGCCATTATGTTAGTGAGCGGTAGGATAAGTCAATCAGATATTATTCTCAAAGGTCTCTAAATATTTAGGGAAACTAAGTTTGCTTATCACTCAGAGTCCCACCGTGATCGCCATTATGTTAGTGTGGCGATGAGGTGGCTCAATCGGATAGTAGTCTAAAATTTAGCAAAGTAGTAAGGCCTACTGGAGGCTAGTGGAGTCACCAGGTGGATTTTTAGTTGTTTTGAGGTATATGTGTATGGTACACCACCAGTACTGACAAAAACCAATCTAAGGGAGTTTTTTGGGGTTTTATGTGTTTTTATGTGTAGCCTAGCTTGTAAGAGAATTATAAACCTGATTCATCACTTTGCTAAGATGGTGAAACAAGGAGTTTACTCTTAATGATTCTATAGACTGATGGTCTAACTTTAATGTTCACTAGATTGTCATGCAGTCAGTGTCCCACCATGATCGCCATTATGTTAGTGAGCAGTGGGATAAGTCAATGAGATAGTATTTCGTTATCTCTAAATATTTAGCAACCAAGTTTGTTAATCACCCGCAGTCCCACCGTGATCGCCATTATGTTAGGGTCCCATGACTTGGCCGATTGGGAAGTGAAAATGACAGCAGTAACATCGAAACCAATCTTTGGAGTCCAATGACCTAGTTTTCCTAGACTCGTAGAGGGCTCTCTCTATTTGTGTAAGGGATATCTGTGTGTTTGCTTATTGTGTTCTGACTTTAGGCTAGTTATGAATTAGGTTTTTGGTTTTGGTTTTTAGGTTGTGAGGGATGAACTAATCAAAGATATAAGATAGGTAAAAATATGTCAGATCAACTGGGCTATGGAGTCGAAGAGGTCAAGAAAAGCTTTCAGATGGTGATACAAGGTTGTTGAAGGGTCGATTTGATTCAAGGTAAAATGGATCTTTGGGAAAAATGGAGTAAGATGGACATCAAGTTTGTGAATAACAAAGGATTTCAAGCACTAATAGTTTAATAGCTGACATAAACATGGTAGGGCAAACCATTAATCATGAGAAATGTAACTTTAAGTTAATCAATACATAGAAACAAGCATTCAAGCCATGCATATAGATATATAACTCTCTAACTTTTGGAAATGGCTATCAGACTTTGGGGAAATACACTTAAGACAGAAAAACAACTCAAATCACTATGCCGGAACACCTAAACACAGTACTTCAAGTTATTGGGCACTTTGAAAACAAGATTGCATAGTCTTAGGCAAAGGGGAAAGATCAAAACAAGACCTCCTTGGTTCAACAAATGACAATATAATCATTCAAAGAGAAGTTTCATAGATGGAGCTATGGCTAACCATGAGTAAGCAAGGAATACCGTAAATCATACTTAGCATGCATAAAACCATGAATGAAACAAGAAAACAATATTCTTAAGTTATTAAAGAGCAATCAAGAATTCTTTAATGTGACTAAGAATGAAGAAAACATGGAAGCTATAAAGAAACAGGAAATTTGAGGTGCCTCCAAGGGCATGTCTCAAATTTTTTCTCTACTGTCCTATAGCAAGCAAGAACATGGATTTATGAATGAAAACTAAGAAACAAAACAAAGAGAGAGACACTATACCATTCTACCAAGTCATGGAATCCAACAACAATCCTCTTTCATCATCCAAGAACATCCAAGAGACTATCCAAAAGCATGAGACAAGTATTTCTTCCAAAGCTTATATGACCATGTATTGCTTCTATTCATCAATTTCAGCCTTGTTTACAATGAAATCCTTTGGAATATATAGGCCAAAGTGAGGAAAACCTCTTAGTTCAGCTTGCAATCTCATTGGCCTATCCAAAATATCTTATTTTTTCCTTGAGGCTTTGCAAAGCCCAAGGCACAAAATATCTCATAAAATATCTAAAAAATGCTAAAAGAGGGAAATAAATTGACTTTTCATAACTTCTCATGTACAAAAATAGCTAAACGCACATGAGGAAAAAACAGTTTTGAAAGGTTCAATTTTTACAAAAATACTCAAAAAATACATTAGCAAAAGGTCCCCTGATTTGCTGGCAATTTTTGGAAGCTTTCCCGATGTTGAAATGAGGCTCATGATAGCTCGTTGGAAAGATCTGAGTGTCTACTTTCTGAAATTTTTTAGGTTTCTTCCAACAGACAAATATAATTCCTCCAAATATAGATCTGTGTGTAAAAACCCAAAAAATAAGCCTTGCTGATAAACCGGGCAGAGTGTAGAAAAAGCGAGCATTTTTCGCCATTTTGGGGGAGCAAATGATCTTAAAATGTCTTAACAATTGCTGAGTATGTGCTCCTAAAATTATGGCATCCAATGTTACCATTTTCATCCTTTGATTATGCCCCAAACTGAAATGGCGATGCCCATGAGTTTTGGCCAAAAACCCAAAAATGACAAAAAACAAAAATATGTCGAAATTCACCCAAACTTGGTGAGCATGACCCTCAAGGGTTTTCAGAAACATGTTATGAAGCAGAGGCCAATATTTGGAGTCTTGAGGTGTCTTTCCTATATTTTTGTGCCACGCGCTTCCCTTTAGCCTCCTTGAGTTTTTCTTGAGCAGACTTCAACCTCCGACGGGAAAACTGATTTAGCATTTTATAATGCCCTGTCATCCTCTGTTGAAGGTCCAAGTCCCTGTTTTCCTTCTCCAATTTCTTCTCCAAGTGATCATTAACTCTCTCAAGCCATGCCTCCTGATTGTTCTCTATCTCTTTTTCGAACAATGCAGTGAGAGGGGTAGATTGGAGAAGGGAAGTTTCTTCTTCTTTTTGTTTCTTAAGGGCCTTTTTTAGCCCTATGGTTCTTGGCCTCTTTCACCTAGGCTGATCTTTGCCTTCACTTTCATGAAACTCACCCATCAGTTCTTCCAACCTCACTTATGCTTTGGAGGCCTCCTTCTTGTATTTTTTTGCCCATGTATCATAAACAACCATATGGACACTCATCTGCTTGTTTTGAATTTGCAAAAAATGATTGAAGTTACTAGCTCTATGAATATTAGCCGTCAAGGCATCAATTTGGCTTTCTCTATGGATCAAGAGGTTTTCTAGGATCCGAGCTTCATTATCACTATCATCACTTTGGATTAGGATGATGTCAAATTTCCTTTCCTGTTCATGACTGCTTTCTTCCTTTCCCTTCCCTTTGCTTTGTGTGGCTCTTCTAGTACTCTTCCTCTTGGGAAATTCGACCATGGGCTTCTTTGGAAATTTTCCCTTGCTTCAGAAGGCCCTAGTCACATTTGGAGTTATGACTCTAGGAACCATTTTCTTTACTATCCGAGGCATGGAAACTTTCGGAGAAGAGAGCATGGGCCCTTGCCTAGGAGAGGCAGCTAGCACATGCTCCATGGGATCTTTACCTTTTTCACTTTGCCCCTAATTTTTTCCAATGTCTTGGGTCTCTTCATGGATGCCTAGACTGTCTTTTTTCATCTCCCTTTGAGGGTTGTCCTCCTCACTATTTGCATATGTTTATGATGCTTCCCCTCTTCTTCTTGAGGTTGTTGTTCATCTTGAGGAGGTTGTTGTTGATTTTTATGAGGCTACTACCCCTCATCCTGTAGCTGCCTTTGTTCATCATTATGAGGATGTTGTCCCTGATGTTGTGGCTTCTATGTAAATAGCTGTGGCTGCCCCTGTTCAACACCTTGTGGCTACCCCTGTACAGTACCTTCATGCTGCTCCTATTCAACACCTTCATGATGCTCCTGTTCAATCTCTTTTGGCTACCCCTATTCATCACCTCCATGCCCTTGCTATTCTATCTCACCCTGTTGTTGCTCATCATCACTTTATTCTTCATCCCATTGCTACTTCTTATCATCACTTTCCTTTTCCTTCTCATGTCCTTCTTCCTCATCATGGTCATGCTCTTCTCCCTCTTCCTGCTCTTTTTTTTGTTCTATAGTAAACTTGAGCTTTTTGGGAATAGGTCTGCTAGAAGAAGGTGGAGAATGGTGAGTAGAAGGTGTAGGGGATGTATGAACTGGAGGGACAGTGGAGAAATCCGGATGGGTGATGAAAGTATCCCAAGAGACCTCCCTCTTTTCAGGTTGATGAAGAATGATGACTTTTATGAGAGAGTGATGGAAGAGGCAGGTTGTTTCTTGTGAAGGACGATTCTTCTGAATAGTGGAGGCCATTTTCTCAATGCTCTTGTGTAAGAATAAAGGAATATTTAGCAACTTGGCCCTAGTGAAATGCATGAGAAGTCGAATGTGATATGCATATACTAAGGAGAATCTTGCCTCACAAGTGAAGTATTTCATGATGATCTTCATGAGGGGGGTGTAGCTAGTCAAAAGATATGAGAAGGGGAAAATAGAAGGACATGAATCTCTGTGCTCGGGCTTTAGAAAGGGCTTGTAATATTCTGAGTCCAAGTGGCTTTGTTTAAACCACTTCTCTCCAATATAAGTGATTTTAGTGGCCTTGGAGATGGACCTTGGAGAGAATTTGAAGTCTAGGCCTGCTAGATGGAAATGCTTGTCTTCAAACCTCAAAGCGCAAACGTGTGTCAAAGCAGAAAAGCTCTTCACCTCTTGCACTCTTTGAAAAAAATATAAACACCCAACCTCATGGAAATTGAACAAGATTGATGGGTGGGCATTCACTTCTTCAGTGGAAGTAGGCTCAAATCTCTTATGCATTCCACTCCTACTGTCTTGCCTCGGAGGTATCTTGTCTTGAATGCTCTCTACAACACCAAGTAGCCTCAAAATGGTTTTTAAAATGCTTTCTCAAGCACAACTATGTATTCTTTGTTAGTCACTGTTTGATCAAGGCATATCTCTTCAAATGCTATGTGAAATGATTCTTTAACACAAAACTCTCTTCCCCTTCCAAATCACTGTTTGTCTCCATTTGTATGCCAATCAACCAAATTTATCAAAATAAAAATCACATAGTGAAAATGTTACTGTGGCTGGGTATGTTTACAAAGATCCTTTATGTTTTGATAAAAAGAAGACAACCTTGTATTTAGACAGAGGAAAAACACTGCTTCTAGTCAAAAACACCTTCCTTGTATTCAATATTTCTCACACACAGTTAGAGAAACCACCTTTAGACTAAGTTAAATATTTTTCACCACAATTTGTTTTATGGGACCAAAAGAAGGCAACAATAATATCACTCTTTCATTTATTCAAAAGGAGACACTCTCTGAAGGTGACAAGGCGTTTGAACTAAGATTACTGCTTTCAACATAGGCTCATTTATGTCACCTCACCATCACTTTGCTTTCATTAAAACCACTGCATTACCTCCTAAAAATGTTTTCACCAGACACTTTGATGACAGAGGTTAGCTTTGCCCTATCATAGTTAGGGCACCTCCAACAATTTGACAAAACCTCTACTACTTTGTATATTTTGACTTGTAGGTTTATGCTTTTAGCACTATATTGAGGGCAATTTTTAGGCCTTTTGACATCATCATAAACACACCATTATCACTATGTCAACCTTGGGAAATCATAGCCACAACAGTCTCGAATTTTCAACAAAAATTCAACCCTCCTTACCACTGTTTTCACAACTACATTAGCTGACAGAGGTTAGCTTTGTCCTAATGTAGTTAGGATACCCTTAACAATTAACAAAATCTCTAAAAAGGTGTTTATTTTTTCTTGCAGGGAGTGTGATGTTTTTAGCACTTTTTTTAGGGCAGTTTAGGCTCTTTGAAGCTAAAATAAACCTTCCACCAGTCTCCCACAGTAACAATTTTCTGCAAAATAATTACGCAACATACCTTGATTTACACCAAGATCTTCACTGTTTCAAACACCATCTAGCAGCTCGAATATGGCAAGTAGGTAAATGAAAATACCTTGTTTGAAATGTTTGGGCAGCCTTCAGGGCTCGTTGAAGGCATTTGGGCTATTGAAGCATGCACAACATGTTGAAATGGGAAAGCGTCGTGCAATGGAAAAGTTGTCGGGTCAATGATGGGCAGTCTTGACCGGCACCTATAGGCGTGTCGTGTGCCGCTATAGGCGCGCTACGCAACAACACAACTTCTTCGCAAATTTGATCCTGAGTGTGCCGTGCGCTTTTCTAGGTGCGCCGCGCAATCTCCAAGCTTAAAACTCTGCAAATTTTCGTTCAAAAACTTCTTCTTCGGTCCAGTGAAACAGCCAAGAGGAGTTGTTTGAGTTTTTTATAATTTAAAATGGGCTTGCAATGGTCCTTTATCTTATTTTTAAAGTGAACAAGTTAATACCCTGGAAGTGCTTTATGAAGGTTTGAAAGAATTTGAAAAGACCTTTGGGTTGAACTGAAAACATGAAGCTTATGGCCCTTTTTTTTTAAAACATAACCGATACTCCTTTTCTGTTTCAAATAAGAGACATAGTGGCAAGAACCTCTTCCTTCACACTCCTGACCCTTTTTGAAGTAAAACAATCTTTTCAAGAATTAAAAACTTTCACTGCTTCTTACTAAGGAATGAAAAATTGTTTCCCTTTTGGTATCTGTACTATAGAAAGAAATTTTGCTTATTAGAGGGAAACCTGGCTCAAATCCATATAGTGATTGTAGATGCATTATCCACATGAATTTTCTCTTTAACTATGGGTGAAGCTTAGTTGCATTTACCCAGGCTTTACCATCATCTTTTCATCAAAAGGGAACTTCTTTTTAAAACCTCTCCTTTACTCAAAATGCAACAACAAGGTATCTTTGACCTATTTTTATAAGGAACATGCCTTCATTTGTAACAGTGGCATGCTTTATTGGCTTTGAATGTTATTCCACAACCTGAAACACATGCCATAATCCTTCTTGCACATTTA
This sequence comes from Pinus albicaulis, assembly GCA_034641835.2. Lineage (NCBI taxonomy): Eukaryota > Viridiplantae > Streptophyta > Pinopsida > Pinales > Pinaceae > Pinus > Pinus albicaulis. Next base: position 770,717,479 of record CM076575.1, on the reverse strand, counting down.
TGAACCTATGTGTTTAGTTGCAATGCCTTTTGGGAAAACTAAGCTCAAATTTCCTTTTGTCCACTATGATGAGTTATTGAAAGAAATTTCCTTACGAACAGGAGGGAAATAACCTTTTGAAAAACAATCATCACTTTTTGTCTTGTGCTTAGCCTAGCTGATTTCAACTACTTTCACCTCTGTTTTGTTAAAGGAACAGAGACTAAATGTCTAGCTTGTTTATCAAGGAGATGGATCTTTGCAAGTTTTAAGGAAATTACATCCCTCGACAAGGTTTGTTCATTTTTGGCACCAGAATTCCTTTGAAAGAAATCTTTGATAGGAGATAAGTCAGCATTTTTGATAGTTATAGTACTCATGCTTTCCATTTATTTTTGACATCACTTATCTGTTCAGAAGCCTTTCAGCTGTCTCCTACTGTTCTTACAATTTTTCTCTCAGTCATTGAAAACCCTAAAATCAATCACTGCTCTGGCCCTCTGCTTATAGATGAAGGAGGCCTACTTTCACAAATGCCTGGTTTCCTTTCAACTTCTGCCTCAACCAAATGAAGAATGTTTGATGAACATACTGATAGTGGTTTCCCTTATACATGATGGCAGAAGTTAGTTTGAGACCAAGACTGTTTGACTCTTTTGGCCATCTGCTTAATAATATTTCTTCATTGATGATCAACCCATTAGCTTCACCTTGTAATTTAGATAATAGTGAAACTCATGCAAACAAATTTTAAAATACCACTACTTTGCCTTTGCCTTTAATCATCATTTTTGTTTCAGAAATCCTTAGTTGCTGTCTCACTGTATGCAAAAAATTGCCTTACAGTTAGTCAAAAAGTTAAAAGCAAACTTTATCCCTAACCCTCTGGTTATAGATGAAGGAGGTGCTCTCAGTATTCAACTCTCTACTTATAAAATGAAGGAGGTTTTGTCAGTCCTCAACCCCCTGCTTATAAAATTAAGGAGGATTTCTCATTCTTCAACCCTCTTCTTATAAAATGAAGGAATTTTTTTCTAAGTGATGTCATTTCATCAACTTTTAACAGTGTTATTTTTCCTTTGACTGCCTTTTCATGGTTGAGCAAATGAAGAATGTGAAATTGGTAATAGTTAAGATGGGAACTTCTCTGAGACATGTAATTATGCTTTTCAAATATATTTGTGCCTCTTTAGACATCACAAGTAGTTTGGTTAGTATTTGCAAAACACTTCTTTTCATTCATAATTTACTAAATTTTGATTGTGATTGCAGGAGCTTAATGAAACAACTTTCTTCCAATTAGTTGCATCCGAGGCTCAAAATCACATGAGAAGAAATTGTCTTCTCATGTTGAGCCAAATAATGTCTTCTGGGATGCTATTATATTTCTAATCTTCGAAAGATCCATTTGAACACTGTAAAACCACCTAATATCAGTTTGACCTAGGGCATGTGCATTGCTGAGACTTTAGGGCTTGTTAGTAGCACGACTTAAGGGTGTAACCAATTTTATTTGCAGAATGGGAAGGTCTGTCATGACTGGTCTATAGAAAATAGAGGTTCCTTGTCTTTAGGATAGTTTTCCAAGGGAGAAATGCATAGAGCGCCACTTCCTAACTTAGGGGGGCCTTCTTGGACAGATTTGGATTGTTTTCCTTGGAGCTGATGGACAAGATAGTATGGTTGAGGCTAGATAGGGTCTGATAATGAGGTTTTCATCTCGTCATGGGCAGACTTAAAAGGTAGGAGGGAAAACATGTTTATGGGTGTTTTCCAGCTAGAAAATTTGACAATTTTTTAGATCAGCTAGTAGAAAACATGGCGGTTACAACTAGTCATCACCAACAAGTGAAAAATATTGATGAATAACAAGGCGGTACTACAGTAGATTTTTATATCATATTATAATATTGACACATTTTGATTTATTTAGGTTAATTAACTTCCCGCATTTCTTGTTTAAAAGTCTGGTTAAAATTTTCAAAAAAATGCAAAAGAGTCCTGCTAGTTAACCTCGATATAAGCTATATGTTATTATAAGTTGGTGAATATCTTGGTTGCCAAGGAACTAAGGAAAGGGGATCTACATGGGAAGATTTTCTAGTGGCTCAATAGTTTAGAAATACCAAATTGGTAAGCGATATCCAAGCTCAACCAGTAGATGGTTTCACTTTTAAAGCTAGAAGTCTTAGATCAAAATCTGCTCAGAAGGAGAGACTTAGCCTTAAGCTCGCCGAGGATGAAAGGAATAGTTATAAAAAATTTCAAAGTAAAATTGTTAGTGCCAAGATTGTGTAGGGTGAGGAAAATAATAATAAGAACCTAAATAAGAACATAGGTAATTGGAAAGAGAATAAATGATTTAAAATGAAACCAAAGACTACTGTCGGGAATAAGGCAAGTGATATTAAGAAAGGAAGAGAATTTCCTAGCTCTATACAAAAGGAAGAAAGAAAGGATATATAAACTAAGGCTCCTATGCCTGCACCAAACTGAATATTTACTCGAGGCATGGTGAGGAAGATGCATTTTTCTTCTTCTTCTACGAAATCACCTGTGGTAAGTGAAGACCCCATGGTTTCTTTGTTTAACGATGATATTAAGAAAGGAAGAGAATTTCCTAGCTCTATACAAAAGGAAGAAAGAAAGGATATATAAACTAAGGCTCCTATGCCTGCACCAAACTGAATATTTACTCGAGGCATGGTGAGGAAGATGCATTTTTCTTCTTCTTCTACGAAAGCACCTGTGGTAAGTGAAGACCCCATGGTTTCTTTGTTTAACGATGAGCATGATTTTGAATAAGTGTTTTACATGGAAAATGAGGTTCAAAACTTTGATAAGGAAAATCCTTCTTGAAATATCGATAGAGCATAATTACATGTAGATGAACAAACTAGGAACCATGGTGAGAAAAACTCCATGCAGGATGGTTGTGAAGCACAAGAAATACATGCAGATGGGAAGTCACAAGATCCTAATGGTAAGAAGCTTTCAGAAGGATCATGTATGGAACGAGGAGTTAAACATTTTCCTAATTAAAAGGTATCACTATTTGGAAGAAGTCGAATAGAAAAATAGGAGACCTTTATTGTTATGAATCTTAGTTCATAACTACTTAGAATAAGTTCTTGTTTTATTAATCGTTCTATCTCTGTTTTGTGATGATGTGGGTAACGATATGGTTTGACATTTACTGGTGTAGCGTCTGGTTTGGTCTCGATAATGTGTTCGATCTTCCTTTTAGGGGGTAACTCCATTGGTAAATCTTGGAAAACTGTCTTGTATTTTTGGATTAAAGATGAAATTTCCATGGACTGTGAGTCCCCTTCCATCGATAGTAACTCAAATTGTTGACATTGTGCCAAAAATGCTGGAGCTCCCTTGCGAATGAGTTTTTTCATTTGTTGAGCAGACACAACTTGAGTACGTGGGGCATTGAACCCCATTAACTTGTATCTTCTTCCATCCATTTTAAACTTAATAAATTTCTTTATGTGATTTGCTGAGTATGTGCCTAATGTCCACAACCATTCTATCCCTAAAACGACATCTACTCCCCCTAGGGGAACCGTATAAAAACTAGTTTCTGTCTCATATTCACTCAATTGTAACTTAACCTTATGGCACTTGCCTATTCCATCTATTCATTTGCCATCTGCTACCATTACTTTTAAGTTTTCTACAGGGTAAGCAAAAATATTTAGTCTTTTTGCAACATTAACATCCACAAAGTTGTGTGTACTCCCAGAGTCTATTAGGACTATAACATTCTGCTTCTTAATGTGACCTTTAAGTTTTAATGTTTGTGGTTGAGTTATCCCTGTGATGGTTGCGAGCGAAATTCGTGGAATATCTTCATCTTGTTCTGGATTTGAGTTTTCACTTTCTTCATTGCTCTCCTTGTCAGTGCTATCTTCTTGTGAATCCCCATCTTGTTCTGCTTCACAGTTATAAAGTTTTTGGTTTGCACATTTATGTCCTGCGAAATATTTATCTCCACACTTCCAACATTTCCCTTCCTTTTTCCTTTCAACTTTAGTTGGTTGTTTTCCTTCATTGCGCATTGGTGAGGGAATGTATTTGGTTGACTTCTCCATGGGTGTTTTACCTGATTTCCCCTTAGCATAGCTAACTGCCCTCTCATTATTAGCATATGGGTTTCTATGAACTTTATATTTTCATTCAATAACTATGGCGGCATGTCTGGCTTCATCAACAGTATCGGGTTTATACAATTTTAACTCTTCCCGAATGTAGTCTTTGAAGCCACAACGATACATTTTCAATAGTTCTTCGTCCGAAAATCCTCTTTGCCTTACTGCTAATACTTCCCATTCGTGAATGTATTCACTCACCGATCCCTTCTGTTTGAGGTGAACAAATCTCTACAGAAACGGTCGCGCTGGCATCTACCTGTCACCCCTGGAGTAAATTTGCCGCCGCTACAAGTGCTGAGGCGCCAGCAGTGCTCTCGAGTATTCAGAGACACAGCTCTAAATCCCCTGTGGCGCAGAAAAAAGGAAATGCAGGGCAACGGAAAGCGTCAATTCCTAATGGGAAATTAGTAATTTCATATTCGCCAAAGGAAAGCAATAAGCAGAAGCCAAATCTTCGAAATCCACCCCCTCGGAAACTAAGGAAACAGTCCCCAGCTCTGATACCACTGGAACGTATATCCTGTACGTTAAATTTCTGGGCAGCTAGATAATCAGTTAATTTCTGAATTCTTGATTGTTCTCAATGTAAGAGATATAAATATTTATTAATATATGATGAATGATGATTACAAGGCTCACGTGGTGCTCCTTTAAATAGGATTTGACTGGCCATGCCCTAATTAGAGAGACACGTCCTTTGAAGAATGATGCCTCTTCATTTCATTTAATTAATTATTTAACTAATAATTATATTCATAATTAAATTAATAAAACAAGAACTTATTCTAAGTAGTTATGAACTAAGATTCATAACATTTTTATGATGGTGGATGTAGCAGATGCTATTGACAACTCTATCAA